>CM037854.1:171725709-172163117 GCA_021234595.1 Delia radicum | reverse complement strand
AAAATAAAATAAAATAAAATAAATAAAAGTAAAATAAAATAAAATAATAAATAAAATAAAAAAAGTAATACATTATTCTCAGAGGGGATGTTTGTGGGTTTATAAATTGGAAGAGGGGTTTGTGGAATAAACAATCTTTACGTTTCCTGCTGAATATATGTCCTGAGTTTTCTCTGGATTACCAGAATGCTTCCAGTTATAAAAATAACAATTTAAATTCGTTAGAGCTGATTAATTCATGATGACGGCAGTTGAGTAATATCTGAGCAGAGAATGGAAGTGTCATCTGCAAAAATTGATGTAATGCAATTTGAAAATGTTGGGATATCTGCAGTAAAAATATTGTACAAAACCGGTGAGAGACTTGATCCTTGAGGTCATCCTGCAGTAATATTTATTTGTTGCGAACACCCTGTTCCTAGGTGGACAGCAAATAGTCTGTTAGATAGGACACTTTGAATAATTTTAACAATCTCTACCGGAAAGTTGAAGTTTTTTAATTTAAATATAAGGGGATTATGCCAAACAGAGACAAAGGCAGATTTTATGTCTAATAGAACCATTCCTGTTGATCTGCCATTTTGAAAGTTGTTTTTAACTAAATTTCTTATTTTTATTAGTGGTTGGGTTGTATTATTTTCTCTTCTAAATCCAAATTGTTGTGATGGAAGAATGTCATTCGAGTCGATAAACTGTATTAGTTTTTCCTTTATTATTTTTTCCAATATTTTACTTACAGAAGATAGAAGACTAATCGGTCTGTAAGAAAGTGGAGTCTGGAGGTTTATTTGGTTTCGGTATTGGAATGGTTTTTGAAATTTTCCATTCCATAGGGGAGTAACAAAGCTTAAGACAACCATTGATGATAGTAGTCAGATAATTGATTCCTTTATTTGGAAGGTTTTTTAAACATTTATTGTTAATTCCGTCTAACCCAGGAGATTTCTTATTTTTTAATTTTTTTTATGATATCAGTAATTTTTTCTCCAGAAATGAGGGGTAACAATCCTGGAACAGCATCATCTACTACATTTATAGTAGCATCATCGCTGAGATGTGATGAGATACCGTGATTTAGACTAAAATTTTGTGTCAAGTAGTTCACATTTATCTTGCTGGAAAAAATATACATTGCTGTTGTGCTTTAATATTGGTATGGTTTTAGATTTTTTGCTTAAAATTTTGGAAACTTTCCACAAGGGTGAAGGAAGCTTTGTCCAACGAAGACAGCATAGCGTTCCAGGAATTGTTTCTAAATAAATTTATTTCTTTGGTAATATTTTTGTTTAATTGGGCCATTTGTTGGTGGTCATAATCGTCTCTATAACGTTTCCAATTTCGGCGATACACGTTTCTTAGTTGAATCATGAATTTAATATTATTTGGTAATGGTTTTATAGTAGGCGTGGTATTTTGTTTAGGCACACTATTTTCTATTGCCATTTTTGTGATATCATATTATCAATTTGAGTACTATTGGAAATTTGACCCATACATTGAGCTATAGGAAGATGTCTGTTAATAAATTGGAAAAATAGTGACCAATTCGCTTTATTAAAATCGTGAAATTGGTTTTCTGCTATATTGTAAGACAAATTTAATGTGCTATTTATTGGTAAGTGGTCAGAACTTAGGTCATTTATAACCCTTACCGCTGACATATTTTGTGACACATTTGTTAAAAATATGTCTAACGTTGAAGACTGCATATTTGAGTCAGTAGGTATATAAGTGTGCTCGTGAGGAAAAACTATTTGCGTTTGGTTTAGTTGCGGTTTGTCATATAACATATTTCCCCAACAGTTTCCCCTAAGGCAACCCCAGAAAATGTGCCTGCAGTTAAAATCACCTCCTAGAATATATTTATCATTACAACTAGTTAATTTACGAAGATCGGATTTAAATAAATTTTTCCGGGTTTGATCCCTGCCAGGGGATCCGCCAAGAAAATAGCATGAGTAAATGTTAACGGAATCATTACCACTATAAATTTTAACTCCAATATTTTTAATTAGTGTAGTGTTCTGTAACGGTAACAGCTGGTGCTGAATATTTTTTCTTATTAGGATTGCTACTCCTCCACCTCTGCCTTGTCGATCAAATCTGTAGCAATAAAAGTTTTGGTTTTTAATGGAAATTTTGTTGTTTAACCCTGTTTCACATACAAGGCCGATGTCAATATCATGATTTTCCAAAAAATGGAATAGTTCGTCCTTTTTATAGCGAATGCCACGGGCATTCCATGATAATATCTATATGTTACTGTTCATTGGTCTAAAAATTTACAGGCTAGGTTAGTTATAACCCCAAATTGCTCTTCACTAGACTTACAATTTCTAAGATTTGAAATAAGTTCGAACGTAAGGTTTTTCATTTCTTTAAATGAAAATAGATTACCTGTGTTATTATTGGTATTATGGTAATTTGGGTAATTATAAGCCATTCTATTTGTATTAGACCTCTGATTTTGGTTTAAAGAATTTGGGAAGTTAACATCGTAGTTGGATGTTGGGTTGAATTGCTGACTGCTTAGTCTATTTCTCGGCTGAGTACGTTGCCGTATTTTTTTGTATTGATGTGTGTGCCTAATAAAAATAAAATAAACGACTTTGTTTGGTGGTTTCTTATTGACAACTAACTATTTATTTTATTATTCACTTAACCTACCTACCACTATAACAAGAGAGCGTATCAAGTACACATGCATTACTAGCCGTGTGAATGATATAGGTCAGCATTAGTCTGGCCTTGAAAATGTGGGAACTGTGGGAACAGTAAACTCGGCTGGCTATGAATATGCTACTTAAAGTATGTACACGAGATCATTTCAGCATTATATCATTAAAACTATGTACACGAGATACATATTAATATAAAGCATGTGTACGTGTTACAGTATTCTTCCCTTTTAGGGCATTCGGGAGATAAAGCTTTGTGGTCACCATTACAGTTTGCACATTTAAATTTTTTTCCTTGCAGTCCGTGGTGTTTATGATTTCCCGCTCAAAGAGCACAATACATTTTGACCCTGGACTGGACCTGCACCGTGTCCAAACATTTGGCAATTGTAACATTGCGTCACTTTCGATTTATTGGGTTTTGGGTGCTCCCATCTCACCTTAATATAATCTATGGCCGAGTAGTTTTGTCTTAATTCTCTTATGGTAATAGGTTTTCTTTCAAAATAAACAATAAATATAACCTGCTGGTTTCTATTTTCACGATCTATGGTCACGATTTTGACATCAAGGCATTTAAGCCCCAATAAAAGGAGTTTGGATTTAACAACAGTTGGGTCCATTTTGTCAAGACCTTTTCGTTTTTCGAAGCATATGAGAAATATTCAAGCTGTAAATTTTTAAACAGTACTTCACACATTTTGTTGTAATCATAATTATTTGTTAAGAATAATTTTATTCCAATTCATATTTTACGCATGGAGTAATCTTTTACATTTGAGATTCTGCATGCTTCTTGTATTTTTTCCATGTTACATTTTAATATTGTAATTAGTGGTATTTTTTGTTTAACAGTATGCTCACTAACAACTTCATCGTTGCCCTCATCTTCAATTGTTTGTAGTGGTCCATAATAATTTGAACTTCCAGTTATCTGAGAACCGACTCATGTTATACCCCGAACAGGTATCCACATATTCTATACACTCAAAAAAATAAGTTAGTACAAAAGTTAGTAAAACGTCTTGTAAATCAGGTATACTATTTTTTAGCAAATTTTTTTGCTAAAATCGTGTTTTCAGCTAAAATTTTTGTTATACTTATTCAGCACTTAACTGTTTTATACTAATGCTTTACTAATATACTAATGTTTTACTAATTAATTTTGCTAAAAAAAATTGTGCTGATAAGCAGATGTCGCGGCATGTCAAGATGTAGTAGAGAAGAGGAAAATGATACTAAAAAGTACAACTCTAATAAGACATATAAAAAAATCAACCATGGAAGACTTTTGTATCTGTTTTTCATACATAAAACAAAATTGAGGATTAAAACAACTTAAATTTTGCGTTGTCACCGGGTTGTGAAAATAATTGTCTATTAATAAAATAAAAGACAAAAGAAAATATTTAAATTTAATATGTATTTCTATAATAAATGTTAATAGATTAATAATCTAGTGTGGTCAAATTGCAAACAAACATATACAGACATGTAGACAGAGTAAAGCGAAAAAAAGGATGGTTTTTTTCGTTTGTTGTTGTTTATTTTTTCGTTTTGTTTCTATAATTATCTTCGGCAGTTGCGTCCTTAAAAGATAGCATCATTTAGACAACCATTGATGTAAGTAGTTGAAAGAAAATTTTTGTAATGTTATATATATTTATTTCTATATATTTTCAGATATTAAATTAATTCATGACATCAATGTGGGAAAATGAAAATTTTTATATTTCGTAATTATTGTAAATTATTTTTAAAAGAATCACAAAAATATGTTTTATGATTTTCAGCAAATATATTAACTAAATTACAATTTTTTTACAATTTTTTTGCGTTTTTTTCAGTCTACTAAAATTCAGCAAAAAATTTATTAATTTTTACCAACGCTTTTTTATTTCTAATCTACTAAGTGTTAGCAAAACTTTTGCTGAATCTACTAATTTTGTTGCTAAAAATCAGCTCGCTGATTTTCAGCAAAAGATTTTGCTGACAGTAGCAATTTTTTTGCTAGCACCCTCCTGACTAAAATTTTGCTGACTCAGCAAAATTTTTTGCTGACTTTACAAACTTTTTTTTTGAGTGTACTACGTTTAATTGTGAGAGTAAGTTTTTTTTTTTTTCTTTTCTTTTTTTCTAACAACGACTAAATAAAAAAACAAATAAACCGTAAGCTTTTACTATTATTCAAAGAAACAAAGTTAAACACGACTTTACACATCAGATGTTAGTGCAAGACTGAAAAATTTATTACGTTTAACAAAATGTATTTCTGTTTTTTGGCTCAGAACCAGTATTTTTTGTTAGTTTTTGCAATTCTTAATTAATGTACAGAATATGTACATCTACAGTTTTATTTCTACTCTTACAAAGTATTTTATTCACATTCTTCAAATTTAACCGGTTAACTGGTTTAGACGCATATTTACACACAATTTTTATTCAATCCAAAAACAATGCTACATTGATATGAAAGAAATTTTAATCCAAAGTGAAAAATAAAATACAAAAATTATACTTTTCGAAAAACAGGTTAAGTATAATTTTATTCAAATTTAAAACCACATAAAACATCACTGAAGTTTTTGAGCTCAAAACCCTACACTCAAAATAATCAATCTGTTCACTCAACAGAAAAATTTATTACATTTAACAAAATATTTTTTTGGCTCAGAACCAGTATTTTTTTTTTTTTGTTAATTTTTACAATTCTTAATTAATGTACAAAATAGGTACATTTACAGTTTTATTTCTACTCTTACAAAGTATTTTATTCACATTCTTAAAATTTAACCGGTTAACTGGTTTAGACGCATATTTACACATAATTTTAATTCAAGCCAAAAACAATGCTACATTGATGTGAGAGAAATTTTAATCCAAATTGAAAAAAAAAAAATAAAAAAACAGGTTAAGGACAATTTCATTCAAATTAAAAACCACATAAAACTTCACTGAAGTTTTTGAGTTCAAACCCCACTCAAAAAAATATATATCTGTTCACTCAATAGAAAAATTTGGTCTTTCATTTGCGTCATTACATTTTAATTTTTGGCTCTTTGTTGAAAAGGGTCGCATAAGCTTTACCAGCCCTGGTCCATATATATTAAGAACATTTTTGGATACTCCGAAGAAACGAAAATTTTGTCCGTTTTATAAAATAGAATATTTTTCGAAAGAATTCCGAGGCTCCTGGTCCTAACCAAGGTCCAATTTTGGATAGGGATGTCATTATAACGGGAGTATGGCGAAGCTAGGAGTAACACAAATTTTTATCTATTTTCCTTTAACTTTATCAGTTTTCAAGCTATGGGTCATAATCTAAAATCAGATAAGGATATAATATCGCCGTCTTGAAAAATTCGGATAAACTGATGACGCCATTTACTAGGTGATATCATATTTTAACAATAAATTTTAAAAATGTAACAAATAAGTTCTAAAAAAGAAATAACACTCAAAAATGGTTAAAGCACTGGGAATTTTTACTATTTTGTTAAATAAGGGTAACTTTAATGTTTAAATAAAAAATTGTTTTAAAAATAGTCAACTCGATTTAAAACACAGTTAATAGATTTTTTCTGTTTATTGTTTTGGAAATACATGGAATTTCGTTTTGTTTAAAAGTTTCCACTATCGATTTACGCTAAAAATATTTCGAAATCTTGAAGGCTCATAATGCGGATATCCTCTTAAAATTAAAAAATGAAACATTTTAAAAATAAATTTAGGATCGGGAGATAGAAATCGTCTAGGTTCCAAAATTTCGTGCTTTTGTGTTCATTGGTTATCCAGGACCAAATATTTTTTTACGGGTTCCAAATTTCATGATTTTGTGTTCATTTATTTAAAAGAGTAAATAATTTTGCTGTAGTTGAAACCTACAAGTTTTAAGTGAATAGGTAAACTTCTTTAAGGATTGTAAAGAGTACTATTTACCACCTTTTGCTCCTTTTTATACACATACCTTCTGAATATCCAAAATATTCTGTATCTTAAAATCCTAGACGCCGTTAGCGGTAGTTTTTAATATCGGAATATATTAAGATTTTATCTTTTAATAAGTAAACATTAATATTGTTTGCTTTATTCCAAGTTCCTAGCTGCAGTGGTTTGAACTTTGTGATTAATGGCCACTTATCCTTTTTCAGCCCTGTCATACCATGGTTTTATGATAGATTCCAAAAAGTTTTTCTTTAGTGAATTACCTGAAGGGTTTTGGACATAAGGACACATTTCCCCGTAAACATTTCCAAAAATCACATCTAAGTGGATGTTTATGCGAGGGGAGTAACCTACATGCCAAATTTCAAGTTCCTAGCTCCAGCAGCTTGGTCAGGGTGATTAAAGGGACATTTTTGTCTTTGCTCCACATTTTCATTGAGTTTTTATTGGAAATTCCAAAAACTATAATTTTAAGTACATTAGCCATTACTCTATTTGAAATTACAGATTTCTAGCAGAAGGGGTTTAAGCAGAAAGATAATAGGAAAATTTTTTATCCTAACAATCTCCAAACATCGTCTACGATGAAGGAGGAAACTAAATGCCAAATTTCATGTTCCTAGCTTGGCGGTTTCCACTGGGTGATTAGGAGTCACTATTTTCTTTCTACCACATTTTTATTAAATTTTTGTTTAAGATTCCAAAAAGTTCATTATCCCATACTCTACACCCAGAAAACTTACTCGGTCGTGGATACCGTTGTAGTTGGGGCAATCGAAATTCTATTGTCGTGTAAAATGTCCGTTGCTTCAATCGAATAATTTTTAACACAATCGAAAGATTTGGTCGCGACAACTGAATCATTCGATTGTGATGAAAATCTTTCGGTTGAAGCTACAGTCATTCAATTGCTTCAACAGAAATTTGGTGATAACTACCAACAAATTCGATAGCTACTACCCAAATACGGTTACTACAAATGAATCTATTTTATGGATGTATTTGAAATTTCAGATTTCTGGCGAGGAGGTTTAAGCAGAACGTTAGGCAAAAGACTTTTTATCTTTTTGGTGCAACCTTTTTTCAAAAATCGTGTTTCCGAAAATTGTGTCTACGACGAAGGCGAAACCTTCATTCCAAATTTATAGTTCCAAGCTCATGCAGTTTAAGCTGGGTGATTATGCGGCACTTATTAACATTTGAACCACATTTTAACTATGTTTTTATTTCAAATTTCAAAAATAAGTTATTTAGTCTGTACATCAATTAACACATATTTTATACTAGCGCACAATGCCCACAAGGTTGTTAGCGTAGATAAGACGTTTTTTTGCGTTAAAGTTCAAAATGTAATTTTTATTGAAAAATATACGTATTTGATTTTACAGATTTGCAGAAATGTTTTACTCAGCGAAGCCTACTTCGGACATACCACAGAGTAAAAAACCTCTAAGTCCAACCGCAGGCATTCTACGCAGAAAAAACTTTAATATTCACACAATGTTCTTTTGAAAAATTTGTCTATGAAGAATATTTTTTTACTGGTGATTATTAAAAGAATCATTTTGGGCATAGTTCCCATGTTGGTTTGGGGGTTATGATAGAAACATTTCAATTCATAATCCCCAAATCGGAAATTGGGATAATGTCATGTCATTCCTGCCTAAAAATTGTAGATCTTTAAATGATTAACTTCCTATAAAAATCGTCCAGGACTAAATATTTTTTTTTTACAAATTTTGTCATTAGTCAAAAAGAGTATATAATTTTGTAGTACTTGGAATCTAAAAATTTCAAGAGCATAGGTAAATGTATTTAAAAGTTATGAATTAGTACCAACTTTTACCCCTTTTTATACAGTTAACTTCTGAATTTCCAAAATATTTTATCATTTAATTTTTATTATTACTCGTCTATCTTAAAAGTCCGATATATCGTTACCAATAGTTTTTAATGTCGGAATACATTAGAAAGAAAATAATTTCCTGTTTTAATTACTTTGTGTAACCATTTCGAGAAGATGTTTTAAATTTTAAGCTTAAAGCAATTTTACATGTCCCTTTAAATCCCTATTTATGACAAGTTTTGATCAACAACGCAAACAGTATATCTTAAGTGAATTACGATATAATTACCTAATGGTTTTGTTTTTGCCCCACTCTTGGTTGATGTCTACGCTTAAGGAAGTACCTACATGTCAAATCTCAAATTCCTAGCTCTTACGATTTCAGCCGGGCTATTAACGGACACTTTTCCCTTTTAAAGGTCAGATTTGTAGCCAAATGTTATTTGGCAGAATATTAAAAGGGAGATTTTGCCAATCACCATAAGTAATTTCACCATTTAAATTTCTTCTTGGATAATGTCTGCGCTGGACGAGAAACCTTCAAGCCAAATTTCAAGTTCCTTACTCCAGCGATTTAAGCTTTGTGATTAATCCCAATTTTTCTTATTTAAACCTCGTTTTTATGGTGAGTTCCAAAAAAATGTTCTTCAATGTATTTACCGAAGTGTTTTAGACAGAAGCAGACTTTTTCCCTTTTCAATAATCCCGTCTTAGTGGATTGGGCGTCTTATTTAATCCCAATTTGAAGTTGAATATTTTTTTTTACCATTTTTATCAAGTTTTTATTGGAAACTTCTAAAAGTATATCTTCGATAAATAAGCCCATACATCAGGGAATACGTATTCTAAAATTTATATTTCTATACTAAAAATGTTTGGGCAGTAAATCAAGAAGAAACATTTTCACATTTTGCTCCACTACGTAAACATTTCCAATAATCCCATATTTGTGGATGGCTACGCCAGAGGAGGAACATACATGCCGAATTTCAAAATCAAGTGGTTTGGGCTGAGTGATAAAAGTATACGATGGAGAAGGAACCTCAATGATAAATTTTAAGTTCCAAGCTCAAGCGGTTTAGGCAGCGTAAATAGGCAGTACTAATTCCCTTTTGAATACCATTTTTACTATGTTTTTAGTGCATATTTCAGAAATTACCTTTTCAGTAAATTAGACCATATACCAATGAACACTTAAGTTATGGTAACGGCCATGCCCACTAGGTTGTTATCATAGATAACACATTGTTTCGCCTTAAAGTTTAAAATGTAGTTTTTATTAGACAACGGAATAAAGTATTAACTTTTTTATATTACAGTCTTCCATAAATGTTTTACTCAACGAAGACGGCTTTGGACATACCGCAGAATAGAAAAATCCTAAACCTGGGCGCAGTCCGTCTACGCAGAAATACTGTAATATTCACACAATGTTCTTTTAAAAACCGTCTTATAACTATGTAAGACATAGCTCCCATTTTTATTTGGTGGTTAAGACAAAAATATTTTCATTCGTAATCCCCAAATTGTAAATGGTGATAATGCCAGGCCATACTTGCCTAAATGTTTGGATACCAACACTACTACGTTGTGTTTAATTTTCCTTAAAAGATTAAATTCTTATCCAAAATCAATTACATTTTAAACTTGAAGGCAAAACTATCTCGCCCCAAGCTAACAATGCAGCGGGCATATCCCCTATTTGTACTAAAAATACATCTTAATCCGCTATGGTTCAGACCATAGTGTGTACGTATCCCTACGTCATGGGGATGAGCCCTCTCGGTCGGTTAGTGTGGGTAAGTGTTAGGCGGGGACTGAACGGAAAAAAATTATTAGACATTTTTTAATAAGTAATAACAATACATCTTAAGCCGCTCTGGTTCGGACAATAGTGAGTACGTATCCCTACGTCATGGGGTATTTTGAAAATGGGATACTACCTCATTATAAGAAGGCATGTCCAATGACTCAAGCCGATCTGCACATCTTTATTTGGCATCGATGGAATGTGGATTTATCACAATTTCATTAAATATCAAAGGTTACTAATCATGAATATAAATGTTTTTATACAAACAAAAACGAATAAAATTATTAATTTAGGTAAATAAAATCCAAACACAAACTACGTTGTTATGAAACTTCAAACTCCTTCAGCGAGAGTTTACAGGCAAAGGATCTGGATCTGTGATCAACATCACGTGGATTCTGTATAATATTCCACATGTTGTTCATTATATAAAATAACTCCTTAAATATTCACAAAACTTACAATGAATACAAATTTTTAGGCAGAACTACACGCAAAAAAAGAGCATCTTTTTTAGTTTAAGAGCATCATGTTATGACTACAATTCGTAGCAATCATATTATGATCCTAAATGACGATAAAATCGCCTTCGGTAATCATAATATGATCATCCAGAGTCATTAATATGATAATTAGAATCAAAATATGATAATGTTGTGTCCACAATCATCTTCAATCATACTTTTTCTCTGCGCGTAGGTGCACTCCGTGCAAGACCGGCTTTAGCCGGCTTGTAAACGTATATTTTAATTGGACGTCGATTTTAGTTTTTTCTGTGAAGAAAATAAGATTCTGTTCCTTTTTTTATCCTTATGTATCCTTATTTCATCCTTATGACAAAAAAACTAAAAGCAGTTAACCATTCGATTGGCTACAAATACGGTTGTTACACCTAAAAAGGTGTAATGAAATGTCAAAAAAAAATTTGAGTTATCAATAGCTATTTTTAATTAGATCTAGCCCTCCCAAAACCGATTTATGTAGGCAATTTTTGTTCCCAGAAGTTTTGCTCTTAGCAAAGACTGCCTTCAAATTAGATACCATTATTGGTAGAAATTTGTCTATATTTTTTAAATTTTTTCTCCTTTGAAATATTGTTATATTTTTATAAAGTCTTAAGTTCAAAGATGGTAAAAATATTAAAATTTGTGCTTTTTGATTTTTTTATTATTTGAATTTATTATGTTGAAAATACAAAAAATAAAATGGAAATCTAGTAAAAAGTTCCAAAAGTGTAAACTATAGTTATTAAAATGTACTAGTGAATCTCTGGTTCCAATATCTCTATGTGGTTCAATAAGACCCATCTAGGCAACAGTTCTAAGGACACTAGTAGATTTTCAACGACAAGCACATGTTAAATGTCTACAACAGAAAGAAAGGGGGTATTGTTACCACTACTACTGACCAATTAGTAGTACTGGTGACAAAGTCAATAGTGAATCAGTACAGTTTTACTATCGAAATCAAGATTTTTTTTGTGAATGCCACGCATTTTGCAAATTTGAATCTGGCAACCCTAATACGCACACACATATAAAAGATTTTAAAGAAAAAAATAAATAAAAGTTAACCACCTTAAATTAAAAAAAAACTAGATAAAGCAAATTAATATTTTTTTAATTGTTAAAAATTAATTTAAAAATGTTTTTGAATTGTATAGTTGAAAACTTAAAGAATAAGCAATCGTCCCCAGCAAAAACAGACATTACCAAGTAATAAAGCGTGTAAGTAGCGCACAAAGGGATTTAAGCTTCAGTTATGCGAACGTTGCTGTATCCGTAACGGACCGTATCGTATTGTAAGCACGTTGGTGCACTTATAGAACAATTAAAAACGTGCCATATGTTAGCATAAAATAGCATATTTTTCAAACCTCTAAATTGATTTTGTTTTTAAATTTTGTTAAACAAAATTTCGAAAAATGTTAATTTTTTCAAAATTAACCCTTCGTTGCACCGACACCAATTTTTATTTTATATATAATAAGTAAGCAGAAAATTCACAAAAATTGTATTTGAATTAATTTTCGCAGTAAAATATTTTATTACATATTTTTTTTAAATAGTTTATATGAATTAATTTATTTGCATTTTTATTAACATATAATTGTAAACTAATGAGCAGCATAAATCGACAAAGTGCAATATAAGGACGACCCTAATATACATACATAAAACAAATACAAAATATTTTTCAAGCTTGTTGTGTCTAAGATGTTCATCATCCAATTTCAGGTAGTTAGTTTAATTTTTTAAATAACTTTAATTGAATTAATTAAAAAATATTCTAAACCACATTCACTTCTCTTTATTTGCCTCTTTTTTATGAAAAGCAAACAGCTGTTTACAACACAGTGATTGATATACAAAATGTTCAAAGGGTGCAGAAAAAGTACAAAGTGCAGAAAAAGTACCAAGTGATTTAAATAATATTAAAACAGTATTTTGTGTGTGTATATAAATAAACATTAATAATTAAATAATTGATATTTTAATTGTAGTTTTACAATAAACAGATATGTATTTTAACATATACATTCACATGTATATACATATATTATTTTGTAAATGTGCATACACAAAACAAGGTTTTGATACCTTTTTATATATTTCACATTTCTATTGTATGTGTATGTGTTTATTTATATATACATATATATACATATATATACATATATGGAAATATGATGTATTATAAGTTATTATAAGATATTATTACTAAAAAAAAAGTACCAAGAAAAAGGGCGAAAATACCCGCATTTAATTTAACACAAAAGCAGGCCATCACTGCTTTACAAATGTCACGTAACAACGGAATAAAATTCTATTTTATACAGAATGATACATTACGATCCGTTACAACTACGGTTCATTAAATTTCGGTAAGCGTTTGCATTGCTTTTCGTATACCAAAAACGAACAGCTGATTCATACAGTACAGATACGTTACAGCAACGTTCGCATAACTGAGCCTTTACTAGTTACCAGGCTATTTACTAGCTTGATTAGTGTTATTCGCGATGACCTAAAATGCATATGTGGTCATTACAAATTGCTATGTAATGCTCTCACCCTCTGTTAGCACCTTGTGCCGACAAAACAAGAAACATGCCTTTTTAAGGAAAACCAAAGCTAAATTGAAAAAATTGTTGCTCAAATTATAACAAATATGTCGAAAACTATCAGCACAAACATAAAAAATTCTATTTATCTATTTAAAGTTGCGAAAAATTATTCATTTTCCTATTTGCAGCCTCTAGTAATAGATTTTTTCTCAGTAAGTGAGAGTATTGCAATCTCTTTATCTTCTAAACTCACTTGCAAAAAAAGTGAGAATAATGAGTTACCTGATTGGTTACTCATAGTGAAATAATAAGTAATTCATTTTATATTAGGAATAATTGGCTACACACAATGATAAAATAAGTGGTTACCAAGGCGTTATAAAATAAGTGCTTCTCTTTTAGTTATTTTTTTAATAAATCTTGAAAAAAGACAAATTAATACAATATTAGAATCAAAAGTATGAAATAGATACAATTACAAATAAGTACTTCTATAAACCATTACCAGAAAGTCATTATTTTGTATTTTAAAGTAATTAATATGTTATGACCTACCATTACTTTGTAATATGTTTTTGCTGGGTCTTTACTCACCGGGATACAGACAATTATGAGAAGACAATTATGTTCTCCACTATAGGTTTAATTAGTCTTGCCGTTCCGTGCCGTAACGAATCATCTGTTTTGGTTTATGTATAGTGCGTTTTTCAAAAAAGTACCTTACATAAACCATAAACGAAACAGCTGATTGGTCACGGCAAGGAAAGGCACTAATGGAGCCTAAAACATTAATATGAACAGATATAATTTAATTTCGTTATTTTGTTGGCGTTCTTGCACCAAGTTAATATGTAAAGTGGACACCGTGTTAGGGATCCAAGTTTGCGTAGTGGTGTAGGGTATAAAAATGTCCTTTGATCACTTATAAAACACAATTAAAATATTACAGGCTTCAACATCCGAACTACTCAAGTGCTTGGGACTTTTTTTACATTATCGCTGCAAAAAATTACGGAATTTTGAAGCTGGAGATGCTGTTATGTGGCTAAGAACTGTCGATAGAAGTCTTCTACTGCAAGGTTGGCAGGTAATTAAAACTATAATATACAATAGATTAATTGTTGTTTAGCAAATCGGACATATTTACTCAAAGAGTTGCATAACTAATTCAAAATGCATACATTTTTGCTCCCAGGTGGATATGAATATAGGCATATATTTTGTCATATGTATGTTCGAATTTGTAAGTCACCCGAGTAAATTTTTTTGTATATATTAACACATTATTTTATAAACACTTAAATGTTTTTTTTTTTCTGCCAGTGTGTTTAACCGGACATGCTTATATAAATTCATATAAATATAAAATCATTTTTGTCGAAAATATTTGATATGATGTCATATAAAGTCTCTCAATCAATAAATAATTGTAAAGCAATATAAAAATTTAATCTATTTAAATACGACGTATAAAACTAGACATTGCAAAATACAAAATAATATATATTCAGATATGATATCATAATTAAAAAAAAATTGTATTTTACACCATAATGATTCGCACTAGAAAATTTGTCAATTTTCATTTGGATATAATTATATCTTACATCAAAACACTTCAACAGTTTCCTACTTCATTTTGTGTGCAATTACATAAGTGGGCTTTAGATAACACAAGACTTAAGAAACTTCTCCATTTTTTGCATTTTCAATACTCATATTGATACCTTTCGGGTTTCTACACATTATAGTTACACAACAAGATGTATGACCCTTAACGTCAACTTATTTCGAAAAATTATTAATTTTGTAAAAAGCTAAATTAGATTGTATCGTTTTTTCCGTTTTTGTTATTTAAGTTCCAAAATTCCATGAAACCATTGTTAGTTTTTTCAAATTTATTTTCTCAAATAACTTATTTCTGTTAGGTATTTTCAAGGGAATTTGATTAATAAAATAATCAAACGACTGAGGCATCTATAGGTTAATAGCGTTAAAGCAAAATCCGCATTTGTACACTAAAAAGAATTGCTAATATCAGCAAACAAATTAGTAAATTCAGCAAAAAGTTTGCTGAATTTAGCAAATTTTTTGTATCAATTCAGATATAAATGAATAAAATTATATAAAATCTGATTAAATTGCATTAGCTGTCCTAATATGACGTCAAAAACTGACAACATCTTTGGGATATTTTTCAAATCTCCAATTTAAAATTTTTAAAAATTTCCTTCAAAAAATCGAGATTTAAACCATAACGAAAATAAAAATTTTTAAAAATATCCCGCGGCACACTGGGCTAGGGCAGCGATTTGATTTTTCTTTTTGGTTTCGAGGAACTTGTGATTTTGGTAATAGCAAGGACAATTTGTTGTCATAAAATATTTAAACTCGAAAATTAAGTTCTTTTGTATCTTTTGTTGGACCTGCGGCCCAGACTTATTTATTTCAACGTCAAAGGTTTGCTTACTACTATTAAATTTAAAGAAACTTGATTTGAAAATTATGACACAATGTGTGAATCTGCTGTTAAAAATTTTGGCATAGTTTGGCATATTTTTGCATATTTTGGCATTTTTAAGTGATTTTTTAAGAAACAAAAAAGGAAGTTCTTCAAAAAATTTTAAAATACACAAAACAAAAATTTTTTCCAATAAATAATTTAAAAATCAATAAATAAATTTATTTGGAGCTCTTTGTTTTACGAGACTTTTTCCAGAAAATATGCCGAAGATGAAGCCATCAAAGTATTCCATCATAATAACATACTTTAACGAATTTAACAATGCCTTTAAATCTGATGGTCGAATACTTTATTACAAAGTTTGCAATAAATCCGTGATTCACGAAAGTAAGTTTTTGGTTGATCAACTCTTAAATAGTCAAAAACACAAGGAGCTTCTCGAGCGTGTTACAAAAAAGACTTTCTAATCGTTGCTTTAAAATACAGAGACAACAATTAAGTTTTGTGTGGACTTATATGAAGCATTTATTTCCGCTGACATACCATTAAACAAATTAAGTAACGAACATTTCGGAAATTTCTTTAAAACATACATGAATGAGAGTATCCATTGCCAGTCTACTCTTAGAAATAATTATGAGGACAAAATATATGACCCCAAACTAGAAAAAATCTGTCCTTTTTGAAAAGCAAATATTTATTGGTGTCGATAGACGAAACAACGGATATGGAAATCCACAAATGTTATTGTAGGAGTTTTGGATAAAGATGTAGAAGTTTGCAAAACTAAATTCTGGCTTAGCTTTGTGGATTTGGAAAATGCCAACCATGCTACGATAGCTCGTGCTTGACTCAATAAATTTTGTTGTGTCAAGATTTCGACAAAAAGCAGATCCTTCTATTTTTAACCGATGCAGCGCCTTACATGGTTAAGGCTGACAATAGGCTTAACATTTTTTATACAAAACTGTTACTTGTTTGACACATGGTTTACACGGCGTTGCAGAGGAAGCTAATTCGATAATAATGATTTATTGGTTTCATACGGGAAAAAAATATTTTTAAAGGCTCCTTCTCGAGTTGAAATTTTTAATAAAATGTATCCCTTGCTTCTCCTTATACCACAGGCAATATTAACAAGATGAGGTTCCCCATCTTGTTGGCTAGATGCTGTAGAATACTATCAGTGTTGCCATGTATTTTTTTCAAAAAACTGTAAGAAAAAACTGTTTTTTTTTCTTTTAATAAAAAACAGTAGGAAAAACAGTTAATATGTGCATTTTGAATTCAATTGCATTTAATTTAAACATAAAACAACATAAAAAACATTAAACACATAACATATATATATACACAGAAAAAAATATTTTTTTTTGTGGACTAACTTTTAATTATACTAACAAAAAAAAAATATTTTCAAATTTATGTTGTTACAGATCACAAGTTAGTGCTCTGTTATAAAACTACATTTTAATTAACAATAGGAATAATATGTTTTTTCTAATGTGTACTTGTTTAAAGTAAAAAAAAAAAAAATATAATATAAAAAAACATATTTATATTTATATTAATTATTTAACATATAGCAAAAAATAACTACAAAATCATAAAAAAACAAAATAATTCATCACATTTTGAGATCTTACTTAATTACATAAAAATATCAGTTATACATTTTTTGATTAAATTTGATTTTCATTTAGTTTGATTCCACACAAAATTTTAACACAAACAAATGCTAAAAAGGGAATTAAAATGCATTGCATTCAATGTGTAGTATTATTTTTTATTGAAACATTTTGTGCAACTTTTATATTAAATTTACAAATTCAAATAAAAGAAAGTAAATCGAGCAGGTAAACTGTTAAAAACTGGAAAAACTGGAAAAAAAGGGTGAAATTAAACAAAAACTGTTTTTTTTCATGAAAAACTGAAAAACTGTAACGCATCCTAAAAAACTCTAAAAAACAGTTAAAACTGGCAATATGGTAACACTGAATACTATTCACAAAACTTTGAGCAATTTGAGAATATTAGTTCAATTTGAGAATATTTAGTTCACTTAATATCAATTTAATCGGAATTAGAAAATGAATATTCTTCAAATGAATTTGCATCCTTCAAGTATGCTCCTATAACCTCGGTTGACGTTAAGAGATCATTTTGCACATACAAAAGTTTTTTACGTCCGAACAGATAGTTTTACTTTTGATAATATTTATTTATTTGTTTATAAAAACAAAAATTTAAATTATTTATTTAAGTTTTTAAAACTTATTGTTCCTTTAAATAAAAATAGACTGAATTTTTTATTTTTTTTTTGTTTTTAATAATATTAAAAAAAAAACCGATTTTTTATTAAAATTTCGAAAGTTTAAAATGCATATTTTTTATTTTTTTATTTTTTTAGTGCATATTTTGGATTTTTTAGTGCATTTTTTAAGCGCATATTTTCGATTTTTTAATGCATGAAAATCTCAGCCCTACTTATAACATTAGAAGATTATACTTTAAGAAGTACTTACACGAGTGCTCCCCCATTGATTTTAATTCATGTTTTTGTCGAATAAAAAAATCAAAAAAAAACTAAACAAAATAATTTATTAACTAAAAAATTTAATTTTTACTGACATAACGAACTCTACCTACCCTATAATTACAAATAATTTTTTCTAATATTACAAACATTTTTTTTAAATTTTAACTGTTTTTAAGAGTGTGATAACTGATATCTTATTGTGTAAAATTTAAGAGATTACGATTTAAGAGAAAAATTGTGTAATAATATTTTGTTGGTTTTTCATAACTATAATTAATAACGGCAAACAAAGAAAAATATCAAATAAAGAAAAATTAAAGAATTATTTTTGTTTTTTATGCAATTTTAATCAATTTGCAAAAAAAATGCAGCGTGGTTCATATCTAAATGATTTAGAAAAAGTGTTTTTAAGTTTTCGGAAAATTTCTAGAACAATAAACCGTTCACATGTGGTTGTCATACATTTTGCAAATAATCTACGTCTTTATGGTAAAAAAATAAACAGGTGTTTTTAGTTAAACTCTACTACTTTAACGTTAAACTCTTAACATTAAACTCTACTACTACTTTTTTTTAAATTACGAAATTTAATGAAATAAATGTGTTATTATAGTTTTGCAACGCAGTGTATATAATGATATATAAACTTATAAGGAAAATATTTTCAGTATGACGTCAAACATACATGGAACTATACTTAATTACACCCTGTAACAAATTTTAAATTTTTTCCCATACATGGAAAAATGAATATGCACTCAAAAAAAGGTCTGTAAAGTCAGCAAAATTTTTGCTCGTAAATAGTAAATTGAGCAATAATTTTGCTGAATTTAGCAAACCTTTTTGCTGATATTAGCAAGGATCCTCCCACCAAAAATGTTGAGTGTAGAGACCACATATTGGTAAACTGCGTTTTTAGTTTTTCGCGATCTCGTCAAAGTTCCTTTTAAAAGGACTTTAAAATTTAACTATTTACAAAAAGTATTAAAATTATTGTACCCATTTAAGGATGCTAATGTGGGTGTCAAATGATAGGTGAGAATCTTTGTTATTTTTAAAAAATATTGGTTATAAGTTTTCGCGAATAAAATCTTCACAAATAATCTTTTAACAATGTAATCCTTCAATATCCTTGATGATTCACGCAAGCGTCGTTGCTCAGTTTTAAATAGAATAATGGACATCTTTCCTAGCATTTTGGTAAAAAAATTAGAAAAATCGGTTTAGTGGTTAAAAAGATATGAGTAAAAATGTGAAGGCATCTCCAAATTTTGCATGGAAAATGGTGTACTTCAGAACAAAATCATCTCTAGGCTTATATTGAGTAAAATATGTTTTTCACCAGAAGCTAGAGGTGAATAATATTTTATTTTCAGCTCAAATTCAAATAATTTTTTTTCACCACAGAAATTATTTTCCCCTCAAAACTGCTTTTAAACACAAAATTTGTCCTTGATAAATAATTTATTGCCGACTATGAAAATATAAAATTTGTTTGGTAAAATTTATTAAGAAGGTCAGATTGGTGAAAATTAGGTATATTTTAGAGTATATTTAGGCCTAGAGAAAGATTTTATTTCGGAGAAATTTATGAAAAATTACAGAGAATAGTTTAGGATTACATTTTTAAAAGGAAATTTTTGAAGATTTCGTTCCTGCAAAATTATAATCATCATTTTTATTTTAAAGCAGAGGTTCTCACCTTTCATTTGAAACCTATATGTAAGTAAAGGTCATGTATTTTAATATTTTTTTTTTTTAAATTTTAAACTTTAAAGTCTTGGGATTTTGACGTGATGACGAAAAACTAAGAACTTTTTTTGTCCATGTGTGAAAACTACTACAATGTTATACAGTCTGAGACAAACGTTTGCACGCACTCTGTTTTTATTGTTTTTTAAAGAAACAAAAAGGTCGAAATTAATTTTCTTTTTATACAATTATTTCCTTCGTTTGCACGCACTTGGCTAAAATAATTAAAAAAGGTAAATTTAATACTATAATGGATTTATTTTCCATATTTTTGTGATCAGCTGGTTTGAATATTACAAATATATGCAAATAAAATTGATTTTAGCCTTTTCCGAGGCTCTAAACATTAAAATCTGGTCAATTTACTTTAAAAACATGTCTAAGCAAAATTAAGGACAAAAAAGTACTTTATCTTAATAAGGTAACCAAATAATGTGCCCTAGTAAATATTTTCGGTGTTTTTAGCCAGTATTGAATACGGATAATGTATAAAAGTTGTATCATTTATCTGCAACATGGCCCTTTTTTCTTTTGAATATTAATTTCAGTACGGTCTTAATAAAAAGACTTAGCTTAGTCTAATAATTTCTGGATTCTTCTGTGAACAAAACATATTTTCATAATTTCAAGCACAAAAACAAATAATATTTTTATTTTTTTAATTCGAAACAAATATCAAATTCACATGAGCAATTTTACACTACTTTCACGACGCTGTCTAATACCCCATTCATATGAACGAGGTTATAGTAATCTTCAAGATTATTTATCACGAGATTTCCCATCATATTAAAACATATTAGATTTTATTAAAAGCTATGGACAATCTTGCAAACCTCCTTATTTAAGTAAATTCAATACAAAATAAGATCTAAAAACCAACAAATTTAAACACTATTTCATTTGCACGGACTAATATGCGAGGTTTCTCCTAGACTAAAAGTTTTCCCTCACGAAGGTTGGTTAAAAGTACTTTAGGCCAAAATTTGATAAATCTTATTGTTAGATTATGGCTTAAAATGCAAGAAACATAGTGTACACTTACTTCCATACGCATTTTGTTCATAATTTAATATTTATATTACCAATTAATTGTTGTTTGAATGCGAACTCGTCAAATCCGTCGTCGTGATCCATCTGATTTACTGTCAATGTTTGGCTTAACACAAAATTTTGTTAGATATTTAAAATAAATTTCTATTGAATATTAAATAAGGCTTAAGAAAACTACAATTTATTAATTTTAATATATATTTTTATTCAATGATTTTGATAGAACTTCCTTAAAAATAAGGTAAACCCCTTGACCTAAAATCGTAAAAATGCTCGTATTCACTAAACAACATTCTGCTGTAAATTATAAGATCCAAAAACCGCACTTAAATTGTCTGTAAAGCACGCGAACACGATTTTTTCTTCACTGCGTTCAAACGCATATCTCACTACAACTTACAAAAATCTTTTATAATTTTACACAGGTACAAATATTTTCTATCAAAATTCAGATAGACTTAAAATAATTTTTATTTTTAAAAGCATATTAAACTATATAAACGTAATCACAAAAGAAAAATTTTAAGTTTGGTTAAAGATGAAAATTTAACATTTTTTTTTAATGTATTTCTTTATGCATCCAAGCGGTTGTCTCAGAATGTGTATAAATGAATTTAAAAAATATTTTTATAATGTTGATATTTGCAATTTTATATGAATTTCTATAAAACCATTTTTAATTATATACGATACCGTGTTAAAAACTCCCAAGCATATCTAACTACATATGGTATATATAAATATGTATGGGAACACACTTATTCATATTTATTAATATATGTATGACTGCATAAATTATTAAATAGAATAACTGAAAGTAATACATAATCATATTCACACAAATATAGTACCCCCCATGGCTATATTAAAAAGTATATATGTAATCATATTTGTCTATGTAAAATTATATAACTTTCTATATAAATTTTTTATTCGGGTTTCGAACAAATTTTATATTTCCCCATATTTAAATATATCCTTTTATTTACTTTACCACATTAATCAGATTTGTGACAAGGAATTTCAATTGAAAGACAAATTTACTCCAGTTTCATATACAATTTTAAATTATATTTTTATTTTAAACCAATTACATTCCATTTTAAATAAGCAAATGTTGTTTAAATATTTCTTAGGGGATTATTAGAAAAAATTTTGGATTTAATTTATTTAAAAGAAACGGAATTTCTTTTTCAAATAAACATTTTATAATATCTTAATGAATTCAAATAAGAAATTCATGTTTTATTTAAAATAATTGAAAGCCCCGACGTTTTGCCATACAAACCCTCGGTTAAGACGAACTATTTCTTGCAGTCCCACAAACAAAATTTCATATAATTTTTAATACGAACTTTCCAAAAATTTGCAATTTCTCCAATAATTTTTTTGAACAACTTTAAACCGAAAACACGTACATTTTTGATTGGGAAATCAAATGAAAGAATTTCTCAATTTTTCAAAGGGTTTTAAATTTTAAACACCTTGTCTGAAACTATAAAAGATAATAAAAAAAATTTTGCCTCGGTTAATATGAGCCATATATTCAGTTGAATATTTCTTGAAAAAAACATTAATTCGATACGATTTGAAACTTTTAAATTACCATTCATGCATTATTTCATTATTCTCAATCAATATCAAATCAAATGTGTTATCTTAATTCTATTTCCAAATATCCAGTAAAAACGTTGCTTTCCTGCAAGCAGGCTTGTAAGCCAAAAAAGAATCCCTTACAAACCTGCTTGCATATGCCATGGTTTTTATATGGCGAAAGTCCACTTGGAAGCATTACTTTTATGCAAAACAAGAGCGGATTGTAGTGCTTATAAAAAGCTGTGATTTCATGGCTTTCAGTAAAATCATATTTCATGTCTAAATTATTACCATTAAAAGTAATAAAATTTTAAAGATAATAATTTGTTGTTGTCAAAATTATATTAATAAATATTAATATAATATTTTTTTTGTTTTTTTACTGCACCATGTGCTAGCTTTTCAGAAAAAGTTAACTGACTAATTATTTTTTATAACATTCTCAAAAACACAGATCGTTTATAACTCACGATATGAAACTTTTCACATAACATCCTGCATCCTTGTAAGTGTAAGCTGCTTACAAACTGCATCCTTGTAAGGGAAAACAGTAAGCTCAATTTTTTTTTTGTTTGTTTTCATACGAAAATTTTTAGTTTCTTTTGCTGCTTCTCAGTGTAATGAAGTAAGCACTTACATATTCACTGGGTAAGTAGTTTAAAAACTACAATTTTATTCGTACTTTTCTCAATATCCAAATGCAAATCTAACCTTAAGTGAAAAATTCAAAAAATATAATAAATTCATAATTTTTTAAGTTTACACATTATATTTAATAAAAGTACAAATTGAACCATTGGACCGAATTGATTTCAATTGTATGTAGTATAATATTATTTATAACACAAGTAAAAAGAAATTTATATGGGGCAACATCAAATTATATATAAATTAGATATGCGATGATATTAAAGTTGATCGCAATAATAAGAACATATAATTGTATCTAAAATACATCAAATTGCCTCGAATTATATTGGATACAATTTCATCCAAATTTGTTTTATTAAATAAAATTTTTTTATTATATATAATTGTATCGAATTAGATATAATTTAATATTATTGTATTGGATAAAAGTTTAAAAAAACAGCCCGAGTAAAAACGTTTAAATATAATCATGCATTATTTTATAGATGCTTTTATATATAAATAGATATGTTAATATATAAAATTTTTATGTTTATATATTTATTTATTTTATTTATTTTATTTTGATTATAATCCAGTGCAAAGATTTAATCTTATATAGGAGCACTGAATACAAAGTATCGGTAAAATTACACAATGTGCATAAAGAATATACTTAAAAATAATAACAAAAAGACATATAATTTAAAACTACAATAAATAATTAATATGCAATATAGGCAAAAATAATAATGTTACAAAACAATATGTTCAAATTAAAAAAGACAAAATTATAAATTTTTATATATGTATGTATATTATTTGTAATATTCATATATCAGTTTTTTAAAATGCATTGCGTTGCTTATTATTTGTAAATGAGGGGGTAACTGATTCCAAATTCTAATGACATTAATGAAAAAGTGTTGATCAGAGAATGTAGTTTCATGCTTTATCTGTATTATACTTTATCCTCTTTCGGACCTGAAGAAAGTGATTTGTTCGTAAAGGTATTTTGGTTGACGTGAGTAGATTATCTTATGAAGGTATATTAATGCTTTATATTTTAAAAGATTTTCAAAAGAAACTCCAAAGATTTGTTTATAGTAGTGAGAGATTCTGTCAAATCGTGCAATATTGTTATATGCAACGTTTAATTTACGAAAACTGGAAGCATCGCAACTTGAAAACAGCTCACAACCATAAAGAAGCGTCGGAATTAAATAAGTTTTAGCCAGAAGTATTCTGACTTTAAGAGGTATAAACCATTACGTGCACCATAAATTTCTTAACATCCTATATATCTTCCCGGTAGTGATAAGAACGTGGTCATTCCATTGTAGATACTTATTAAATGTCACTCAAAGGTTTTTAACCTTATTAACAATATCGATTTTTGACTCACCCAGTGTTAGACTAAAAATACATGGTATATTTTGTGATTTTTTGGTAATCAACATTCATTTTGACTTGCTTGGATTAAGGCATAATCCGTTACATTTAGCCCAAGTGCTAATATTTGCAAGATCAGCGTTAATTTTTTTCACACAATTATTAATTTCAGAAGTATTACAGCTCATGTAGAATTGAACATCATCTGCATACATTTGAACGTTGCAGTATTGCAATTGATTTGGAAGATCATTGGCGTAAGCAGAGTTTAACAATGGTTAGTTCGACCATACTGGACACTTTGTCATCATAAAAAACCGATTGTGGTCTGCCTGTTAAATATGAACTCATCAATTTAGTAGCTGTAAATGATAAACGTTAGAATTTCCGTGTTGACGGTATCAAACGCCTTCGAATGATCCAATAGTATTAAAATACGATTCCACATATAATTAGATCTTTTACATATTGGCATATACAATTATATATGGTTAATCTAATTATGTATAATTAGATATGACACAAATCAAAATTATATAAAAAACATATAGTGTAGTATTAAAAAAATTTATTTTATTTTGGATAAAACGATATCTTGACCTATTCATAGTTATATGCATTGGCGTACCCAGGGGGCCCGGGCCCCATGATTTATATGAATTTATAACTTTTTGTGAGTTAAACATTTTATTAAGCATACAAAAAATTTCATAGTGTTACAGTCATTTTTTTTATATTTATCATAAGTATAGTTTAAATAACAGTATATTTAGCTAAAATCAGCAGAAATATTTGCTAAAATATTTTAAACTGCTGATTTGAGAAGGGCTGATTTTTATTCGCAAAAAAATTGATTTTTTTATTGTCTACTAATTACTTGCAATGAACTAAAATTTAGCTTAAATGTAACAAAATTTTTGTAGATTTAACAGATTTTTTGTTGATAATCCTACTTAAATAATACTGAGCAAAAAAATCTTCTAATTTTAGCAAGTTTTTCCTGCAACGTCGTATTTTACTAATTTGTAGTAATTTTAGCAAAAATCTTTACTGGCTTTCTACTGTTAGTGCCAGTACTAAAAATTCTTAAAATTCAATGAATTTCCAACAGAAATGTATTGCTTCTTTTCAAGTTGTAAAATGGCGAAAAATTTAAAAAAAAATCCAAATTTTTAATATCGTTTAAAAATAACGTACAGGGTGGGCCAAATAAGACCTACCAATGTAAAAAAAGGTATAACTCTTGTAATAATAGTTTTTTTTATATTAAATACATTTCATGGAAATTTAGGGGGACTATGTATGAAATATGACATCAGACAAATGTCCACCATTTTACTCGATACAAACATTGGCTCTTTTAAGCGCGTTTTCCATAGCACCACGTAATGTTTCTGGTTGTAGGCTCAGTATTTCGTCTCGAATATTCTGCTTTAGCTGTCTAATTGTCTCTGGCTTATTGACATACACTTTATCTTTTAAATATCCCCATTAAAAAAAAAGTCGGGAGCAGTAAAGTCTGGCGTCCGAGGGGGCCAAGGGAAATCAAACGTTCGCCAAAAATTTCTCACAACAAATCCATAGTTTACCTTGCCGTGTGCGCAGTCGCTACATCTTGTTGGAACCACTAGTTAGGATGCTGCTCCACCATTGGCAGCAAAAAGTTGTCAATCATTGTTCTGTAAGAAGTCCCGGAAATCGTTTATTGCGTTTCATTATCATTCTCGAAAAAATATGGGCCGAAAACTTTATTGGCCAGAACACCACACCAAACAGTTCATCTGCATGGGTGTAACTGATGCTGGTGTGTTGCCCTTGGATATTCAGAGCTCCACAATCCACAGTTTTGCTTATTGACATAACCGCTTAAATTAAAATGCGTTTCATCCGACATCAAAAGATTATTTATAAGATCATTTTGTGTTGCTAATTCTGTAAAACGAATAGCGTATTGCAGTCGTTGGTGGTGGTCTTACGGAAGCAGAGCTTGTACAATTTGAATTTTGTATGGATGCATCTTAAGACTTAACTTTAAAATTCTCCGCAATGTTGTTCGGGAAATACCCAACTGGCTGGAACAACGACGAGTTGAGACAGATGGATCACTTGCAACACTCTGCAACACAGCTTCCACGTTGTCTTTAGTACGAATATATCGATGGCGACCTCTTCCAGGACAGTCGGCCACTGAAGCCCGTTCCTCAAAACTGCTGATCAAATTCATTATCATTAAGGCTGTGGGAGCTAATCTTGAAATAAAATGTTGACGATACTTTCGCTGCGTCATAATTATTGACCTTTGACAAGAATAAAAAAATTCGATAATTTTAACACTTTGTTGTGTACTGTATCTATACATTATAAATTTCCAAGAACTCAATTATAATCTGCAAAGAAAAAAACAAATTATATTAGAAAACAAAAAAGTTATTCGGGCTTAACATTGGTAGGTCTTATTTGGCATTCGCCGTATTTTTAGATGTTTTCTGGTTTTTCAAGTAAAGTATCCTGTAAAAAAATAACCGGTTAGATTAAAGATAAAATACACATCGCCAAATCCTAAAAAAAAATTACATAAAAAGAAAATTTGTCGTTAATCATTATTAACGACAAATTTTTTAATGAATATGAATGAAACAACACGATACACAATATATCTATCTTCTACTCTAATTTTACTTATTAAATTTCCTATATCGAAGTACGTTTACGCTTGGCTGATCCAGACTTGATTCACAATGTGTAAACAAAAGTAAATGTCATAGGTTTTGTGTACGTTTTGTACACTAAACGTGTTCAACCTTGAGTGTACGATTTATGTCATCTTATTGAGACATATAACTAAAGCAAAGTTACTTGTATTTTAAAATAAAATAAACCGTTGAACCGATTTCATTATTACTTTTTTTTTTGTAATTTTGTAAAGATTAATAGAATAACATATTTTAAATAAAAAAGTGGTTTTTGTAATAAAAAAATCGTTTTCCCATAAAAAAAACACAATTTTTTCAAATAAATGTAATAGTAAAGTACTCAGAATAATAAAATGTACTTCGTAATATCATTAGTAATATGTTTTATAATGAAGCCAACATCAAAAATTGATTTTTAGCCTCAAAAAAAGTAAAAACACCGTTTTTTCTATGACAATCTACAAGAAATAGCAAAATTTGTATGACAGTTCGGTCTAGTGTGAGTTTTAGGTAAAAATAAATATCAAAAATTGATTCCTCGACCCCAAAAACATTAAGATACCACAATTTTCCAGGATAATAAAAATAAATAAGCATTATTGTCAACCTTTATTTGCTTTTGGTTTCATCCCATTCCGATTCGGAAAGTTCGATTTTGTATCAATGTGTAATTTATCACATTGTTTATAGTTTTATAAATAGCTTTCTTCACTATTACAGATGATCATTTATATAAAAAATTAAAGTAATGACAGTAATAAAAGTTTACAATTTATATAAAGCAGTATGATATTACACAAATTTATTTAAAAATAATTAATACTTAACTATCCACTATAATTCACCGAGTTTAATTAATAATTGACAATTCTTTTGTAAAAAGCCATTTAACATA
This sequence comes from Delia radicum, assembly GCA_021234595.1. Classification (NCBI taxonomy): domain Eukaryota; kingdom Metazoa; phylum Arthropoda; class Insecta; order Diptera; family Anthomyiidae; genus Delia; species Delia radicum. The sequence continues at coordinate 172,134,754 of CM037854.1, read as the reverse complement.
ATTTCATTAACTTTTCAAACTTTTACAAATGGCTCTCACACGCTACCACGAGTAATGACGCCACAAGACTAAAAGCACGCCAAATTATTTTCTACAGCTGTTTTACAAAAAATTCACATCAATTTGAATAACATAATTGTTGTTTTAACAAAAAAATTTGTCAAAAGTTAACATCAATTTTATATAGATTTCACTTACGACTTTTGGTTCAGTGTAGGTAATAATAATTCTTAAGGTATGGTCTATATGTTGAATCAACTGTAGATCGGAATTAGCCATAATTTTAAGTTACAGATAAGTTGCAGTGTGGAATAAATGACTAAATATTCAGTATTACCAAAAACAATTTTTTTTCGTAATTTTAAAGTTTGTCGTTTAATAACTTTTGAACGCTCTTTTTTGGCGAATGACCAATACGGCATTCGATTAGCTGAAGTTTCCCGAGTCCATTGATGCCCTTTCGGTTAACACACTACTAAGTTGTTCGTGTTTGCTGAATAAAAATCTACATATACAGTATTACTAAAAACAATTTTTTTTTTTATAATTTCAAAGTTTGTCGGCTTATAACTTTTGAACCACGTTTATGGTGAATGACCAATACGGCATTCGGTTTGCAGAAGTCTCCCGAGTCCATTGATGCCCGTTCGGAGTTTTTCGTGCTCTTGACCAAAAACTATTTTTTTTTTTAATAAATCCGAAGATTGTCGGCTCATAACTTTTGAACGCCTTTTTTTGGTCAATTTCCCGAGTCAATTGATGCGTTTCAAGTTGACGCACTACGAAGTTTTTCGTGTTCCTGAAAAAAACCTAATTATACATTATTACCAAAAATAACATGTTTTTAAATAATTTCAAAGTTTGTCGATTCATAACTTTTGAACCTATTTTTGCGAATGACCAATACAACTTTCGATTCGTACACATCTCCATTTGGATTAGGAAGTTTTCGTGTTGAATAAAAACCTAGTAACTCACTTTTTTGGGCATGACCAATACGACATATGATTCGTAAAATTCTCCCGAGTCCATTGATTCGATTCGCAATTGCGGAAGAAAACCTTTGTAGTGAATGCGTGAAACAAATAAACAAATGACAATTAGTCATGCATTCATTGTGTTCGATTGCATTCAAACCAATACACATACACTACATGTAAAAGTAACAGTAGAACATAAAAATATGAATGTGAAACCATTCCATGTAGACTACACATTGGTATTGTTCAAGGTCAGTGTATTGAACAAATATTTGAACAGTTCATCGTTCTACTCCATAATTGGGTCAAAGATTTTGGGTTTCACTTAGAAACCAAAATAGAACGAAATAAACAAATGAGCTGGGGACACTTGAGCTACACAAAATATAAAGAAATGCATTCAACACACGATTGGTGATTTGATATTTTGCTTTCTGAAAATCATGTGACCCTAGTAGAAATATTCAATAACTCTGTAGAACTTAATACCAATGTTTTGCTGAAAAATAAAATTATTTTGTATAGGCCTTGTTAAAATTTAAATTTTATCGAGTTTTAAATTTTGGAAAGTAATTTATTGTGCCGTTATTTTAAATACATAAGTGTGACATAAATAAAAATAAATTTTTGGTGCCTTTTTATTTATATACAAAAGTAAATACACGTTTCAATTCCAAAGTGGTTCCTCGACAAATTTAAAAGATTTTTTGTGATTTTTATTCAAAATGGTGAACGATGATGCTACCGCCAGCTCAGCTTTGGCATCGTTAGAACTACAAAGAACCACTATGAAAAAGAACGTATGAAAGATACATAAGAAAAATTAAAAAGATGGCTACCAACTGGATGCAACCATTTTGCAATATCGCCTGCAAATCTTAGAAACTTATTTTAAAGAAATTTGTGAAGTTCAAGGACAAATTGAAAAACTAAATCCTGCTGAGTACTTATATATTTTTGGAGTCCAAGGGTGACTGCGTTTCGTTGTGGACCATAATCGACACTGTTTCGGCTATTCTGGCCTCTATTTTGTCTCTTGGCTCGGAAATGGACGTTATGATTATTATATTCACATGGTGTGGCTGAAGTTGGACGAAAGTCACTGCCTACTTGGGACACCTGCTACTACATTTTAAGTAATTGCTGTCAATTTTTAGAAAGCCATGGGAAGAAATGTGAAATAGTTCATAAACCTAGTGGTTCCAAGCCAAAGTCGAACTTCAATCGTTCAGCGAATACGTTTGTAAATTTGAAAACCGATTTGACTCGTTCATATTGTAGCAGCACTGATCACTACATCACAACATGTTTTTCGTTTTTGTCGCTTGTAGTTTCGGAACGTGTTAATTTTGTAAAACGAAATGGGCACTGCAAAAACTGCCTACTAAAGGGTCATATAGTTTTGTAATGCCCATCCAAATCTCGTTGTCGGGTTTGTCATGCAGCTTATCATACTAATTTGGATATTTATGCGGTTCCTGATCATACAGCACCGTCCATAGTGCCCTAAATCAAGAGCCATCTTTTAGTCAAGGTAAATCAGTTTCGTTGGTAGCTCGGTCATTCAAAAGAGCAATCATACCAACTGCAGTGGTTCTAATCAAGGACAATTTTGATTCTTTTATACCGGAAAGAGTACTACTTGATTCCAGTTCTGAAATAAATTTCATTACAGAAGAAGTTGCAAAAAGGCTCAAGTTACAATTTCACCCAGAACCTCAAGGTGTTTCTGGTATTGGAGAAATACAAGCAAGCAGCAAGTTTTCTGTTGCAGCCACAATTAAATCTCGTATTGGTTCGTTCCAGTGGTCCTCAGTCTTTGCGGTATCCAAATCAATTTCTGCTCAACAGCCTGGCGAATTTATTAAAACATCAGATTGGAAAGTACTTTAACCAATACAACTCGCAGACCCTCTGTTCTACAAGCCACCACGAATTGATTTATTGCTTAATTTTGAGGTGTTTTTTGCTATGTTGCTCTCTTTTGCTATCTCTTTGGGAGATAGCAAACCTTGCCTTGTTAATACTGTGTTTGGCTGGATTGTTGGAGGCAAATTCATTTCTCAAACAACTTCGTCGCCTCTTACATGCACCTTTGCACTTTATTCGGAAACATTGGACAACACTTTGACAAAATTTTGGGAAGTTGAAGAGTATGCCAGTGGTTCCCAAATTCTTAGTGAAGAGGAGCAAAGATGTGAACAACATTTTGTGAACAACGTTAATGTCAATGCTGATGGTCGTATACAAGTAAGATTGCCTTTTCAACTCAATGCAGATGATTTGGGTGAATCTTTAGAAATTTCTCGTAGAAGATTTTTGTTGCTCGAACGTAGATTGGAACGTGACTCTATTTTAAAGTCAATGTATGTTGATTTTATGAACGAATATATGGTTCTCGCTCATATGTCGCCCTACGATCAGCAAGTTGCAGTTGCGTATTATAAAACACCACTGTGTGTTAAAACCTGAAAGTACTACAACCAAACTTCGTGTTGTCTTTGATGCTTCCGCTCGTACTGCTTCTAATCATTCCTTAAATGAAATTCTCATGGTTGGCAAAACAATACAACAAGATTTGATCACAACTTTGTTTTCTTTTCGCCTGAACCTATTTGCGATCACTGCTGACATATCTAAAATGTACTGTCAATTTCTAGTTGATCAACGCTATCGTAAATTTCAATTGGTTCTTTGGGGAGCTAATAAAGAAGAAAAACTTAAAGTTTTCCAATTAAATACAGTTACTTATGGGCTCAAAGCAGCGCCGTTTTTAGCAATTCGTAGCTTGTTTTATATCGCTGATCAACAAAAAAAACCTTCCGATCCAATTGGCTCTCAAGTACTACGTGAATATCTATACGTGGACGACGTTCTAACCGGCTCAAATAATTTTGAAGTTTTGAAATCGAAGAAAAATCAAATTATAAAAATATTAAGTTTGCAGGGTCTTCAGCTGGCAAAATGAAACAGCAATTGTCCTGAATTTGTATCAAATTCAGATGAAGAGGTCACAATTAAAACGGGTGAAAACGATGTCACTAAAACACTTGGTATGTCATGGAAGCCCAGAAAAGATAATTTTTGTTCCGTTTTGATTTGCCCTAGTAGTTTGCCCCACTAAACGTTCAGTTTTGTCAATCGTAGCTAGAATTTTTGATTTACACGGCCTCTTGAGCCCTATTGTTATTCGTTGTAAAATACTGCTTCAAGAAATGTGGGTACAAAATATCAGTTGGGATGAACCCTTCAACTTAGATCTTACAAAACTTTGGCCCCAAATTAAGGAAGACTTGTCAAATATTCAAAATATACAAGTGCCTCGATATGTTTTGTTTTTTACTTGACGAAATACATGGCTTTGCAGATGCTTCGCAACGCGCCTTTGGATGCTGCCTTTATTATCGTGTTTATTTAAATGGCTCTTATAGAACAACTTTGCTGATTGCCAAATCAAAAGACGCTCCAATAAAGGCTCAATCCTTGCCACTCCTCGAATTGTGTGCTGCGGCCTTGCTTAGCAAAACGTAGTCCAAACTCAAAACTTCTATTTTTTGTGGACAGATTCAAAAATCATTTTACAATGGCTAAAGTTGCATTCATCAACACTAAATTGTTTTGTGGGCAATCGTATTTCAAAACTGCATGAGAAAACTCGAGATATTCAATGGCGACATATTCCATCAAAAAGTAATCCTGCAGATATTGTATCCCGTAGTTGCAGTGCAGCAGAATTACCTTCCACAATTTTGTTCAATGATCCTCAATTTCTATGCAAAGAGATTTTGTATTGGCCAGCAAACTTAGTTGACTTAGTTGGAACGAAGAAAAACAGCCGTTTCCAAATTACCACAAATGACTCATTATCATTATTGATAAGCATTCTTCATATTATAAAATCATTAGAATACTTACATATATTTTTCGTATTTTCAACAGATCCCCATTAGATCGTTCCCTGAAAGCAAAATACATTATTCCTCTGCAGTCCACCGAGCAGGAAACCACCTTTTGGAAAATCGCCGTGCACATACAACATACGAATTTTAATGCTGAAATCGAAGCTATTTCAAACAACGGTTTGGTTCAGCCATCCCTGCAAAAATTGGCTCCATTTTTACAAGACAAAAAAATGCATAACAAAGAAATTAAACTAATTCGAGTTGGTGGACGCTTATCCAATTCACCCATTCCATACGATGCACTATTTCCAGCTCTATTGCCAAAAACATCGATTTGTTAAATTGTATATTGAGCATTTGCATCGTAATCATCTACATGCTGCCCCAAAGGTTTTGCTCGGTATTCTTCGTCAAATTCGCCGAAAGTGGTTCGGAATTGCGTACATTGCATTCATTACAAGCCAAAATTGATGAGACAAATCATGGGTAATTTGAAAGTTGATTGTTTAAGAGCTCAACGCTCATTTTCAGTTGCTGTTGTCGATTTTTGTTTCCCATTTTTAACTTCGTATCGAATTCGTGGAAAGGTACCATATAAAACCTATATTGCTGTTTTTGTTTGCTTTAGCTCAAATGCGACTCATTTGGAGCTCGTTTCTGATCTCTCAACGAATAATTTCTTGTTATGTTTGAAGCTGTTCGTACGCTGACGTGGCATACCACAACGCATATTTTGTGATAATGCTACAAATTTTACTGGCGCTCATAACAAATTGAAAGAACTAAAACAAATATTGTTCTCTGATGACGTCACTTTGTACTCAAAGTGGCTGCGAATTTCGTTTCATACCGCCTCGTGCTCTACATTTCGATGGCTTGTGGAAGGCAGCAGTCAAATCAGCTAAAACGCTTCTAGTAAAAAATGTCTCACAAGCTCATATTACGTTCGAAGAACTTCAGACACTTGTCGTCGAAATTAAAGCCATTTTGAATTCACGCCCCATAGCTCCGATGTCAGATGATCCTAATGATGGCGAAGCTCTTACATCAGGATATTTGTTAATTGGATCCGCTTTGATTTCAATTCCTGTTGAAACTTTTGATTGCGCCAAAATTATAGTTTAAAGTCGACGGCAGCAAATTTCTTATCTTAAGCAACAATTTTGGCAAATGTGGCCTCGTGATTATGTTTTTTTCGCTACAACAACTACTCATCATCCATGAAGATAACGCTCCACCTCAACAATGGCTCCTTGCACGTGTGACTTAAACTATTGGTGGCTCTGATGCAAAAATTCGAGTTGTTGAATTAAAATCTACAAATGGTTCCTAAAGACGAACACTATATGAGGTGGCTACTTTACCTTCCCAAGAAGATTCTTGAAAGCCAGTGCATTCAACGTGGGGAGTATGTCGGGTCAGATCGCCAGTCACCGTACCATCAATGTTATTAGTGCCGTCACTGTCATTTGTTAGTCCCTATTGTTAGTTGTTGTTGTCTGTTTTATTGTTTTGTCTTTTGTTCACATGTGCTTTACTGTTTGTTATTTCTAGTTAATAACAAATTAGTAAAGGCACATATGCAGTCATTGTACTGGCTACTCTTACGGTCTGTTTTTGGAAGACATGTCACTCAAAAAATTCGTGTAAATGAGTGAAGAAATTCATTTTGGGGTTTTGTATCGCATATGTCACTTTGAATTGAATGAAAACGTAAGAGTTGTCGTTTTCGTCTCTTTTTTTGGTTTCCACAATGCGATTTCAAACGTCACAAACGTTAAAAACAGACGTTCACAAAAAAGTATTCGTCAAAAAAAAGGCAACACAATTTAATATTAAAAAAAAAATACAGTAAAACTTAAGACGAACTCGGTTAACCCTCGGTTAATACGAACTAATTTAAAAGTCCCGACGTTTTGATAACAATTTCCATATAAAATACATCTTTTAATACGAACCCTCGGTTATTACGAACTGCTCTACGCAGTCCCAAAAACTCGTTTTCATACAAATTACCATGTTTAGTACACTCTTTATCCGTTTAATGCGATAGACCTAATATGAATTTCATATCCGTGGATGGCTTTCTAGATATAGATGCTAATGTTTTGACGTCACATACTTTATCAGGTGAAAAAATATTGGAAATTGTTAATCCTCCCGATGTTGAAAAATTGTCAAGTGATATATTCGAACAAAATCGTGTGCCGAAGAAGCTGACAATCATATTTTGGTAATAGAAAAACTTATAACGAATGAAATCGTGAATTCAGTCATTCAGAAAAAACTAACAGATTTTTTTTTTTTTAGTGAAGAATTTTAATTGAATATTTAATTGTGAATGCATGAAATGCTAATTTTATTTTTTATTTATGTAAAAATCTTGTTTTTGTTTTAATAAACACATTTTTTTATCGTTAAAAAAAACCCGCTTAATACGAACATCGCTTAAGACGAACTAATTTTTTTGGTCCCTCGAGTTCGTCTTAACCGGGTTTTACTGTAATACTTTTTAACAAAAAATTGTAATAAAAAAAGAATAATGATTTTCATTTTCATTTATATTTATATTTATTTACAGTTTATTTTTTAGTAAATGTTTTTTTATTTTAGTTGTAAATGTTTTTGTTTTTTTTTTTATACAAATTATATTTTTATCTCCACTTTTATTGTTTTCTAAAAAAATAAATTAATTTTTTTTCAAGCATAAATGAGCTGTTTTTGTTTATATTTCAGTTACAGTGTTGGATTGCCATCTCCCAACGAAAAATGAGTTATTTGTATATGAAAAAAACTAACAAAAACCGAAAAGCAATATCATGGCAATCTCTACTGTTTGACATAACATAAAGCTTTACGTACTCAAACGTAAGTCAGGCGAACGAATTATAAAAACTCATTTCCTATGTATTCGTTCGGGTGCCACACGTTTGTCTGAAATTATACACGTATTGTAAAAACAAGCCGTTAGTCTCTCTAAGAATAATGGTCCAGCTTTTTTATGTACTTGTTTTTTTTTGTACATATGTTTATGGCTCTTAATAAATTATTTGCATCAATTTTAACTTTTAATAAAACCAGATCGAAAATAAAATTAAATTACGTGTATTTAATTTTATTAAAGTAAAAGTTTTTACCGAACAGATATTGTCCTGAGTAATTTGACTTGTCACACTAGTATTGGATCAGTTTTTTGCCGAATACATTATTAAAAATTAATTACCAAGTGGTGGCCAGTTCCAAACCTCATGATCTGTGGAGGAACCAAGTGGTTCGGTGTAACATTTTGTTTTTGAATCTTATAAAAGAGAGTGTACTGGGTAATTTGTGGGTCACATTAGTATTGGATCAGTTTTTTGTCGAATACATTATCAAGTGGTGGTCAGTTCCACAAATCATGCTCTGCGGAGGAACCTGGTGGTTCAGTGTAGCATTTTATTTTACTACACTGAACCACAAGTCGTGGTCTTTGGAGGAACCAAGTGGTTCGGTGTATCATTTTATTTTGAAATCTTATAAAGGGTCTTGTCCTGAGTAATTTGATGTGTCACACTAGTATTGGATCAGTTTTTTGATTCTATGTTACACCATTTTCAACTGTAAATGAGAGCTTTCCGAATAAAATTGGGAAAATTCTAAATGAAATTAAGATTTTTTTATTTAAAATTGTGAAAATTTTAAAATAAATTTAGTTTTTAAATGTTTTACTTTTAAATTTAAAAAAATTAAGGTTAAATTTTACTTTTTCGGGCACACATCAAAAAAAAAAAAAAAAAATTGGACCCTATCTGGAATAAAAAAAGAAATTTTTTTTTTATGTGACGTTAAGGGCGCTAAGGCCCTTGGAGCCCCCCAGGGGGGAAAAACCTAAATTATCCCCCCCCCCCACCAAAAAGAATATATAACTCCATCTGGAATAAAAAAAGAATTTTTTTTTGTTATGTGACGTTAAGGGCGGGGGCGGGGGCCCCTGGAGCCCCCAGGGGGGAAAACCTAAATTAACCACCCCCCCCCCCCCCCCCAGCACCAAGAAAAAATATATGATTGGAAAAAAAAAATATTTTTTTTTTTCTATGTGACTTAAAGAGATTTGGAGTCAAGAAAGTGGGGGTATTGTGCACACGTGTTAGGGGGTGTGGGTGGGAATTTTGTACAAAAAAGATCAAAAAATATAGTTCTTTGGAATATTAAAAATCAGTACAAATTTTAAAAAATCCACCAACAAAAAAATTTTTTTTTTTTTTTAAAAGGCAAATTCACAAAATAAATAAAAAAATTTTAGAAAAAATCGCGCGACTAAAGTTTTTGTTACAGAAGACTTTATATGTACCCCAAAATTTTCTGCAGCCCGGGGCGAAGCCTACTGCGTAGCCGACGATTGGACTTACTAGAGTTGAAAACCGCTAAGCCCGGCCGTAGGCCGGTCACGCAAAGAAAGTTTTTGTTATAGAAGACTTTTAATGTATGCCAAAATTTTTTTTTTTCAAAAAAGGCAAATTCACAAAATAAATTAAAAATTTATTAATAAAACAAAAATCCAAAAAATTCAAATTCAGAAAATACATAACAAATTTTACAAAATGGACCATCAAATAACTTACAAGTTTTTTCAACAAGTTTGAGTAAATGCGTAATATTTTCATATGTGATTCTTTCGTTGAACGATAAGCAACACAAATTCTTAATATGCAATACGTTACGCCATTCGATATTCAAAAAACAAATTTAACTCTCTAAGAGAACGGACGTGTTTTTTCTGAGCTCTACAAATTCGATAATATTTAATGTCTTTTAATTAAACTGTGCTTTTATAAAACATAAAACATAAGTACATCATAAATATATAATAAAGTGACATTAAGATACTTTTGAAATAGTTAATACAAGTGACAATAGAAACAAATTAAAATAAACAAAATAATTGCAAATTATAGTGATACCACAACACAAAACCTGTTTTTTTCTTTCTCTGCTTCTAAAACAATAAAACTTTTTAATGCATAAAGCAAACTCAAACAATAGAAAAAGCAAAACAAATATTAATAAGAAGAAAATAAACAAGGGAGAAAGTAAACTTACTTTTATAAATATGAGTGGCTGCAACGACAACAACAGTTTAACAGATATGACTGCAGCAAAGAAACCAAAAAGAGCTCGCGATGCCCTGCAAAACTCTTTTTTTGAAAATGTTTTGAAAACCCCTCGCCTTTCAACTAATGATTCGCCCTTCAAGTTAATCAATCTCGTTGACAAGAGATTTGAAAAAATATTTGAAAAAATAACTGAAGTAATGAAAACAATAGCACAAGAAAGTGAGGAACATATGAAAACTATAATACAAGAGAGTGAAGAGAGAATGTTAAGAGAGTTAGATAAACGTTTTAATGAAATGAAGAGAGATATTTCAAGTATAACTGAACGTGTTAATAAATTAGAAACAGTCGCGGAGGACATATTAAGTCTAAAAAGTGAAGTATAAAATCTAAAAACACAACTACAGCGACAAGAAAATTCGTTAGTTGCATCTGATCTGCGTATTAATGGTATTCCGTTTATGAAAGATGAAGTCTTATATGATGTTTTCGATTCCATATGCTATGCTCTCAACATTTCAACTCCAGCTGTTAAGTCAATATACCGTCTTCAAAATCACAACAACAAGGACCAATATGTTTCACGTGATGCTGTCATAATGGTAAAATTATTCTCGCCTTATGACAAAAACTTTGTTTTAAAATCCGTAGCTAATTTTTTAAAAGCACATAAAATAAAGTCGTTGTATTTAGACCATATTGGATATAATTCTGACCGCCCGTTTTATGTTAATGAAAACCTTACCATGACGAACTACAAGATACTACAATCAGCTGTTAAATTTAAAAACGCAGGTCGTTTAAAGTCTGTTTTCACTATGCGTGGCCTTGTACATGTAAGAATTGATGGAAATGAACAAGCCGTTCGAATTGAAAGTATTCAGAAGCTAGAAGATTTTTTTCGCGATGATCAACCTAACAACGATGTCTAATAATGTATGTTTGATGATGTTGTTTAAAATTTTTTGTTTTACACTGTTAGAAAATATTGCTATTCAGAATTTTTTTCAATACTATTATATTTGTTTTACTATATTTATAATACATTTTTTAAATTATTCTTTGGTAAATTACAATTAATGTTTTACACTGTTATAAAATATTGTTATTCAGAACTTTTTTTAATGCTAATATATTTGTTTTACTATATATATAATACATTTTTTAAATTATTCTTTGGTAAATTGCAATTACACTTAATCTTGCTTAATTTTTTGTATTTACATTTTAAAAATCTTTTTGCTATGTTGCTACAATGTTTGCGTTGCCTATTTAGAATATTTAAACATTTTTTACTATGACATCAAATAGTGGTAGCACAACTTACAGTTCCAGAGACATTATTTCTGATATGCTTAAGGTTCTGTGTAAACAGAGATCGGGTATAAAAATATGTCACATCAATGCCCAAAGTCTGAGAATTAAGATTGACGAATTTCGATACATGTTTGAGAATTCTGGAGTAGATATTATCTGCGTTTCCGAGACATGGTTTGGTAAATCTGTTTCTGATAATATTGTTAGTTTGAGTAACTTTAAATTATATCGCATGGACAGAACAAAACTAATAAATCAAAATGATCAGAATCAAATTGATATAGGCACAAAAGAACCTCGTGGAGGAGGTATGGCAATTTATGTTAAGAAGGGGATTACAAGTAAACTTTGCTGTCAATCGTTACCGGGAGGAAAGGTTGAGTACCTGTTTATTGAAGTTTTTGCTTCTGAAAGAAAACTACTTTTGGGAACTGTGTATAGACCTAATCGTAATATAGATCTAGACGTTTTTATGGAAAATATTGAATCACTTACAGTAGCGTATGAGGACGTGATCATAAGTGGAGATTTTAATTCAAACCTTTTTTATGAAACTCATCTTACTGATAAAATGAAGTCAATTGGCTTAACACCGACGAATACAACAATACCAACGCATTATACTGCTACAGCAAACTCATTACTCGATATCTTTTTCGTCAATAATGAGGAAAAAGTGCTACTATATGATCAATTATCAGTGCCGTGTTACTCAAAGCACGATTTGATATTTCTGACTTTTGACTTTAAACTTGAGAATACAAATGAGATAATAACTTACTTCGATTTTAAACACATTGATTACAATACAATGTTATATGAGATTCAGAACGTGGATTGGGATTATATATATTATACGCCCTGTGTTGAAACCCAATTAAACTTTTTTGAGCATCATTTGACTAACATTTTTAACAAGTCAGTTCCTGTAAAAACCTTAACTCTGAACTATAAGAAAAAACCATGGTTTAATGCTCAGATAAAAATCCTAATTGAGCGAAGAGATTTTGCATATAAACGTTGGAAACGTTTTAAGACAAATGAACTTCATCAAGAATATTGTAGTATGAGAAGAGAAGTCAACAAATCTATTAAAAGCGCTAAATCTGATTACTACTCTGTACGTTTTGCGTCTGCTGTAGGATCAACAAAAACTTGGAAAATTATACGTGATATTGGAGTCGGAAAATCCAAGTCAAGCGATACTTCTGGAATTAATGTAGATATGCTAAATGAATCCTTTATTAGCCTCCCAAACGTACCTACTGCTAATAATTTCTATGACCAAATCCACTACCCTAATATTCAGGAAAATTTGTTTTTCTTTGAATGTGTAAGCGAAGCTGACGTGCTTTCTAGCTGTTTTGCTGTAAAATCAAATGCAGTTGGTTTTGACAACATACACCCAATATTTTTTAAAGCAACTATTCCATTCTTGTTACCTTACGTAACATATATTTTTAACACAACAATAACTAAAAGTGATTTTCCCAACAACTGGAAGTATGCAAAAATTATACCAACGCTCAAGTCTAATAACGAATATCGGCCAATTGCTATACTTCCGTACTTATCGAAAGTATTTGAAAAATTACTACACCGACAAATATATACTTATATTAACGAAAATAGTATGTTAACTGAGAAACAGTCAGGATTTCGCCCTAAACGCAGTTGTGTTACTGCCCTGATCGATGTATCAGAGGATATACGTAAAAGTATTGATAGTGGTGAGGTATCGTTTCTTGTACTGTTGGACCACTCCAAAGCGTTTGATCCGGTTGACCATAATACTCTTTGTATCAAACTGAGTAAAATGTTCAACTTTTCTTCATCGTCAACTCTTCTTATAAAAAGTTATCTCACTAATCGATATCAATCCGTATCTGCAAATAATAAAATATCTCGTCCGTTATCAGTGTCTAAAGGAGTGCCTCAGGGCTCAATCCTTGGACCACTGCTATTTACCATTTATGTCAATGATATAACAAACCAGTTACTACACTGCAAGGCTCATATTTATGCCGACGACGTGCAAATATATATAGGGAGTGGAAAAAATTACATGAATGCTTGTGTTACTAAATTGAATGAGGATCTTGGACGCATTCACACATGGGCAACTGCAAACGGTTTAGGTCTTAACCATTCTAAATCTAAATGCCTGATAGTAAAAAAGAAAACACTGCACTTACCTTTTGAGCCTGTGATCAATATCAATGGTAGAAAAATTGATGTTGTAAACTCTACGAAGAATCTAGGTGTAATTTTTAATGATACACTAACTTGGTCTGATCATATAAATGCAGCTGCTGGAAGAACATATTCGATGTTACGCACACTGTGGAATACCCAATATTTTACACCATTGAAAATTCGTGAATTACTTGCCAAAACATATCTTATTCCCACCTTGCTATATGGATGTGAACTGTTTGCCAAATATGACACAATGAGCGCACGAAAACTTACAGTTACCTTTAACAATATTTTGAGATATGTCTTTAACTTGAGAAAATATGATCGCATCTCTGTATTTGAAAAACGTTTATACGGTGTGACTCTTAATAATTTGCTAAAAATAAGATCATTATTACTGCTACATAAGATAATATTTACAAAAGAACCTGAATATTTGTTTAATAGAATAACTCCAACTCAATCTAGTCGTATTAGAGACTTAGTACCGTTCAATCGAAGAACTTTGGTCTCTGATTGGCAATTTTATATCCATGCTATTAGTCTCTGGAACAGTCTACCTACAAACATACAAATCATAGGCAACGCTTTGCAATTCAAAAGAGCTCTTTTTCAATTTTATAATTAAAAACATAAACATTTAAATATATATAATTGATTGTAAGCCTTAATTATTTTATTTTTATATAATTTTTTATTAAATTCATCCATAATGTTAATATACGCTATACTAATTCTGTACTATAATTATAAGATTTTAAATCTTGTTGTACGGAAAACCAAATAAACTAAACTAAAACTTCACGATTGGGATCGTGACTCCATATTAATTGAGAAACTAACTAACTGGACTTATGTCTAAACACGGGACATTTTTTTGTCCCAAACAACACCCAGTTCCAATGGTTCTCACCAGAGATGGGGACAGATTTAAGTGGCGTTGCTACTATCAGGTAAGCAAAAACAAAAAAAAAGGGGTGGAAAAATGCAATTATGGGACAATGATGAACACAGGTACATTTTTTGTCCGGTCCCATTTGACCCATGCACAAATTTGCAAATTTATTTCGTTTTCACTATAGGAAAATTTGTTCATATTTCTAATAAGACATTAGTTGACTGGTCTAATTTTAGCAGAGAAGTAACATACGACGACCTTGTGATTAATATGAAACCTATTGGGGGGGTCGGTAAAACTGTTGAAATAGATGAAAGCAAATTTGGCAAACGAAAATACCACAGAGGAAGAAGAGTGGAAGGTCAGTGGGTTTTTGGTGGGTATGAGAGGGAAAGTGGGGAGGCCTTTATGGTACCCGTGGAGCAAAGAGATGTTTCCACACTTCTTCCGATTATCCAACAATGGATACTTCCGGGAACAACCATAATTTGTGATTGTTGGGCGGCATACAATTGTCTAAAAGATAATGGTTTTATTCAGTTGACTGTGAATCACTCCATTAATTTTAAAGATCCTGAGACAGGGGCCCATACGAACTCAATTGAAGGATCTTGGGCGCACGCCAAGAGATCTATACCAACAGGAGGTCGTCGGAAATATTTTATGGCTGGATATTTGGCCAAATACATGTTCCTTAGAAAATGTAAGGCTAAAAATATAGACCCATTTATAGAGTTTTGTCGGATTGCTGGCAAAGATGAAGGTGATGAAATCTATTAAATTAGGTTCGTGAGAGGCAAGGGAACTCACGTTAAAAAAGCCACCCTAGACCGTGAGAGGCAAGGGAACTCACATTAAAAAAGCCACCCGAGACCATGACCGTGAGAGGCAAGGGAACTCACGTTAAAAAAGCCACCCGAGACCGTGAGAGGCAAGGGAACTCACGTTAAAAAAGCCACCCGAGACCGAGAGAGGCAAGGGAACTGACGTTAAAAAAGCCACCCGAGACCGTGAGAGGCAAGGGAACTCACGTTAAAAAAGCCACCCGAGACCGTGAGAGGCAAGGGAACTCACGTTAAAATGCCACCCGAGACCATGACCGTGAGAGGCAAGGGAACTCACGTTAAAAAAGCCACCCGAGACCATGACTGTGAGAGGCAAGGGAAATCACGTTAAAAAAGCCACCCGATTCTGTGAGGCAACTAATATTATGTTTAGGTTGTACTGATTTTTAGTCCAATGTACCGATGAAATATGCGTGTACTCATTTGTACTTATTTTTTAAAATTTGTACTGATTTTAAATATATTTTTTGATCTTTTCTGTACAAAATTCCCCCCCATACCCCCCTACCACGTGTGCACAATACCCCCACTTTTTTGACTCCGGGGGCCTCCAGGGGCCCCAAATCCCTTAAAGTCACATAAAAAAAAAAAAAAATTTTTTTTTCCAATCATATATTTTTTCTTGGTGGGGGGGGGTTAATTTAGGTTTCCCCCCTGGGGGGCTCCAGGGGCCCCCGCCCTTAACGTCACATAACAAAAAAATTTTCTTTTTTTATTCCAGATAGAATTATATATTTTTTTTGGTGGGGGGGGGGGGTAATTTAGGTTTTTCCCCCCTGGGGGCTCCAGGGGTCTTAGCGCCCTTAACGTCACATAAAAAAAAAATTTATTTTTTATTCCAGATAGGGTCCAATTTTTTTTGAGGAAAAGTCTTCCATGGTTGATTTTTTTATATATCTTATTAGAGTTGTACTTTTTAGTATCATTTTCCTCTTCTCTACTACATCTTGACATGCCGCGACATCTGCTTCATTCTGCGTATATCTTTCAATCTGGTTGTCGTCCACACTATTAATGTGCTTATCAGCACAATTTTTTTTTAGCAAAATTAATTAGTAAAACATTAGTATATTAGTAAAGCATTAGTATAAAACAGTTAAGTGCTGAATAAGTATACCAAAAATTTTAGCTGAAAACACGATTTTAGCAAAAAAATTTGCTAAAAAATAGTATACCTGATTTACAAGACGTTTTACTAACTTTTGTACTAACTTATTTTGTTGAGTGTAGGTCCAAATGTTGTATCGTACTATAATCACATGTTGTATATTTTAAAACAAAATTTTACCATTACAATACAACCTTATTGTATTCCGGCAGAGAAGAATATACAGCTGTTGACAACTAATTAGAAACGCATTTTTTACACTGGAGCTTAATGATCATTATTGATATTTTCGTAAATTTACCGTTATGTTTTTTGTTCAAAACAATTGCATTATATTTATTACTCTATGTACTATTATTTACACTCATTTTTGTTGTTGTTTATTTTAAATGCTGTTATAATTTCTAAAAATAGTTTACATATTGTTTAGTAAAATTCTAACAAAGTGCGACAACTAATTAGAAACGCGTAATTGTTTATTAAAACCTTCTTGGGTAAGAGCTATTTTGATAAAAAAAAAAAGATTTTACGGTTATTTGTTTCCAATTTAATGTTTTATAGCAAATAACAAATTATATTTTTTAAGATTTATCATGGGGAAAGGCAAAAGTTGCACTCCTGAAAAACGGAGCTCAATTTTTGAACTTTGGAAGTCTGGAAAGTCTTATTGAGAAATAGCAGAGCAGCTAAAGTGTTCCAAAAAAATTGTTTTTAATGCTTTACAGCATATCAACAAACATGAGACCATAGCCAACGTTCCACGACAGAAGAGACCCTGTTATATGGCAATTTCAGCAGGATAATGATCCGAAGCACACGGCAAGGCTGACAAAAAAATTCTTTGACGATAATTCTATCAACGTTTTGGAATGGCCTTCATCCAGTCCGGACTTGAACCCCATAGAACATCTATGGGGGACGTAAAAAAAGCCGTTAGTCTCAAAAATACAACAAATATGGCGAATATTTTGAGGAAGTTAAGAAAGCATGGGAGGCGATACCAGTAGAGCGATGTCGGCGTCTAATAACGTCAATGCGCAACCGATGTGAGGCTGTGATAAAGCAAAAGGGATTCGCAACAAAATATTGATAAAAAGTAAGAAAAATATATTAACATAATTTTTTTTTTAATAATATAAAATCGTTTCTAATTAGGTGTCGCTTGTAGTGTACTCCTTAAGCGTACACTGCATACCAACCACTAATATTGATTTCCCAACATACCGTCTCAAATACTGTAGAGTGAATACCATACAAGTGGCATCAAGTAACAGTCTAGCGACACCTATGACCGCATTCTTTTACTTGCACTCAAATATCTGATGACCGTATGTTGACGATAAGAAAACAATGAATAAAAGTAATTAAGAATAAAAATAAATTGAGTGATTCCTAAAATCACTCAATACTAGACAATAAGTTAGATTGTAAGAATAGTATATAAGACATGTAAATTTGTAAATAAAACAGACTTCAATTTTAGAGTTCCAAAACCACACAAGTCACAGTGTTTTTACTTTTTGAAGACTCAAATATTTTGGCAGTTCTTTTGAACGCCTATTTATAAGCTGACCCCCACACAGCTATTAAAATATAGAATTGGGCTATAGGGAACCTTAATAATACACGTAACATTACATTACATGGCGATCCTGCCAAATTAACACGTTACTTTACATTACATGGCGATCCTGCCAAATTAACACGTTACATTACATTACATGGCGATCCTGCCAAACCAATACATTTGGTGAATCTCAATGAGGGTGATTTAAATGCTGAATTAAAAAGTTTGATCCTTCTAATATGAATAGCACAGATGCCGCCAATGATTTGAATCTCCTTTCGGATGTTGATCCTTTGGAAATCTTATCTTATTTAGGTCCTCAGCCTGATTTAAATACTCCATCCTCAACCGGTTCTAGCAATAACTATAATAATGAAGATATTTTGGCCTCTTCATTTTAATTAAATAATAAAAAACAAATTATATATGTAAATATAAATTTTTTCTTTGCATAAACAAAATTTTTCAAAAAAAAATGCAAAAATTTTTAACTAAAAATTATCTAAAAATGAAAAAAAAAAAACACCAATAGGGAAATTTATAATTGTATAAACATAATTATTATTTCAAATAGAATTATACATAAAATTTTATCCTCAATTAATTTATAAACTAAATATGTTGAAAACTAAAACAAAATACTACTTAAATCTTGCTAAAAAAAAAATTTTTATATATTGCCTTTAAAGTGCTTTAATAAATAAATTAAGAAATCAATTACAAAAATTTTAAATATGAATATTATTTTCATCATATTAATTTCTACTCTACATATTTTTGTTAAGAAAAATATATAAAAAATCTTTTAAAACTAACAATTTTATAAAATATATATTTTAAATGCTTTCGAAAAAAATAATATCCTTATTACTGATTACTTTGATCTTATACCTAGTATATAAATTTTTAAAAAATATATATTTAAACAAACCAAAAATTATAATAACAGAAGTATAAATGGAAGAATATCTAACAGAATTAAAAGACATACTAGCAAATTTAAAGAAAAGTCCAGGAAGGACATACTCAGAAAAAACTGTACAAGTAAAGTTAGAATCTATAGACAATATAAGAAAAGAATTTCTGACAGCTCAAAATGAAGAAAGAGAAGAAAAAGAGATAGTAGCATTAAAGTTAGAATTTAATACAATTTATAGAAAAATCAAAGAATATTTAATACCAAATACTAAAAGTTTAGACACCAAAATGGCAGCATTTAGTTTAGAATTAACTTCTAAGGCACTCCCAATTTTTGCTGGAAATTATGAAGAACTAGAAAGTTTCCTAATAACAGCAGAACTCATCGAAAAGACTCTGACTGACGCAGCAAAAACAGATTTCTTGCAATATGTCTACCACGACAAATTGACCTCAGGTGTAAGGACAGCAATAGGTAGTTACTCAAAACTCAGACATACTAAAACAGATGATACCGTTAGAAAACGTCGACAAAGAAAAAAGAACATTAGTTATAACAAGGGCAATGAACAATAAAAAGCGCAATGAGGAAAACATAATAAAAAATAAAGAAAATGAGGAAAACAAGAATAAAAGACATATAGGAAAGAACGACATGGAAAAATGTGATTCTCAGAAGTCTGATCAACTTCAAATATGGGAATGCATATCCGCTAATGACATAAAAAATATGAAGAAACTGCAATTTAATACAATTGAAGAAATAAATGAGAAAGATATATTTATTGAAAATAATATTGTGCACATAGGTCGTAACGATAATTCATCAAAACCAGTTTTGACTAAGAAGAAATTACGTACCCAAATTATAAATAATACAAAGCTAGCAAGATACGGTGAAAATTCAGCGAAACTAGATTCGATACTGAAGAAACTGATATCAAAAATGAATAAAGAGAATATAAAAGAATTAGCACTGGCAAGTGAAGATAAAATATTTGAAAATTACAGTAAAAGGAATTGATAGAAGCATATGCAAAGATAAAAATAAATAACAACGATCCTCAACTAAAAATATTAATATATAATAAGCCCAAAAGAATCACAGAAGAAATTCTAAAATACAAACTAATCGACGAATTCCACAATGCCACACATGCAGGGCACTTAGGAATAAGAAAGACAATTATAAAACTAAAACAACGCTACATCTGGAAAAACATGAATAAGATGGTAAAGCAATTTGTAAAATATTGTGACAAATGCAACAAGAACAAGCAAACTAAACACATTAAGGAACCACTTACATTGACAAACACTCCAAGTAACAGTTTTGAAATAGTATCAATTGACACAGTAGGACCTCTTCGAATTTCGAATGAATACAGATATATTTTGACCATACAATGCGAACTAACAAAATTCGTTATTGCACACCCCATGGCGACGAAAGATGCACTAACAACCGCAAAAACAATAGTTGAACACCTAATTCTAAAATTTGGTACAGAATTTGCAAACGAACTTTTGCGTAATATATGTTCACTACTTGATATTAAACAGACCTTTTCGACACCTTACCACCATGAGACAATTGGGTCATTAGAAAGAAATCATAGAGTCTTAAATGAATTCTTGCTAACATCAGCAACTGATTATGAATGGGATAAATGGATTCCATATTTTACTTTTGCCTACAACACGGCACCCCATATAGACACTGGCTACACGCCATTTGAACTTGTATATGGAAGACTACCATGTTTACCATCTGAAGTATATGACACAAAAGAAACTAAAATATATAATTACGATGATTATGCCATAGAGCTAAAACGTAAATTACAATATTCTTTAAACAGAGCTAAAGAATTAACAATTAGAACAAAAGAGAAAAGAATATTAGAAAATAGATACAACAATAAATTAAACTTAAAGATAGGAGACTTAGTTTTAGTCAAAGTAGGAAATAGGAAAAAGAACCAAAGTCCATATAAAGGACCTTACAAAATAATTAGGAATAATGGTGTAAATACAATAATAGATTACAATGGAAAAGAAAAAGAAATACATAATAATCAATTAAAACCCTATATAGCATTAAGAACTAGTGAATAATAAAAACTTATCATTAATAGAAACAAAGTTATACAATAATTAATATTAAAAACAAATATATATATAATACATTAATATACATTATAAAATTATTCATAAGCTAACCAAAAATATAGAAAAATTAAAAAAATAAAATACTTTTATAATTTTTCTCTTAAGGGTAAGGGTGTAGTGTACTCCTTAAGCGTACACTGCATACCAACCACTAATATTGATTTCCCAACATACCGTCTCAAATACTGTAGAGTGAATACCATACAAGTGGCATCAAGTAACAGTCTAGCGACACCTATGACCGCATTCTTTTACTTGCACTCAAATATCTGATGACCGTATGTTGACGATAAGAAAACAATAAATAAAAGTAATTAAGAATAAAAATAAATTGAGTGATTCCTAAAATCACTCAATACTAGACAATAAGTTAGATTGTAAGAATAGTATATAAGACATGTAAATTTGTAAATAAAACAGACTTCAATTTTAGAGTTCCAAAACCACACAAGTCACAGTGTTTTTACTTTTTGAAGACTCAAATATTTTGGCAGTTCTTTTGAACGCCTATTTATAAGCTGACCCCCACACAGCTATTAAAATATAGAATTGGGCTATAGGGAACCTTAATAATACACGTAACATTACATTACATGGCGATCCTGCCAAATTAACACGTTACTTTACATTACACGCTGTTATATTTCAATCAATATAATAAAGTTATAAAATATTTTAAAAACTGAATAATTTTTTAAGTTCTTTTTGTATATTTGTAAACAATTGAATATATTTAGTTAAAATATTATGAAATAAATGAATATTAATTAGTTTTATATAAAAACTTAAGCATTATTTTAAAAATAAAAAGCGTTTCTAATTAGTTGTCAACAGCTGTATATATTTCGAAATATTTTGTTAAATTTGAGGTACGAATACATATATATTTTTTTTTACAAAAATAACAGCTGTTTACGAAATAATCAAAACCTCTTTAAACTCGTATGAACAGTCTTAGGTTATTTACAAATCTCATAGCTAAATCACTTTCAAAACGTGATTGTGAACAGGGTATAACTTTACTCTAGATTTCTATTCAACTTAAAAATAATTGTTCTTTGATGCTTTTTATGTTATACAATTATTAATTAATTTTGTCTTTTGCGAAATTGAATTTTGGGCTATTTGTTCAAAAGTTTAATTTGTGAAATTTTCTTTGATAAAAAAACCAGTTAAGAGGTTAACAAAGCTTAAATAAATTATAACTTTTTTACAGGATGTTGCTTTTATTAATCCAGCGAACGTTGTTTTTGTCTATATGCTAGTTCGAGAATTAGTTAATGGTGATGAAACTAAAGAATCAGATTTGCAAGCTGCAGTGCTAACGTGTTTATATCTATCTTATTCTTACATGGGAAATGAAATAAGTTATCCTCTTAAACCATTTTTAGTTGAAGATTCCAAGGAAAAATTTTGGGATAGGTAAGTTTACAAATTATTATTATTACTATTATTATCCATGTAAAGAAAAGAAATTACCAAATAATATGTTACAGGTATATCACATTACGTTGTAGTGGTACTAGTTACTTTTCTTAATACAAATCTCCTTACTTTTATATGGTGATGTCATTCAAAATAATGAAGTTTACCTACAAGCCAGCATACAAAAAATATGTGGTTACATATACAGTAGCAAGAAAAAATGCACATCTGTGCTACATGATATTCGATCGAGACTCTATAACGTTGATTTCCAGGGTAGTTTCAGTCGGGCCAGGATAAATAAAATTTAACACTTTGATTTAAATTTTCAAAAGGATTTTATTTACAATAAAAAAAAAGATATACTCTACAGTTTTAAGAGACCAGAACAGCAACCAGAAAATAATGACTTGTACCAGACTGACGCAGATTACCCGTAACAACGACGTGACGATTTTAGTGGTTAAATCCAGAATGACCAAACCCGAAGCATAGTCTTGTATTGTGGTTTAATTCTTGAGTTGGTTAATGTGTTAGTTACCACTGCCTGAGAACTATGGCTATAAGAACCAGTAATAGTGTCTCTGTGCACTACCACTACTGTGTCTGGGAACTATAGCTGTAGTAACTAATAGTTTCCCTCTACACTACTACTATTGAGCCAAGCAAGAGTATCCCAGTGGCCGGCTGCTACCGAAGCGATGAGCACTTGCGGCAGCTGTCCGACGACTAAGACAGCCTAAGCCTGACTAAGCTGTAGTAGTGATCACAACACTTGCCAAGCTATCACTACTAACATAGTAGTGAGAGCCACAATACCAGTTAAGTTTTGTAATGTACAATGTATTAGTGAGTCTTGGCAGATGTTCTGTTCTCTTATACTTTAATACTCTTTTGTGTTAAATTTTCTCCTTAACTATATAATTATACATTTCATAAAACTAACGGTACCATTAAATTTAAAATAACTAAATAATCAATAATTCAAATAATAATAATAATGATGTTAAATAATGAAGATAATATGCAATATTATCATGTAACGCATAACTTCGTTACATCTCCCTCCTGGTTTGGATGTTTTTTTTTTCTTTTTAAGAGACTGAGGCCCCAACATCTACATAATTTCTGGGCTTTGGAAAAACGAATCTTTTCTGCCCGTAGTTTATCCAGACATCTAGGGATCTTCTTATGTGCACCTCTACCGCATTGTATCGAAAGCGTGTCCTCTTACAAGGCTGAATAGGTTTAATTATGGACAGTACATTCACGGATTATTTCATTTTGTAGCTCCAGTTCATCTTATTTAAATCGTAAACAACTTTATTCAAACTTAGAATCCGTCATGCTTGAAGTCTATGGAATACAATAGGAAATGTGTTAGTTTGAAAGAACAGAACTTACTCGTGAAAAGTTTTCAGGTCTTTGACGTGTGCAGTGCCTCGACTTTTCTTAGTGTTGATGTCCACCAGACGAGCAATTACTGGTGAAATAAATTTGGCTACCAGATAAGGACCATCAAAACGGGGAGCAAGTTTAGCAGAGAAATGATCGATAGCCTTGGATAAAATTCGTTTTCTTACCAGTACTAAATCACCTATTCGTGGTGCCCATTCACGTCGCCTTAAATTATAATGCGTAGCTTGGTTGCTTGTGGCTGTTTGCAAATTTGATTTTACAATTCGGAAAACGTCTTGTAAGAGTTTTGATTTTTGATCGGGGTTAATAGTAGAATCAATGTTTTCGGTTTGAGTTTTCTCCTAGAATAAAGCGTTGGGAAGGCGTAACTCCCTACCTTGTGTCAAGTAGGCCGGACTGTATTTTGTGGAACTTTGTTTGCTGGAATTTACAGCTAACGATAATTCAGGTAAATTATCATCCCATTTTCTTTGGTTGCTATGGGTGTATTGAGCAATCATTGTTTTAATGGTTCTGTTGGACCTCTCTGTGGGGTTTTCGTGGGGAGAATATGAGCTGTATATTGTTATTTAACACCAAGTGATTTGAAATATTTATGACATTCTCTGCTCGTAAATTGAGCGCCATTATCTGTCAAAAGAATATGGGGAACTCCATATCGGGCTAAAATTCTTTCTCGAAACGCTTTTACAAAAGTTTTAGTAGTGGACTGACGTGCTGCTACGAACTCGGACCACTTGCTGAATTTATCGTGGAAGACAATCAAAGTCGTGTTGCCATGTACTGAGCGGGGCAGAGGGCCCACAAAATCGGCGCAAACTGTATGCCAAGGTTGAGAGACTTGCGATGTGTGCATTTTTCCGGCTTGTGCCTGTTGAAGGGGTTTGAAACGCTGACATACTTCACATTTCCTGACATATTTCGCGATGTCTCGGAAAATACCAGGCCAGTAATAAAGTTTCGTGGTTTTATTAATACCCAAGTGGCCGGCAGTAACATCATCATGGCATTCGTTGAGAACTCGTTGTCGTTCTGAGTTGGGCGCGACTAGTTTCCAGGGAATAGGATCTTCTTCAGAGGAATCGTATATGTGTCTTCGGAGATTTCCATGTTCGTCGATTTGGTAGTCTGGCATTTTCTCGGGGTCATCTTTTACGGTTTATTAATGTACCAGGTATCTTCATGATTTTCGTATTTTCTGATTGTTTGAATAATAGGTGTGGCTTGGCTTGCAGGCGGGAGTGGTGATCTGGAGAGCGAATCCGCAATAACGTTTAATTTTCCTTTGCGATATCGGATCTCGTAATCAAACTGCATCATCTCTAGTGCCCAGCGAGCGATTCTACCGGAGGGAGACTGGATTGAGTTCAGCCATTTCAATGATTGATGATCTGTAACGATTATAAAGTGGTAGCCTTCGATGTAGTGTCTCATTTTCTTAATTCCCCATATGATTGCCAAGCATTCTTTCTCGGTTACCGTGTAATTGCGTTCCGGTGCAGAAAGAGTGCGACTGGCATATGCAATTACCTTTTCTCCATCTTCAAATTCCTGTGTTAATACCACCCCGAGGCCGAAGTCACTTGCGTCTGTCTGCAATATAAAAGTTTTATTAAAATCAGGACAAGTAAGGGGCTGGCGCCTCAATTAATTTTTGTTTAATCTGCTCGAAGGCCTCCTTTTGGGGGGCTCCCCACTCCCATTTTTGAGTTGTCTTTAATAAATTCTTTAAAGGGCTGGTAAGTGTTGAAAAATTTGGCACAAAGCGTCTGTGCCAAGCCGCCGTGTTGAGAAACGATTGTAATTCCTTAAGAGTGGTTGGTGTCGGAATAGCTGCAACCGCGTTTACCTTTTCTGGGTCCGTATGTACGCCACTTTCACTGACTACATGTCCTAAGTATTTTATTTGCCTCTTTGCGAACGTGCATTTGTCTTTGTTGATTCGTAGATTAGCTGCTACGAGGCGATCGAAAACAGTTTTCAAATTTCGCAGGTGTTCCTCCAGTGTGCTACCCAAAACGACAATATCATCTAGATAAGCGAAAGCGAAAGAATCAAGTTCCGGGCCAATGACCGTATCAAGTGCCCTCTGAAAAGTGGCTGGAGCCGAATGCAAGCCAAAAGGCATAACACACCACTGGAAAAGGCCTCGCCCTGGGACAGTGAATGCTGTATATGGTTTGCTTGCCGATGCCATTGGGACCTGCCAGTATCCATGTCGAAGATCGATTGTACTGAAGTACTTACTATTCCTGAGTTTTTCCAGGATGGAGTTGATTTGGGGAATTGGATATGCGTCGCGAATGGAGTTTTCGTTAATTTGTCTAAAGTCTACGCAGAGAAGCCATTCATTATTTTTCTTACGGGCCAGCATGATAGGGGAACTATACGGACTCTTTTATGGTTCTATTCTTCCTTCTTCTAGTAGTTCATCAATTTGGTCGTCAATTACTTTTTGCATCGCCGGGTTGCGTGGATAGTATCGTTGACGTAAAGGACGATTGTGCTTCATAGTTATAACTTGTTCTGTTACATTTGAGGGGCCGGTTATGGACTCGAATCGGGGAAGTTCGTTTTCCAGAAATGCGTGCACGCGTTTTTCCACCACTGCATCCTCGCTAGTCACTTCAGCTGGGGCCACCTGTAATGAACTAATTTGGGCGATTTTAATTTTATTGTTTATATTTGGTTTGTTTTTAGGTTTTATACGAAGTTCACAACCCGTTTGCTCAATAAAATTCATTCCAATATTAACTGGGTCTAAACTCTTCTTTAGTGCCAAGAAATCGTGACGGTCAGTTACCCCCTGCAATACAAACCAAATATTTACGGAGCCTTCAACTATAACCTTCGAGGTCTAAATCACTAAAATCTGCAGCAAAGATCGGAATCTTCAGTTCGTCGACCACTGACCGAGCTATGCACGAATGGGATGCGCCGGAATCTATACTAGCCAGAATTGGTTTGTTTTGTTATCGTAATCCCTGTACGTACGCGAAAATCGTCATCGAGGGTAGCTGAAATCGGAAAGGGTGCTTGATTTAGAGATCTACTTCCCCTTCCCTTGACGAAGGACCTCTTGGTAAGTTTCCCGTATTACGTCTGCAGCAGTCGATAGTCTTCACGTCTCTTTTACCGCAATCCCAACAAAATATTATCTGAGGATTAGAACATGCGCTACGATGATGGCCAGAAATTCCACACCGATAACATACACTAGTCTTATGAGCAACGACAGTTTGTATGCGACGGATCTCTTTCTTTTGGGAGGCCTCTTCAGACCGGATACTCTCGTATTCTTGAGCCAGAACAATCAGTTCACGTAATTTACTAAATTCACGTCTTTTTATATATACCTTGTATTCTACTCTACAATTTCGGAAAATCCTCTCAAGTTGGTCAGCAGTAGATAATTTTGTCCAGCGCATCAAAGATGGTAACGAGGTTATATAATCGACAAAACCTTCATTAGCCCGTTGCAATCGATTCCTTATTTCGTCTTCTAACGTCTCGAAGAAACGTACCGGTAAGAAATATAACTTAAAGTCTTCCACAAAATCCGTATACTACGTCCAGTCCTCTCTGTTGTTGCGATACCACGATAACGCATCGCCTTTTAGAAGTTCGGGCATGTAGTTTAACAATGAATTACGGCTTATTGATATTGGTATTAGTGAGTCTTGGCAGATGTTCTGTTCTCTTATACTTTAATACTCTTTTGTGTTAAATTTTCTCTTAAACTATACAATTATACATTTCATAAAACTAACAGTACCATTCAATTTAAAATAACTAAATAATCAATAATTCAAATAAAAATAATAATGATGTTAAATAATGAAGATAATATGCAATATTATCATGTAACGCATAACTTCGTTACAACTCGAAACTACTAACAGTTATCCAATTCAACTCTTGTTTTGCTTTTGTTAGGGCTGAGGAACTCCTTTCCAGTGATTACAATTTTTCAGATTCCCTACGTTTAAAAAAAAACCCCTTTTATTCCCTACACCAAAAAGTTTTTTCCCTACATTTTTCGCTACGTTATATATTCAATAAAAAATTATATATTTTTTAAGTAAATTTTATTTACTTTATTGTTGAAAAGTAATAATTCAGGTATATCAAGTCTATATTAAGTAAAAAAAACATAAAAATTAATAGCCGTATTTTTTAAAACACAACACTTCACTTGGGTGATAATTCAATGTAAATTGTTTTTGTTATAAAAACAATTTACATTAAAGTATCACCCAGGTAAAGTGTTGTGTTTAAAAAATACGGCTATAAGATTTTAAAAAGAAGTTTTAATTGTAAAGTTCTTTTGAATTCATTTTTAAATGACTCTCTGTATATTGAAAACTTGTAAAATTCATTATAGTAGATTGCAAATGAGATCGAATGATACAAATTGAATTGAACACATCATTGCTTAATTTATTTCTTTTCTTTGTACGGACATCTGTACCAATAGAAAATATTCTTTTAGCGTCTACATTCGCATGTAGTAAGCTTAAAAATTTTTTTTTAATTTTGCGAAGTTAGGAAATACCAAATATTCATTGAAATTTTAAGATTTACATATATTGGACTAAAATTCGTCTAAATCTAGCTTAGATAATGATTTTCTCTCATGTTCAGAAAAATTATATTAAAGACTTAACCACTATTGTGTGAGCAGATTAATATCAATATTAAACTTTTGACACAACAGTTTAAATTGAATAACGTTTTTATTACCAGCACCCATAGCCAATTCAATGTTAAGAAATTCCATTTCTTTGAAAATTGATTCGCTTTTTAAAGGAAGTCTCTTTCGTGTTTCTTCCAGTGCGGTGATATAACATTTTAAACAATCAGACTTTATTTGGTATGCACTTGATTTTGAAAATGTCTTAAGCAACTCTTCACATTCATGACCGACATGGTGATTTATTATTGCAATCTTCTCTTTTAATAAAATTATGACCAAGTTTAAAAAACATTGTTTTTGATTCAGTATGTAAAACTAGTACCAATGTTTTTTTAATTGGAATAAAGCATTAAAGGAGTTGAAATAATTTAAGACATATTTTAAGAAAAGTAAATAATCCCTATTGCATTCATTTGTCAGCTCACTTAGTATCAAATCCGCTTGCTTTAATTTATCTTCTGTTGCTGCATATTTAAAAAATTCTATTAAAACTGGAAAATTATCCAATATCCTATCAATACTCTGAGGTTCTTAAAATTTTTCGTTTCTCTACGTTGAGTAGCTCTTGAAATTCTTCTAATTGAGAACATCTCTTAGAGCTTCCAGAGATGTAAGTTCCAACTTGTCGTAATAAATCTCAGGTGCTGTTGCAACATTAAACAGCCTTTGTTCGCAATTATGGCGGCTGAATGGCATATACATTTAATAGTAATAACATCTGGATTATCTGATATGAGTCTCGAAGCAAACGACTTATACTGCCCAACTATTACGCTGGCACGATCACAACAAAGTCCTATAATGTTTTCATATGGAATTTCGTAAAATGCATTTTTGGACTCACTATAAAGTGCATCTGCAGTGCAATCGGTTCCAACTTGTATCAAATCTAAAAGCTGCACAACGGCTTTTTCTTGCTTCTGGTCAAAGTAACGAACAAGGAGACAAATTGTTTTTTTGGAAGAAATGTCGGTGCTCTCGTCAATAAGTACAGAAACTTTTTTATTTTGAGTTTACGTATAAGCTTTAATTTTTCTTCGTTACCCAAAACATTACGAATTATTTGGGTACACTTAGTACGTCCCAATTGACATGTCTTTATTATAGTTGAGTCTGGAACAATGTCTTTAATAGGGGAATTAAATGTTCTATTACTTGAATAGCAACATTATCTTCAGCTTATACGTATTTCAAAATTAGCTACATCTCTGTTGATGTTATTTGAATTTTGTTTTTGAAAAAAAGAACTGATTTGCTTAGAGTTGTTTATAGCTAAAACATTACTTTTGTGCAATTTTGTTGTGGCGCTTTTCATTAGATCCGATTTTAAACAATTTAGTAATTTTCCACAAGCTATACACCTGCATTTAAAACCATCGTCTTTATCTTCCTCAAGCCAACCTTTAAAGCAATATTCCTTTAGCCAACTCTTACGAAACCGTTGTTTTCTAAATTTAGTTTTAGAATCTTCCGAAGAAGAGGAATCAGAATCTAAAGACATTGCCTATTGTATTGGAAAAATTACCAAAATGTTATTTACTTTCTTTATATTCTCAAAATTTTTCAAACTCACTTGCTAAATAGTTAAAACTTACTAAAAGTATTAACTGAACTTGTTTTGGGAAAATTTAACGGACTAGAAAGTACGTATTAAAAGAAAATACAAAAAGATATACATACAACCACAAACATGTGTACAATAATAACAAATGTCAAACATTGCATTTATTGCCATATTTGTGAAAAACACTCATATATTTGCAAAATTGTAATGATTGCCACATTGTTTTTATATACAGGAGTATTGCGAGACCCATTTTTGTAATTATAATTATAAAAGAAATATTGGTAGATATGTAAAGAGGTAAAAATAGTAGATTTTTTTAATAAAAAGCTAAAAAATTTTGAAAAAAAGCTAAAAATGAAAAATCTCTACATTTCGGTCAAAATAAAAAATCTGTCTTTTTTTTGCCTTACACTCCATTTTTTCGAAAAAAAATTTTCCCTACATCTGACATCACTGCTCCTTTCCCAAGTAATATTTTTGAATAATAAAAATCGGTGATTTGTATGCAACAATAAAAGCTTGTTCAATTATTTTGTATCGTCTTGGGCAATCTAGTTCGTTTGAGTGAGCGCTCTTTCTAATGCATTTAAAATATATATATATTCAGAAACACACATAATTTGAAGCAGATTCTGCATCCGGTGGGCTGCGTACCAAAAATGTCTTTATGTCCAATGAATGTTTAGGACACAATGTATCCAAAAAACTTTATTGCAAATTCTGGCATTTAAATTTTTTTTTTATTTGAAACCCAAATACTCCAGAGCAGATTCTGGCTTCCGGGCGAGGCGTATCAACGCATAGCAACGCATACTTTGACTTGTGATTTTTGTTCGATGTTGGACTGATTTTTTTTTGTGTTAGTATTAGGTCAAATATTTTTTTGTTTTTGATAATTCTTACCAGGACAGACCATTATATTAGTAACTATTTATTGATTTTTTCTATTCTATTCTATTCTATTCTATTCTATTCTAGTCTATTCTATTATTCTATTCTATTCTATTCATTTCTATTCTATTCTATTCTATTCTATTCTATTCTATTCTATCTTCTATTCTATTCTAGTGCTATTCTATTCTATTCTATTCTATTCTATCTATTCTATTCTATTCTAATTCTATTCTATTCTATTCTATTCTATTCTATTCTATTCTATTCTATTCTATTCTATTCTATTTCTATTCTATTCTATTCTATTCTATTCTAATTCTATTCGATTCTATTCTATTCTATTCTATTCTATCTATTCTATTCTATTCTATTCATTTCTATTCTATTCTCTTCTATTCTATTTCTATTCTATTCTATTCTATTTCTATTCTATCTATTCTATTCTATTCTATTCTATTCTATATTCTATTCTATTCTACTTCTAATTCTATCTATTCTATGCTATTCTATTCTATGCTATTCTATTCTATTCTATTCTATTCTATTCTATTCTATTCTATTCTATTCTATTCTATTCATTCTATTCTATTCTATTCTATTCTATTCTATTCTATTCTATTCTATTCTATTCTATTCTATTCTATTCTATTCTATTCTATTCTATTCTATTCTATTCTATTCTATTCTATTCTATTCTATTCTATGCTATTCTATTCTATTCTATTCTATTCTATTCTATTCTATTCTATTCTATTCTATTCTATTCTATTCTATTCTATCTATTCTATTCTATTCTATTCTATTCTATTCTATTCTATCTATTCTATTCTATTCGATTCTATTCTATTCTATTCTATTCTCTTCTATTCTATTCTAAGTATTCTATTCTATTCTATTCTATCTATTCTATCTATGCTATTCTATTCTATTCTAGTCTATTCTATTCTATTCTATTCTATTCTATTCTATTCTATTCTATTCTATTCTATTCTATTCTATTATTCTATTCTATTCTATTCTATTCTATTCTATTCTATTCTATTCTATTCTATTCATTATGCTATTCTACTATTCTATTATTCTATTCTATTCTAGTCTATTCTTATTCTATTCTATTCTATTCTATTCTTAGTCTATTCTTATTCTATTCTATTCTATTCTATTCTATTCTATTCTATTCTATTCTATTCTAAAAAAAAAAAATTTAAATGGCAGTTTATTCAAGAAGTAGTCCTTGTTCAGAATTTCCAATAAGTTTTTTGGATTCATTGTGTCCTAAACATTCATTGGGCAAAAGACCTTTTTCGTACGCGGCTCCGCGAGCCAGAATCTGTTCCAGAGTATTTGGGTTTTATAATAAAAAAAAAATTTTTTTAAATGGCAGTTTTATTCAAAAAGTAGTTCTTGTACAGAATTTGCAATAAAGTTTTTTGGATTCATTGTGTCCTAACATTCATTGACATAAAGACATTTAATGGTACGCCTGCCGGGCCCCCCCCCCCCCCCCCCCGGAGCCAGAATCTGCTCCAGAGTATTTGGGTTTCATAATAAAAAAAAAATTTTTTTAATGGCAGTTTTATTCAAAAAGTAGTCCTTGTTCAGAATTTGCAATAAAGTTTTTTGGATTCATTGTGTCCTAGACATTCATTGGAGATAAATACATTTTTGGTACGCAGGCCCTCCGGAGCCAGAATCTGCTCCAGGGTTTCAAAATAAAAAAAAACATTTTTTAAATGGCAGTTTTATTCAATAAGTAGTCCTTGTTCAAAACTTGCAATAAAGTTTTTTGGATTCATTGTGTCCTAAACATTCATTGGACATAGAGAAATTTGTAGTTGGTCGAATTTCGTTTCATATTTATTTTTCCAATTTTGGCTTGTGTTTGGATTATCTGTTATATAAAATGTGTTATTTTTAAGTAAATTGAATAACTTAATTCAAAGACTTACGATTTGACGTAAAGTTTTCACAAAATCTCTTAATTACTGGATTCTTGTTTCATTATATATTACTTATGAGGTAATTTAGTGGTTTATTATTTGTTAATGTTATTATAAAAATATTGTATTTAGGTTCTGTTAGAACCATATTTTCATATTGGATTCCACCGGAAAGTTGTTACAAAATTTTCGATAGTTTTTTTAATGTACTTTTTTAACATTTGTAGATAATGCTCGAAGTGATCCAAGTTCTCTTACGTAATCACTTAAATGCAAAAGCCCATGGATGTTGTATGTGACGCTGCTTTCTCCAAAAATAATTGGAAAATTTTCAGCAAATAATTCCAAAATTTCTGAGTATTGTCTGAATTTCTAGCACACGTTCTTGGACAAGAAAGAAATCGATAAGCACAATGCAGCAGAAGTAATTCATAATAAAAATCGTCTTGAACTCGGCCTTTAAGAACAACTACGCCGGACGAAACTCAGATGCCAATTTAATATTTCTTATAGTTCCTTAGGACGACGAGCAAAGTAGAGACAAATTTTTTCAGATAAAATAAATGATTGGATATTTGCGCTTTATTTTCCTTATCAACTTTGAAATTAGTTTTATTATTAACTAGTCGTACCAGTATTTTTCTCGTTACCCCCGAGGTCAACAAGGTGCATGGGATCAAAAGGTACTTGATTAACCATCCTAATGTTTACATTTTCAAAAGTAGTTTTATTTTCATAAAACTGTTTGAGGTGGTGCTTCAAATACTTTCTGGATGTAAAATCCTCGTTAGTAATTAGCTGAGATGACTCCACAGAATATGTTATTGTTATAATAAGCACCAAATTGACACCACTGTATTTTATAATAATATGGTAGCATTGTATAGAATAAGAAAGACCTAAATGAAATGAAATAAAACCATGACTTCTTGTTAAACCATCAACAGCAACGGTTGTTTCAATTACAACAATTCTGGCGACGATTAAGGAAAAGAACCCTACAACAAAAACAACAGTGAAGTGAGGCTGCTTCAGTTTCAACAAACAAATATGTTGAATTTTTTAATTTCGAAGCTTTCGATGTTAAGAAGACATCCTGGTCCAGATGGGTCAAGCGTTTTGAGACCGCTCTAGAGTTGTACGAGTGCGACAGAACAAAACATCAGCGTCTACTGCTTCCTTTTATTGGGTCTGATACATACAACATTTTATGTGATAAATTGACACCGCAAATACCTGAGGAAATATCGTATCAGAAGATTGTAGGGATTTTACAAGATCAATTTCATCCAAAGCCAAATGAACTTTTGGAAAATTTTCGTTTCAACACGAGGAAGCAAAAGGAGTTTGAGACAGCTGGAGATTTTTTGGGGGCGCTTCGTAAATTGGCAGTCAACTGTAATTTCGGGACTCATTTGGAAAAAGCATTAAGGAACCAATTTGTGTTTGGCCTTTTAAATAAAAAATTACAAAGCCGGTTATTGGAAAAAAAATCTTTAAATTTAGACGACGCAATAAAAATGTCGACCACTAGCGAATTAGCCGAAAAGGGAGGTGAAGAATTGCGAGGTAATAGCAACGAAAAGGTGAGTGTTCACATAATGGCGGCTAAGTGTAAGAAAGCCAATACAAAAAATGTTTTCGTTGTGGTGACCCGAATCATAATGCTGACAAGTGCAAATATAAGGAAACAACGTGTCACTTTTGTAAGAAAATAGGACGCTTACCGGAAGTTTGTTTTAAAGAGAAAAAAACAAGTGCACAGCATTAATGAAGACTCTGGAAAAGTGTCTACAGTGTAAGAAAAAATAACAAATACATGACCCACAAAATGTTTTGAGTATCCGTAAAAAAATTTGGTACAAATTAGAAGTAAACAATAATTTAATTACGTTTGAATTGAAAACAGGGGCACCAGTTTCACTTATAAATCTCAATGATGCTAAAAAATATTTTCCAAAATTGGAGGTTCAATCCCTTACAAGTAGTTGGCTATGTGTGGGTAAACATAACAAAATATGATATGGTGGCTAAATTGTACATAGTGCGCTTTGATCGGAAGCCACTATTGGGTAGAGAGAGGATATATCAACTTAATGAAAATTGGAATGATGTTATTTGCAATAAGGGTAATTTTTTGGTAAATCTAGTAGAAACCGAATACACATCCCAACAGATAAAAGTTTTATTACAAAAATATCCTACTGTACTTTCAGAGTCTATTGGAAAAATTTCAGAATTACAGGCCCGGCTCTACCTCATGCCTATTTCGACCCCTAAATTTGCAAAAGCCCGACGTGTACCATTTCCGCTTATGGATGCTGTTGAAAAACAATTGCAGGAACACGTAGCTGAAGGGCTGTTGGAAAAAGTGGAAAGAAGCGAGTGGGCTACACCGATCGTAGTAGTTCCAAAGAAAAATGGGGCAGTACGAATCTGCGGGGACTACAAAATTACATTAAATCCAGTTTTGGTGGTGGATGAATACCCACTGCCCACTATTGAAGAACTTTTCAGTAAAATGGCAGGTGGAGAAAAATTTTCAAAAATTGATTTAACCAAAGCGTACCTACAGCTAGAAATACACCCGGATGATAGACACTTATTAACCCTAAGGGACTTTACCGACCCACCCGTATGATGTATGGGATTGCTAGCGCCCCGGCTAAATGGCAAAGGCTAATGGAGTAAGTTCTTGGGGACATACCAGGTGTATCAATATTCCTGGATGATATAAAAATGACAGCCCCTAATGACACAATACACTTACAACGCATCGAAGAGGTACTTAAACGCTTGGATAAATGCAATATGCGTATTAATATTGAAAAGTCGGAATTTTTGAAATATTCCATTGAATATTGTGGTTACCTGATTAACAAAGAGGGTATACAGCGACTTAAAACAAAAGTAGAAGCAATACAAAATATGAAGCAACCACAAAATAAGGATGAAGTTCGTGCTTTTCTTGGCCTAATTAATTACTTTGGCAGATTTATTAAAAATTTGAGTGATATTGTATACCCACTCAATCAATTACTACAAAACGACGTAAAATTCGAATTCAGCGAAAAATGCGTAAAAGCTTTCGAGGAGATCAAAAAGCAAATGCAATCCGACACCGTTTTAACACATTAACACCAGAAATTGCAATTGTTGTTGGCTGTTGACGCGAGCCCTATAGGTGTTGGTGCTGTGCTTAGCCATGTGTACGATGATGGAAGCGAGAAACCCATACAGTTTGCATCACAGACTCTTAGTAAAGTACAACAACGATACTCCCAGATCGATAGAGAAGCTTATGCAATCATTCATGCTGTTCGTAAGTTTTACAATTATTTGTATGGTAAAAAGTTCTCTCTAATTACAGATAACCGAGCGGTATCGCAATTTTTTTTTGCAGCACTACGCGTTGATCTTAGTGCAATTTGAATACGATATTAAATGTAAAAAGTCAAAAGAAAACGCAATGCCGATGCGATGTGGCGCCTTCCCAATTCTGAAACATATAATGTTGTTGATGAAGTTCAGGTTATTGAGGACGAAATACTTGAAAATTTCCCATGACCCTAGAGGAACTCAAAAACAAACACAAACAGATGATGAAGTAAAAAACTTGATAAAATGTTTAGAATTCGGTCGTGAATGTGACCCAAAACAACGTTTTGGAATTTTGCAAACAGAATTTAGTTTACATAACGGCTGTTTGATACGTGGCATAAGGGTGTACGTGCCAAAACCATTACGCAACAAAGTTTTGGAAGAACTGCATTCAGCGCACTTTGGTATATCTCGTATGAAAAGTTTGGCAAGAGCATATGTCTGGTGGAACCAAATGGATAGAGATATTGAGATGTTAATTTCAAAATGTGCATTATGTCAATCTATACGACCCGACCCAAAAAGAATTACACCAATTCATTGGTGGAAAAGACCCAACAAACCATTCGAACGAGTACATGCTGATTGCGCAGGACCATTTATGGGCAAATATTTATTCATACTGGTGGATGCGTATAGTAAATGGCCGGAAGTCCATATTGTTCCAAATATGACAACGAAAACCACCATACAAAAATGTTGCGAAATATTTTCACAATTTGGCATTCCAAATATATTCGTGAGCGATCATGCGACCCAATTCAATTCAGGCGAATTTAAAAATTTCTTAAAAATAAATAATATTGTGCACAAACAAGGAGCTACATACCACCCAGCAACAAATAGACAAGCCGAAAGGTATGTGCAAACAATTAAATACAAATTATTAGCATCAAAATGTACTCCAAATACGATGTGCTTAGAGTTAGCCAAAATACTACTGGCTTATAGACGTGCAATTCACCCTACAACTGGTAAATCACCCGCAATGTTGATGCTATGCCGTCAAATTCAATCCCGACTGGACCTTAGATCTGGATCCCATAGATCCAGATAGGTTTTAGAACCTGCTTATAAAGCATTATTTTTTTGTGAACAGAAAGCTTAGATTGACGACTAATAAGCCAATCCATTTTTTTGTATTTTAGTTCCAGCTCTTGTTTTTTTTTATATGTTCCTTCCAATGAAGTTTTGCGTTTAAATTCATGCCAAGATATTTGGCAGAGTTGCTATATGGGATTTGTAGAAGATCAATATATATTGGTTTATAATCAATTTTTTTAAATGTAAAGTTGATGTGTATGGATTTGGTGTTGTTCAGCTTTATACACCATTTTTTTTGTCCATTCTTCTATTTCTTACAATGCCGTTTGTAATTTTACTGTTGCAATTTCGTTGGTACCCACAACACAATTTCTATTTGCTGGAAGATGATTAGTATATAAAAGGTACAACACAGGGCCCAATATGCTACCCTGAGGAACGCCTGATTTAATTGGATGTAAACCAGAATACTCGTCTTCATATTTCACTCTAAACGCTCTATCTTCTAAGTAAGATTTAAAAATTTGGTAGTAGTGTTCTGGTAACAATATATTAAGTTTATGCAGAAGTCCATCGTGCCATACACCATCAAATGCTTTCGAAACATCAAGGAAAACATTTCAATTGAATGGGTAATTCGGCATATCTGTTCTATAGTAGAATGCTGTTCTCTAAACCCGAACTGATGATTGGGGATTATATCCTTTGTTTGGATAAATGATTTCAGTTTTTTACTTAAGAGTCTTTCGAATAATTTTCCAATAACTGGAAGTAAGGAAATAGGTCTACAAGAACCCACATCATCTGGCTGTTTACCTGGTTTCAGAACCATTATGATTTCTGCTACTTTCCATATGCTTGGTATGTGTTTTAGTAAAATAGAGGTATTGAAAAATGATGTTAGTTTACACCTTTATGCGGTAGGTTATAAGGTCATATCCAGGTGACTTTTTTGCATTCAAGAACTTAATTTATCTTTTAACTTCACTTATTGTTACATCTGGAATTGTTTCCTTATCATTGTTTTCTATGTTTTCAAGGTTACGTGTATTTGAGAGATCGGTAGTGAAGACTGAAGTTAGGTATTCTGCGAACAGATTTGCTTTTGCCAAATTTGTCCTTGCCCAATTTCCTCCGTTATTTTTTATAGCAGAGTTTGATAAAACTGGCCTCTTAAGTTGTTTCGTTGCCTTCCATAGAGAATAATCTGTTTTACTGTCATAAGTAAGCTGAGATAAATACAGATTTATGTTGTTATTTTTAAACTTTGCAATTTCTCTCCTTAGTTTTTGGGTGGTATTATTTAAAACATTTTTTTCACGTGGACATCTGCTTTGTTGCCATTTTTTACGAACTTTACGTTTAATGAAAATAAAATTTCTGATATTTTGGGGGTAAGAGACTTGGTTTTTGTTTCTTTTTATTTCAGGTTTACTTTTCCAGGCAGATTGCTGTAATAGAGTAACAAATTCTTGAACTTCTATTTCTAAGTCTTCAATCGTATTTATTTCAGTTTGGGAATCTATATTTTCACTTAGTAACCATTTGTAGTAATTCCAGTCAGTAAGTTTGCTTGAAAGTTTTGGAGGTATAGTTTTTATACACACTCCAGAATAGTTGTATGATATAAAGATTGGAGAATGGTCACAGCCAGATATCTGCAACGCTTTATAAAGTTCTCTACCTTTTGTTGTTTTTAACCGAGACCCCCAATGAGTATGTTTGGCGTTGAAATCTCCTCCCATTATAAATTTATATTTGTGTTTGTTTATGAGTTCCAAATATTGGTCACACTTAATTTTAGGCTTAGGAGGGCTATAAACGGACGTGAAAGATGTGTTTGTATTGTTTGATGTTACCGTGATAGTTGTAGCTTGAAATTCTTCATTGCTTGTTTTTCTTCCTCATAATGAGCAATATTTGATTTTATTAAAATCGCACTACCTCTTCTAGCGTTGTTGCTTGGGTGGACAGTATAATATAACGTATAGTTATCAAATATTACATTTGATTCCTTTGTAAAATATGTCTCACAAAGTAAACAAATATCAATATTTTCTGTTATAAGTATGGATAAAAGTTCCGCTCTATGTTTCTGAAGGCCATTGGAATTCCATTACATTATCTTAATTGTTGTTTCCATCTAAAAAGCTGCTAAAGTTTTCTTCTAAGTTTAATAAACGTTGTTCTAGTGTTGCATTAAATATTTCAATATTTTCCAGTTTAAAAAGTATTTTTACAAGTAAATTTTCATTATTTTCTGTAGCAATTGTTTTTTTTGGTATATCTTTTTTTCTAGTGTTCTCTTTAGGAACAATATGCTCTTTACAAGCTTCTGAATACAATTTTTTTGAATTAGGCTTGTGTTGGGCTGATTTATTAACGTTTACTTCTTCATTACCATTAACCTCTTCGGCTTTGTTTTCGTTGAGTTGTGCTGGCATTTGAACGTTTTTAGCTTTCTTATATTTTAACTTTTGCAATTCTTTTGCAACAACACATCCTCTGTAACTTGCAGGGTGGTTCTCTCCGCAATTGCAGCATTTTGGGTGTTCATTTGGCTGCTTAGTACAATCTTGTGATTTATGTTTTCCAGAACATTTCACACACCTTGCTTCTTTATAGCAGTAGTTTTTGGTGTGGTTATAAGACTGACAATTTTTACATTGTG
Organism: Delia radicum; assembly: GCA_021234595.1. Classification (NCBI taxonomy): domain Eukaryota; kingdom Metazoa; phylum Arthropoda; class Insecta; order Diptera; family Anthomyiidae; genus Delia; species Delia radicum. The sequence goes on along the minus strand of CM037854.1, from coordinate 172,094,718 downwards.
GAATTTCTTTTGGTAGTCGAATTGGTTCTATATCAACGATACTATTTAGAATTTTCTTAATTTCATACAACTTGTTTATATTTTCCAAAGGATCAAAAGATAGAATAAACATATCAAGAGGTTCCTTTGACTTGTATTTTAATTTATTAGATACATTTAGTACATTAAATCCTTGGATTTTAAGATCATTTACGATGTCTTTAGTTTCACATGAATGATGTAGATTATTTTCTATTACTTTTATTGGTCTGTTTCCCTTATCTTGAAAAGTATGCCAAACTAAATTACGTTTGTTAAAAGTGTCTGTGATTACACGATAGTCATCACTATTACAAACATTTAATTTATAAGTTTTTTTGTTCAGAAGTTTTATAGTAAATTCTTCTTTAACGGTTTTTTTGACTAGGTCATATAATTCGCTGAATTTAATTAATGTGGTGACCATGACTGGGGGAGGTTTTATTATTTTTTTGTGGTTGAATTGTCCACAGGACAGTTTTGTTTTTCTATTTGGGGCGACTCAACATCCATAATTAGAGAAGACTCAGCTTTTCTTTTTTAACTGGCTCTTCTATTTTTTTTACGATCCAATCGGTTTCTTTGGCAAGCATCTCTTCGTCTGTTTCATAGACTTGTTGGTTTTGCTCAATTGAATTTTCATCATTATCGGTTACTGATTTTAGTTTGACATTTTAAGTCTGAAATTATCATCTTTCAACTGGCTACAAAAATTCTCTAATTGTTTTATTCTTGATAAAAGCTCTATATTTTGTTGTTCTAACTGCTTAACTTTGGCAACTCGAAAATTACTAAAGCTATTTCTTGGTGTAGTTATTGGCGATTTTTCATCACCCATTTTATTAAATTTCCAAGTGGGGTTTTTAACGAAGATGTCGATAATAGTGTTGCATTCGCTCACCGTCGGTAAGCTTATCCACACACTGGTCGAATGTTATTGTTTCAATACGGCAACGATGTGTTTACCAGTATTTGAACGAAAGAAGCAGCTGGTGTTGTTTTTTTGTTTTTCTTTTATTATATTGACTGTCTCTATCAGCACAAAAACGCTAATTTTTTATTTTAATATCAATAGATTGAAATATTATTATTTTTTTTTTGTTATTAAATTTATAATCAATGGATAACGAAATTGATGAAAGACCATTGGCACAAGTACCGAGAAGTTTCCGCTACCGACCAAAAGCATCACCAACAGGTAAAGATTATTATTTGTTGTTTATTATATAAAAACTTTGGGAGCATCAACGTGAAACTTGCGTATAGAATACACGACACGATAATGGAGGAAAGCATATCGGATCAAATCGTAGGAGCTAGGAACTTGAGATTTGACATGTAGGTACTTCTTTAAGCGTAGACATCACCCAGGAGATTAGCAAAAACGGACAATAACCAAAACCATTAGGTAATTATATCGTAGTTCACTTAAGATATATTTTTTGCTTTTCTGATCAAAACTTGTCATAAATAGAGATTTAAAGGGAAAAAGTGTCCTTTTAATGACATGTACAACTGCCTTATGCTTAAAATTTAAAACATCTTCTCGAAATGGTTAAACAAAATAATTAAAACACGAAATCATTTTCTTTTTAATGTATTCCGAAATTAAAAAGTATAGGCAACGATATATTGGACATTTAAGCTAGTCGAGTAATAATAAAAATTAAATTATAAAATTTGTTGGATATTTAGAAGTTAACTGTATAAAAAGGGGTAAAAGTTGGTACTAATTCATAACTTTTAAATACATTTACCTATTCTCTTGAAATTTTTAGATTCCAATTGCTGGAAAATATATACTCTTTTTGACAAAATTTGTAAAAAAAAATATTTGGTCCTGGACGATTTTTATAACAAGTTAATCTTTTGGGATCTACATTTTTAGGCAGGAACGACATGACATATTCCGATTTGGGGATTATGGATTAAAATGTATCTATCATAACCCCCAAACCAACATGGGAGCTGTGCCGAACATGATTATGCGAATAATCCAAAGTAAAAAATAGACACATTCTTCATAGAAAAATTTTTCAAAAGAACATTGTGTGAATATTAACCCATTAATGCCCAGACGTTTTTTTTTTTTAATTTTGAGGCAAAATTTTTGTACACTCTCACTTTTCTTCAGAGCATGCTAAATTGTAACAATTCGGCTGGTAACTTAAGTTGCCAATGGGCATTAATGGGTTAAGTTTTTTCTGCGTAGCCGGCCTACGTCCGGACTTAGGGGTTTTTTACTCTGTGGTATGTCCGAAGCAGGCTTTGCTGAGTAAAAAATTTCTGCAAATAAAAGGTTGCACAAAAGAGATAAAAAGTGTTTTGCTATAAACACATAGACGACTGCAGCTACACGACTACAGCCTGTCAAAAATAAAATACACACGTTTATATGAAAACGATTATTTTGGCACCAACACAACTACACGACTACCCGACTACTTTTGCCGCTGTAGTCAACTTAGGTTAATTTCTATTTTTGTTGGCTGCAAAACAAAAATAGTGTTGACAATAAAACAAAATATGTAACAAATTAGTGCTTAAAAATATTTTATTTTGTTAAACACAAAAAACGTCGCAACATCAAATGGTATAATTGCATTAATATTCAAGAGGGGTTATATAAATTTATTTTCACGTTATAATAATGTATTATAAATAAGTAATTGTATTTTTAAGTGAACTTTATATACGTGTCTACTACCAAGCATGTTGTTCTATTTTAATAAAGAAAAAAAAAGATGTAATTGGCACTACTGAAACAAAAATGAATTTGTATCAGGGATGTTAAATGGAGTTTTCAATTTTGTACCAACATCCAAAAAAATTGTACTTTTTGGACGTTGACGGTACCATTTTTTTTAAATTTATTAAAACAACAAAAAAAAAAAATACATAAAAATTCTCTTGTACAGAAAAAAAAAACAAAACCTTCCAATAACATACATTATATGTATGAATAAAATAAGGCATAAAAAAGTCTTATGAATATATGAGACCAAATCATGGAATTATTTGTTTAGTTAATAAACTATTTGGAATTTCTACATCATAGCAGCATAAATTTGTCGCTCTTAACCAATCCTTAGTCTGTATGAGACTTGATAATGTTGGCTAATGTAGTCTGTTTCTTTCCTTAGTTTTTATTATATTTTGAAAAGAAAAAAACTCTTTCCACATTTGCAGACCAGTGTGGAATGGATAAAATTCCAGCAACGACTAGAAATGTCTGGAAACATATTGACATTCAGTTCATTTTGAAAATTAGCTACTACCGACCAAAAACTACAAACGTTTTAATTTTTTAACGACTTCAGTTAAAAAAATTTTAGTTTTTACTCTGGCTCAAGTAATATTTTTACTAAGAAGACAAGAATGGAGCAAAATTAATGATTAATCGGTTTTTTGTTAAAGTTCTGCCTATTATGGAGGCTATAACTTTTCTAAAACATTGGGTTCTGATGAGATCTTTAACCAGATCGAAATACTAGTATTAACCTAGCTAATATGTTTGATTTGCTTTATTTTTGTAAATATACGGAGGTTGAGAGCTCGTTCTAAATTAAACATATATAAGATTGTTTGGAATTTTCTTTCATTTCTTTAACAATAATTTAATTTTCGTTTGAGTTTGAATTTTAACGTCTTTTTCAGACAATTGCAGTTAATACTATAATTAATATGCAATTTTATTTAATTTAATTGTGAAAGGCGTGGTAGAGAAGAATGAGTGTATTTTCTAAAAATCATAACTACATTGCAAATATTCAATTTTTTTTGAATTAGACTGCGCAGTTTCTGGTATTGAACGTTCGTCAGTGACCCTGTTTTTTTTTTTTGAATTTTTGAATAATGTAATATTTGTTATGTTTTTATTTGTTCGATTGCGTCTATATGAAATTTTTCTGTGCAATCACTGACCGTGGTATAGATAAACTGATTTCTAATGACACATGCACTCGCACTACACGTTAGACAGAGCGCTTTAGCCCTCTGAGCTATAGTTAGGTCGAGTTTTGTTGTGATTAAAACTAATTTTATTCAATACACGGTGTTTTTGTTCTTGCATACATAATCTCAGAAGTACAACTCCAACAACACAACAGTTCTATTTTTACAAACTCACCTCACTCTAATGTCCACTGTTTTCCCATATGTTATAAGTGATGCCATATCTATATATCAATTTTCACTTCTTCAGAATTTTAATAAATTCAAAATAAAAGTGAAGTTGGCTTCAACAAGTGTCAATATATGTAAGAGCTGCCAGATAAATTTTGTAAAAAATCGTAAATTTTTAATCGATATTAAAAAAAAAAAAATTGCCAACTTTATTCTTCAAAATCCTTAAAATGATGATAAATCGTAAAATCTGGCGGATATAGTCGCATATATTTTAAGAGCTCATTACATAAAACGAATAAATGCAATGAAAAAGGACACAATAACAATTTGTTTGCTATACTAAAAATTCAAAAAGGGGAAAAATTAAAAATTTTTAAATTGTACCAAATGAGTCGCGGTAGTACCACGGTACTTTAGAAGGTCAAAATGTACCAAAAAAAGTACAATTGTACCAACTTTAACATCCCTGATTTGTATAAAAATATATTTTTAAATTGAATCGTGATCAGCTGTTTACTATGCTGCTGTCGTTTCCAAAATAATAAGTAGCTGACCACACGGCGACGATTGCAGTCAACGGCATTTGCAGTCGTGTAGCTCTGCAGTCTGCTGTGGTCTATGTGTTTATAGCATTTCTCTTAACGTTCTGCTTAGACCTCTTCGCTAGAAATCTGAAATTTCAAATACACAAAGAAAATAGATTCGGTCGTAGTAACCGTATTTGGGTAGTAGCTATCGAATTGGTAGTTATCACCAAATTTCTGTTGAAGCAATCGAAATTTTATTGTCGTGTCAGAATGACTGTTGCTTCAGCCGAAAGGTTTTCATCACAATCGAACGATTCAGTTGTCGCAACCGACTCTTTCGATTGTGTTAAAAATTATTGGATTGAAGCAACGGAAGTAGTAGAGATATGCGGTTTCTGCGCCAAAAAAAAAAATGAGAATGATTAATTTTTGAGAAAGATAAAAAATTTTTAGCCTTATGAGAAAAATACATTGCATTTTTTAAAACTTTTTTAGCTTTATGAGAAAAATACATTGCATTTTTTATAAAACTTTTTTAGCCTTATGAAAAAAATACATACTACTTATTTATATATCAAGTTGCATTTAAATATTTTTGTTTTTTATCTTTGCTAGCGGATATACATATGTTTGTATGTATGTATACGTACAGACATTTAGCCTTATGAAACAAAAATACATACACTTAATATAGAGGTACTTATATATCAAGTTGCATTTAAATATTTTTGTTTTTTATCTTTGCTAGCGGATATACATACAAACATACATATATACGTACAGACATTTAGTTTTTTCTTTCATAAATTAGGTGTTTTGTTGTCAAGATCACTGACTTTTTATTTCATGTTGAGTATGGTCAAGAGTAATTTTTTAAAAAATCTATTGAGAACGAAAATATTGATTTTGAGTGATTTTAAATTTTATGTGATTAAAAAAATTATATATAAAAGGAAAATTTTATACTAAAGATTTTATACTAAAGATTTTATATACTAAAGATTTTATTTATTCATCAGGTGAAATAAACATACAAAGTTGTTCTTCAATTTGTAATAAACTTTTCCGCTCTATTCACAATACTTAAAATGGTATGATAAAAAATTATCTTTTATGTTTTTATATTTCTATTTAATTTTATGCTTTTTTCTTTTTTTACTTATATAGAATTATCAGGAAATCATTAATGTAGGTTTAGGAATCAAACCTGAATATGTAAAAATTGATGATTTTTTGCAAAATGAAGAATTTCAAATATCTAAATTTAAATGGAAGGATAGTAATTATGGATCGAAAGTTGCTGTGTATTTGGAAAATAACACATGGTTTTATTTACCAGCAAGAATGAATAAATCCCTAACAATTCAAGACCCCTATTTAACCATGATGAATAATAAGAAATAAAGAATTACTTTTAAGAGACGAATTTCACCTAACGGATTAGCTATTTTCGAATTAAAATATGATTCAATTTTTATATTTTATATGTTATATTATTAGACATACTTTTTCAAAAATTATTAAAGGCATTATTTAATCTTAAAAATTCTTTAAACAGATTTAAAAATTGCTAAAAGTTATATTTTAACATTTAAAACATTATACATGTAACATTATAATTTTAATTAAATCTAAACACAAATAAAGAAAAACACAATTTTTATATTTTATATAAAAAATAATTAGAGTTTTATTAATTTCATATTGCATAACCGGATGTAAGGTAGACAGACATACTATTAATAAAATTATAAAGAAAATGCAAGTAAGCAATTTCTATTCCATATTTTTATTTTATACATTTTTTTTGGTTTTTTTTATTTTGTAAGCACATTGACTTTTTTAAACTTTAGACATAATAAATATTGAAGAAGACATGTGTTTACTAAATAGGGTTCGTTTTATCCTAAGACATGCATACAAAATAATTTTTCACAATTGAAATAAATTTTTATATGAACAAATAAATATTAGTATACGGTAAACCAGCTCTACGGTAAACAGCTCTAATTTTTTACAACGTAAACATAAATTCAACTAACTCTTTACAAGTACAGTGAAACATTTTGATGTTGAACTACTTGGAGGTAATTTTTAATAAATAATAAGTGATTGTTAATTGCGCAATTTCAAAAAGATTTTACTGTGTATAATATGATAATCGTTAAATCCGGGTTTATATATTGAAAGTAGAAACAATGAGGTGTTTTGTAAACCTAGTGTGAACTAGAACTTTAGTTGTAAAAATGGCTTCAATAGGAGTACCATGCGAGTTATGTGATCGTAGTTTCGCTACAAAGGGAAACTTAAAACGACACATATTAAGGATACATAACTTTTCTTACGGAAAAGCTAAATCCTGTCAAGGTAAGTTAAAATTCACATTTTTATTATTTAACGTTTTAATTAATTAATTAATTGAATTGAACCGGAACCGGAACAACCTACCAACAACTCTCCCAGTGAAATAACAGAACAACCTTAAGCTGCTATCAACTCAACCCGGGAGGAGGTCATTGCATCAGAACCGGAACAACCTATTAACAACTCTCCCCGTGAAATAACATTATCACCAGTCACTTTAATACAGGAGGTAATAGTTTTACCTCCAATAAATATTCCAGAATTTTTGGATTTACATGAGGATGGACAGGACAGTGTTCTGGTTAATGTCCTTGATGGGTATGAACGGAATGTTCATACCCATAATGACAGAATACAGAATGATCTATCATTGCATCTAAACGATGGATATGATAATTTATTTTTATTAATAAAATAAGTTATTATATTAATTTAATATTAAATAAAATTTTATATTTTTATTTTTGTAATAGAAATAAAAAGATTTTTATATTGTTTTATTAGATTCTTTTCTTTATTGCTAAAATTTTATTAAACAAATTATAACTTAAAAATATTTTTAAACATAGTTACTATTAGTAAATCATTTAAAACTAAATTTGAATAATTAAAAAGATTTAAAAAATTTTTACAAGATCTATTTTTACATCTTAAATATATAAAATTACAACAATAAAGACCACATAGAACTGAAAAATTACTTTGAACTCGTTTTTGATTAAATATATATGATTTCGAATTTCTATTTAAAAATGTTACAAAAGGGGTGATGGGTAATTGACCAGCGGGACAAAAATATTCGGCATGTTTGTCTTTCGGGAAATAAATAACAACCCAATGCTCTCCTGGTTTATAAGATGGATCGGTGTTAGCGACATAGAATGATGGTTTTAGAACCTTTTTTGGTAGTTTATCACTAGCATAAACACCTTTGAATTTGTTTTTAGCTAGATCAATAGAATTCATAATCTGTAAAATCTTGAGACTTGTCAATTTCAATAAAACTATCAAATTCACAATATACAAGAAAAGTAATGGCTTCAGAAATAGGTTTTCCAAAACGACCTTCAATACGAATAGTTCCTTGGTTTATCAGATTCCCACAATGAGAATTATTGCTGTGATCGGGAGTTAAATCAAAAGCTAATAAAAAGAATCCGTTATCAAAAAGTTCTTTTGTTATCTGATGTCCTTTATCAAAATGATGTATTCCGGTTCCTTTAAATAGTGTTTGATATCCACGTGTGCTTATTACACCACCATTATTATAATTAAATTCAATTGGTTGGGCCGGGTATTGCACTCCATTAACTACTGATTAAATCGTTGTAAATTAAAGTGCTGGAAATTAAAGGGATTTTCATGTCGATCACCTGTATATGCCTTGTTAGTTACCATACCAAACATTAAAAATTAGGTGCTTATTACACCACCATTATTATAATTAAATTCAATTGGTTGGGCCGGGTATTGCACTCCATTAACTACTAGATTAAATCGTTGTAAATTAAAGTGCTGGAAATTAAAGGGATTTTCATGTCGATCACCTGTATATGCCTTGTTAGTTACCATACCAAACATTAAAAATTAGGTAGTTGACCAAGAACAACATTGTCTAGAATTAATGAATGATTACCAGGATGTATAGTAAACGTTTTCATTTCTACTCGTTTATAAGGGTAAATAGCATTTTTCGATTGTAATACATTATGATGAGCCATTAAGATGTTATTGTTTATTGTCAAATGATTTATATATAAATTAGCTTAATGAATTTTAATATGGGATTCATTTTTAGTTACATTTTCTAAAATATAAAATTCTGGTTTTTCCAAGTTTAATGTTACTTTAATATCAACATTATTAAGCAGGTATTTATGTTGATTAAATACATCTGCATGAAGTTTTCCTAAAAGTTCAACTTTTTTACCATCCTTGAATAATTTTTTCCGTTTGTCCAATCCAGGATTTTCTTTTTCAACTAATGAATTAATTTTATTTGTATCAACGGACCATCCACATGATTCAAGATGTGTGGACCTAGCATCGTTACTATAATTAAGCAATGTCTCCAAATACGCTCTGTAGTGATAGTTATTATCAGGTTGGGTCACATTTTTATTATTAAGATGAACGGTGCAATTTCGAAATAATGAATGAAGCAGATTGTTAACAATACTTCCTTCTCCCTTTAGCTCAACAATAAGTCTAAGATAAATGCTGTTAAGATCTCTATATGTTTATCCATTGCCTAATGAAACAAATTCAATAGTACTTCTTATGATGCTATAGGGTTGTAAGATATTTCTTCAGTTTTTAAAACACTAGTTTGAATGGGTGGCGATTCAAATAAATCTAATTCGCTTTTCATACATTCTATAAATCCAGACATTTCCAATTTAAAAAAATATCTCTAATGTTCTTTTCTCTACAACGTTTTGATTTAATCTGTCGTTTTTGTTTTAATCGTTTTAGTTTTATACGTTGACCATTACCTCTTTGCATTATTTCTTTCAAATCATTTGCAACTTTTTTTTCCTTAATTAATAAAATCTCTTTAACAGGTTTTGTACCTATTTCATCTAATATTTCTTTTCCTATATCGATTGACTTATTCTTTAAAACATTTAATCCAGTTTTAAATAGAGGTTTCAAATGCGAAAATAGAGCTGAAAATATTGACCCTATTCCTCGTCCATATTGCACAATTCTAGGTGAATGATAAATTACACCAATATTATGAACGTTCTTTCCGGATTGATTATTATAATAATTTGTATACAACGCATCCATGGTTATAAATAAAATGATTAATTATTAAAACGTACAAACGTTTTATATTTTTTTTAAATGTAGTGTACAATAAACGGGTATCGAGTCAATTATATTTAATTTTCGTCCTTCATCATTTCGAATCATAATGGATATATCATTGATATTAAAGGTTTCAATTGGATAAAAATTTATGTAATTTTTTAGTGATGAAATAGAGAATATTTTTAAGCATTTAGTTTTATTGTTTCCAACATGTCTTGATTTAGTTATATCGGTATAAATAAAAATTATATCATTTATTTCGGATGATATTATTCTATTAAAATAGTCTGAGATATTATCTATTAATCTATTTAATGAGTTTTCTAAAAAATTATTTGTTAACGCTAAAATCGGTTCATCTTCATTATTGATCGACTCTATAATAGTTGTATCCTCTGCTTTACTATTTGTGTCATTATTGCTTTTATTTTCACCATCTTTATGGTCTTTGAAAACATTTGTTTGTTGAGTATTATCAGTATTATCAGTATTTAAAGTTGTTTTAATTTGATCGGGAATCTTTGAAGAATTACTGTCCAGAATTATTTTTGTTTTATCATTTTGAGATGATACATTTAAAAGCTTTTTAAATTTATTCTTAATGATATCTAATTTAGCTGTTTTATGTTTACCAGCATCTAAAGATGACTTTTCTTTATTTAATTTAGCTTTTTTAGGTTTACCAACATCTAAAGATGACTTTTCTAACGTACGTTTAATTTAGTTTTGATTGCTTTTTTTATGTAGATCTTGTAAAGAAAACGATATATCTGATAATCCAACTACCCATTGATCATCTAAGTTTAACGGTTGTTTTAATAAATTTGTAAATGTGTTTGGTGTATTTTTAAAAATATTTGTTGAATCGTTACTTAATAAAGTAAAATACATATGGTTGGCTAGTGAATTGGAACTCATCTTTTAATAAACTGATTATTTAAGTTAATTACATTATCTTTTATACGATTTTAAATTTATATGTTTATATCGTTACTATCAATCCATGACTTATGATTTTTATCGAAACCCAACCATTTAACAAAAAGCTTTTTTCCACTACGCTTTAATATTTTTTCAATTAAATATATATTTGCAACAGTAGTTTTCATTAATTCATCTTCGTAAAATCCACCTTTTCTAATATTACCTTGAAGATCTTCTAACTGATATGTTATAGGACTTGTAACAAAAATTTTATTTATTCTAAATACTTCAGATGACCAATTTGGAGTATAACCTTTTTCGAATGTATTTTTATGCTTGCTTATTCGAACCAAATCGTTTATTTTGTATTTTCCCATCTTTAAAGTTTTTAAATTATTGTACACAGTATTTAGCAACAGCTTTTCAGCTTTCTTATTAACTGATTTTGGTGTCATTTTTATAGTTCTATGATATGAAGAATTATAATCTCGCAATAATTTTTCTAGAATATTGATCCATCTATAATTCCCCTGTAAACTGAAACTCTTCCACATTTTATTTTTTAAAGTTCGATTAAATCTTTCAACTATTGATGCTTTCATTTTTGAAAAGGTATGATAATGGTTAATGTTTAATTCTTTCATCAAATTTTTAAAATGTAAATTATAAAGTTCTTTTCCTTGATCAGTATGAAGATTTTTTGGTGCTTTATTTTTATTTAACTTAATAATTTCTCGAAATTGCTTCGTAATTTCGATACCAGATTTGGTTTTTACTGGTAATGCATAAGCATACTTTGAAAATACATCAATAGCGGTAAGTAAATATTTATAACCATCATTAAATTTAGCATATGGTATCATTTCTACTAAATCAATTTGCCAAGTATCTAAAATAAATCTTCGTCGTTTGAAGTTTCTTCTTGCTTGACGATGAAGTTCATTTACAAGAATTTCTTTACTCATATTAACTAATGGTTTGAATCCGTTCAATTCATTCAAATTTAGTTTATGAAAGCAAAAACATGTTGCAACAGTTTATATATCCATTTACAATGATGGTTTGTGGACCTTCTTGTTGCGGGAAGGCTACCTTTATTATAAAATTAATTAACAATCAACAATTAGTATCAAAAAAGTTGGATAGAATTATTTGGTGTTTTGCAGAAAAGAATGCTGTACCATCTGTACCAATGTAGAATTCATAGAAGGGATTCCGGAAAACCTTGAAACGAATGATATGGTATCAACTTTAATAATTTTAGATGATTTAATGCTTGAATCATGTAATAAAAAAGTATGTGAACTGTTTACCATCATAGAAATATATCTGTTATTTTAGAAACACAAAATATTTTTCATAAAGGTGCTTTTTCAAGAGATATTTCTTTAAATTCAAAATATATAGTTATGTTTGAAAATCCTCGAGATAAATTACAATTTCATTGTTTAGCTCGTCAAGTATACCCTGAGAACTCGAGGGCACTGGTTGACGTATATAATAAATGTACACAACATGCTCATGGTTATTTACTAATTGATCTTACTCAACAAATACATAACGCACTTAGATTTAGAACTGACATTTTTAATCAAAATTATTGTTCTATATTTTCACCTATTGATGATGAAATCAAATCTAAAATTACTGAAGGAGAACAAGCATATTCTCTATGTGCTTAAGAAAGCAAACCCAAAATTAAGAAATGCAATTTTAAAACATGTTGATGACATGTTATTAAAACTTTAAATGAAATTATATTCAATATTATGAATAAAAATCATAAAATTAGCAAACACGTTTTTGAAAAAATAAAACCATATAAAAACACAATAAGAAAAGTTTGTTCACCAAAAACATCTGTAAGCGTAAAGAGGAAACACCCGTTATTTACCCGTTATAATATCTTCATTATTAAGCGGTGCAATAGGAAAAATTTTAGAAAATGTCAAATAATTTATCAAAATTAATTGTTATCAAGCCAACAACATTTGATCAGATTAATAGAAAAATATCTGATTCAAATTTTTTACAACGTAAACTTCTCCCAATATATGCGTCTCATTCACTTAAAGATATTAATAAATGGTATGAAATTAAATAAGAATTAGCTAAATATTTAATTGGAAAACAAAAAAGTAAACCTCCACTGGAAACTAGAATTGAAAATAAATTGAAGAATTTACGTGATGATGAAACTCAAACTAAAAAAAATTATAAAAAACACATTAACACCCAAACTTTGGAGAATGAATTGGTAGATGTGGGTACCCAAGCGAATTTTAATTTACCAGAAGAAATTTTTGTAGGAGAAAGTGATGACAACTCCCTAGATATGGATACAACTATACAAAAAATTAACCATAACTCAGCATCTTTAACTGCTAAACGTCTTAAAAATTTCTCACATAAAGGATTACCGAAGGTTAGAAAATTAACAACAGAAGAAAACAAACCTTGCTAACATATCAATATTCACCTAGATTAACAAGAAAGCAACGAAAAGATGAAACTGACTCCGAAAATGTAAAATGGCAAAATATTTAATAAAAAGACATTGTTATAATTTGTAAACATATTCTTGTTTTATTTATTTATATTTAAATTAGGATTTTTTAACAACTCAAGGTATAAATGTCCCCATGCTAAAGTATCTATTTTATTTTCACAAATAAATCTCTTATCATCTAAGTATGTTGTTTAAAGCAACTTTAGTAATAGGCGTAGTGTATAATGTATGTAATTTTGATCTAAAAACATACATATCTCCATAATAAATTTTATCAATATATAAACAATTTTTATAATTAATTATTTTTAGTCTATCAACAACATTACGTTTTACTCCTTTAGCTTTTTTTATTTCTTTACAATCATCTAATAATATAGAATACATTTTGGATCTCAAACCAACGAATTTCCTCATAACAACACCATTGTTTTCATCTTTCATCATACCAAGAACTTTTTTATTTTTTTGTGGAATGTTAAACGGGTTATTTATTGGATAATCTGATGTGTCATAGTTATTATCAATATCACTAATCATGTCTTTATAAAAATCTTCCGTGTGTATAGTGTAAACAAAAGAATCCGTGTCCATATAGCAGTGGTCTTCACAAAGAGAAACACACTTAAAATGAGAGTATTACACTGAAAGAAGTGATGAGTTTTTCTTTTTGTGGTTTTAACAATTATGAAATTATTGAATATGTTGCGTTAAAAAAATATAAATTTTAAAAATAGGTATGTACATTAGGGTTATGACTTTTTTGTTGCGAAAAAATTACAGGGACAATATTGTACTGATAAAAAACAAATATTGTATTGATAATAACAATAATGTACATCAGTGGTCTTCATCTATATCACCCGGAAAACGTTTTATTTTTTGTTTTTATCAAAAATAAATATTAATAAAATTTAAAATGTTTTTATAAATCAATAGAAATGAAAAAAAAAATTCAAATATACTTTAAATTAAAAATATCCCTCAAGTTGAAAATAGTAAAATGTCTTAGTGTATAAATATTAAAATAAAAAAAATATTTTGGAAAATATGTTTTTTGAACAATAAAACGTTTTAAAACGTGTTTTATTTTTTTATCTATTTTTTTAATTTTAAAACTTATAATACAGATATTATTGTGGAATGCTGGTTGCGTTACTGTAAAAACCATACGATTTCAGTGCAATTTTTTCTGATAAAATATTATTTTAAATTTTCATATTTTTGCAAAAAAAAAGAGCAAACAAAATTTGCGAAACTATTTGTATCAATTTATTTGTTTGCAGAATGTAAATTAAGGGTTAAGTTTGAATATAAATTAATTTTAAATTAGAAACTAATTTAAGTTAAACAAAAAATAAAAAAAATTATGAAAACAAAAATATCTATGTAGAAAAATAAATTCATTTGTACACAAGTGTTTGTTTTTTATTGAGGAACAAATAAAATAAAATGTTTTGAAAGTATTAATATCGGGTGCTTGCTTTAAATACGACAATATTTATGAAAACGAATTATTAAACGGCTTCTGAACTAAATGTTTATTTAAGGCACAGAAGAAGGAATTTAATCGGTTTCCTTGTGTTTGATAAAATCTATCAATTTATCAATATCAATTTCTTTTTGATAGCATTTGATCTTTAACAATGTCTCCAAGTGGTTATCTGTTAGCTTGTTTCTAAATTGACTTCTTTCATTGCCAGAAACAGAATGCAATTCAGGATGCATTCTATCATAGTGTCGCTTAAGATTAGATGCAAACATATTCTTAAGTACCTGACTACATACAAGGCACTCAGCTTCCTTAAATGTGTTCATAGAAAATAAAAAAAGTTTTTCCCATTCAACATCCCACATATTCATTAAATATTTTAATTTAAATGCTGTAAAGAAATATATATTTATACGAAATATAATCAAACATGCATAAATTTCTGTAGCTAGTTATCAAAACTTCTCAGGGTATCCAACAAAAATATAGCTTTCTTTAAAAACGTAAAAACATAAAAACATCTGCTATACTCCTACTCTGTTGAAAGCTAACTAGCTACTGAATGAAACATTTATCTCACACACATATTTATTGTTGTAATTATGGTTGCCGTTCAGTACAATGTAAACAAAGAGAACGGATTTTTTTTATGAAAGATTTTGTAGCGTTGTTAATTTATTACAATTAGTTAAGTTTTTGATAGGAAATTAAACCAAAAAAAGGTTTCTGATAGTTATAAAAGCAACATTGGTAAATACAGTACGATATTAAAATTTAAAGATATTGTAATAAAGATTAGCGATACAGGTAGTTTTGGTACATTTCAAGAAGCTGTTTTGTAGGATTTTTTTTACTTTGAGCAACCCTGGTTGTAATATTCACGAAGAGAATAAAAAAATACCCGAAAAACTTCGTCCCCTGGGTGATATGGATGAAGACCACTGCCATAGTTTAGAAATATATTAGGTCCATTCGTTTACTTTTCCAGTAAAATCCAGTAGATGAGTAAATTTTGGGCAAAATGAAAGTTTTACTCTCAGAACTGGCTCTTGCACAAAAAAGTAAACGAACGGAAAAATTGCAAAAACTTGCAGGTTAATTCAAACATATGAGCGCTAAAAAGCTTAGTGTTGTAAAATTTGTGTTATTTAGACTACCCAGTATATATTGTTTTTGGTACTTGATGCATTGCATTTAATAATCATAAATTCGTAGCAATTGTATTTATTAAATTATCTTTTGTGGAAGCTTTTAGACTTGTTTAGTTTGTACATGACTTTTAATTTTGTTTCTAGTTAAATAACATACGAAAATACATGAATACTTTATTTTTGATATTCGGTACCCTGAATAATATGCAGTAAGAAGTATTCATATATTCATTAGCTTTACATCTCTAATATATTAATGTAAATAAAAACAATTAACACAGATATTAGAAAACTGATAAATTGTTACTATAATAATTGCAACTGACTACTTTAATTTGTTTCAGGTTGAAAATAATTATTTTTAGTTTTTGCTGCACTTTTAATTCAGCTTTTGTTCTTTTAAATGTTTTTATTACTAAATGTATGCTTATTTTTGTTTGTTTACTTAATTTAATCATATGTTTTTGTTTTCTACTGGATTTTACTGGCAAAAATTTGTCCAGTAAAAATTTGCAGGTTTTTTGCTGACAACTGTCACTTTACTCTCTTAGTAGATGCTCTCTTTTGCAAATTTATGTGTACTCGAACGCATTTCAGTAAAATTCAGTACAAATTTGTGCAAATTTTGGTGTAAACGAATGGACCTATTATCACCATATTTCGGTATCATAACTTCATAATGAAAATCATACATTTTAAATTTTGAAATTTCTAAAATAGAAAACCCCAAATAAATTGGTTTGTTATAATAAGAATGGGTTTTTTCTAACTCAATCGCTACCATATTTTCTTCAAATACACTAACCGAATTGAAGTTTAGTTTTGCAATCAAAGCGCGGGCTCCCAATTTTTTACCATTATTTTAACAATGGCTTACAATTTTTACTATCTTTCTTTTGTCTATGTTTTCCATGGTTTTCCCATAGACAGCATTATTCAATAATTTAAAAAAATTTTCTCAAATGTAGTTTTAGCCTCTTTTCCATGTTTATTATTTAATAAAATATATTTTTCTAGCCATGGCGATTGTTTAAATTTTAGGACTCGATGTATTTTCTTGAGTTTTAATCCATGTTTTAAACATTGCTCTTTGTCATTTAAATTCGTTATTAATTTTTTTCTGTTTTGCATGTGGTTTTTTTTTATTTTCACAACCAAATGGAAAATCATTGTGTTTTTCATGAATATGAAAAGGGTAAATTAAATCAACCTCTGGAATATATCCAATGTTAGGATTGGAAAACATCAAATTATTGTCAAAATTGTTCACATCATTTACCCATTCAAATTCACCCTCTGGTAATGCTTGCCCAACCATATAAATTGTTCGCATCCAAATACATAAGATATTTAGATGGTAAGTTTGGATTAAAATCAGTCATATACTTATTATTGGCTACAGAATGCCTTTGGGAACATTGCACAATCCTCCACGTATTCCTTTGAATGAATAAGATCATATTTATATCTGTCAATAACTCTAAATTTATTTTGGTCATTTTAAGCATAGCTTCCCACGAAAGTCCAGGAGCCGTATAATAATGGCAAGTGTCTAATTTATATATGTCTTTACACACTTTTCTAAAATTTTCAAAAACGTCTACCAAAAGCAAAACATCCGTTTTCAAACACAACATTAAATAATCATTTAATGTTTTACATTTAAATGTTTCCCATACATTTTTCGCATGACAATAATCTTCAGGAGAACATTCAGTATCAGTTAGTTTATTAAAAAAGTCTTCTCGTTTCGGTAATAAAGTTTCATTTAGCTTAGATTCTGAATTTATATAATCATAAGCAAAAACCCCTTTCCTTATCAACAAATTAAATTCATCATCATTTGAAAATTGTGATTTAACAATTTTCAAATCAACTTTTGATAAATTTTTGACTAATAATTCCAAGATTGAAGGCATAAATCTTAACGAATCTATAAACCTTATTTCTATGCTTTCACCATCCTCTGCGTATATAGTCTTTGATAAAGATATGTATAGCTCTTTGTTAAGTGGAATAATATTAATTGAGCCAGCTTCCATTATCAAAATTATGTAGTTCTTTAGCAAATAAATGACAGTCATATTTAGAAAAGTTATGGAAAATTTCTGGAAAGAATTTTGCAATTTTAAAATGGAAATTGCATTCTTTATGTGCAGGTCCCCTATATTGACCTGTAAGATGACAATGGTCTTTAAGTTTCTGTTGATTAACAATTGGTTTTTCGCAAATGTGACAAACATTTTTATTAATAAAATCAGTTCTTTCTTGATGTGTTAAGGGATTCATTGGTTTTACAATTTTTAAATAATTACTATACAAATACTTTATATCTTTAGCTAGGTATTCTACAATTTTTTTTGGTGCATCTATTGCCTTATACGAACAATACTTATCAATATTGAAATCAAAACTACATTTAACACATTGAGTGCCAAGCGGTTTTGACGAAAACCTTCCCAGGAGGCCAAACATTTTTTTTTTGTGAAATGAGTGTATTAGTGATAAAAACGATTTCTGAGATCTCCCTAGTCCATTCTACCCCTTTCTTTTTATTTTATATAGTCTTTTTTGTGTCGTACATTTCTGCTTTTGCAAAAATGTTCTGTAAAGGATTCTTTATTTAAAAATCGCAACAAATTCCACTCAATGTCGTATATAAATGAACTACAGGCTCTAAGTAAAAACAATCACTTTCGTACCGAAACGTGCGACATGGCACCCCACGACGGGATAGGTGTCGTACGGAAACGTACGACGTGGCACTCAATGTGTTAATATAACATGCCAAAGCATAAGGAACATGCTTTTGAATATTTTTTGTAGATTGGAAACTTAAAGAAGATGTATCAATACTTCCTAATATACATTTGAAATCGGCGTATATTACAAAAGGAACATCAAGTTTTCTTTTATAATTACAAAAACTTAAAATAGACTTATCTTTTTTTGGTTTAAGAGTTTTCGATTTATGATATGGTCCAACAATTAAACTCAATTCTTCGTCATACCCGAAAACATTCACACTAATATTAGGGTTTATCTTCTCAAACTTAGTGATGTCTTATATTTTTAATGGAAACTTTAATCCAGTAAAATTTACCAAATAATCATTAATATTTATTTCTGGCAGATTAATATTAAAATTATAGCTAGATGTTCGACATGCATGTTCATGTCTATGTACTGGTGCAAGGGCTGATATTATAACCCATTTAAAACAATATACATCGTTGTTTTTGACGTTTATACATGCATGTTTGATTTCAAGTTTTGGGGGTAAGGGAATATATGTTGACCCTTTGAGGGGTTGATATTTATTTATATTTATTTCTAAACGTTTTAGCGACATCAAAGCAAAATCACTGTCCCTTTCCTGGAATTCCTCCATCTGTTTTAAAATTATTTCAATTTTTCTTTTGTACTCCTCTATAAATTCGTTTACATTAAAGACTACAATCATTTATGACTGAAATTGTTTCAATTCAATTTCAGATATATCCTCCTCTTTTTTATTAACATGTATATAAAACGCGAGGATTAAACTTAATTGCTATATGAGATTTAAGTTCTGACTCCATGATTGGTGGTAAATTTTCTAAAGCATTGTTCATAAATTTTTCTGCTAACAAATTTCCCTCGTCCTAGTTTTCATAGACTAATGTTTTAATTCTATTTTTAAAACCAGGATATATTGTTTTAAAATTTATGCAGCTTTCGGTTTCAAATATATTTTCAGTTTTAATTTTTTGTTGGTGTGATTGTGAACTTATATGGAGACTCCAATTCCGTTCCGGAATATCTTTTTTACATACATCACATTTTTTATAAACACTTGATGACGAACCAGCCTCAATTGTATCGTCCCTTTGACAACTAGTTTCATTATCATAGTTACATAAGCGCGGTTTTTTTATATTGTTGATATCATGATTAATTATGCGTCTTTTAAGACTGCCAGCCTCAATTTTTTATCACCTTCGCAATTTGTTTGATGTCTTTTAAGGTTGTATTTTGTAGTTAATAATTTTTTACACATACTACACTCAACTTTTATATTTTCACTATGTTTTGTTTTAATATGCATTTCTAAGTTACCTTTTGTTGAAAAGGACTTATTGCAAATGTAGCACTCCATTTCTTTGATTTTAATTAAAATTTTGATATTTACTGAACAAAGTTTCAAAAACAATTAAATGTATAAAAATTCTAATTGCTCAAAATCCACATTTTCTTTCTAAATACATTTTGGTAATACTTACTCTTGACCATACTCAATATTTATTATGTTTAAAGTTTTAAAAAGTCAATGTGCTTACAAAATAAAAAAAAACCAAAAAAATGTATTAAATAAAAATATAGAATTGAAATTGCTTACTTGCATTTTCTTTATAATTTATTAATAGTATGTCTGTCTACCTTACATCCGGTTATGCAATATGAAATTAATAAAACTAATTATTTGTTATATAAAATATAAAAATTGTGTTTTTCTTTATTTGTGTTTAGATTTAATTAAAATTATAATGTTACATGTATAATGTTTTAAATGTTAAAATATAACTTTTAACAATTTTTAAATCTGTTTAAAGAATTTTTAAGATTAAATAATGCCTTTAATAATTTTTGAAAAAGTATGTCTAATAATATAACATATAAAATATGAAAATTTAATCATATTTTAATTCGAAAATAGCTAATTCGTTAGGTGAAATTCGTCCCTTAAAAGTAATTCTCCATTTCTTATTATTCATCATGGTTAAAATGGAGTCTTGAATTGTTAGGGATTTATTCATTCTTGCTGGTAAATAAAACCATGTGTTATTTTCCAAATACACAGCAACTTTGGATCCATAATTACTATCCTTCCATTCAAATTTAGATATTTGAAATTCTTCATTTTGCGACAAATCATCAATTTTTACATATTCAGGTTTGATTCCCAAACCTACATTAATGATTTCCTGATAATTCTATAAGTAAAAAAAAGAAAAAAGCATAAAATTAAATAGAAATATAAAAACATGAAAGATAATTTTTTATAATACCATTTTAAGTATTGTGAATAGAGCGGAAAAGTTTATTACAAATTGAAGAACAACTTTGTATGTTTATTTCACCTGATGAATTTTATAAGTAAAATCTTTAGTATACAATTTTCCTTATATACATAATTTTTTTAATCACATAAAATTTAAAATCACTCAAAATCAATATTTTCTTCCTCAGTACATTTTTTAAACAATTACTCTTGACCATACTCAACATGAAATAAAAAGTCAGTGATCTTGACAACAAAACACCTAATTTATGAAAGAAAAAACTAAATGTCTGTACGTATATATGTATGTTTGTATGTATATCCGCTAGCAAAGATAAAAAACAAAAATATTTAAATGCAACTTGATATATAAGTACCTCTATATTAAGTGTATGTATTTTTTTTTCATAAGGCTAAATGTCTGTACGTATATATGTATGTTTGTATGTATATCAGCTAGCAAAGATAAAAAACAAAAATATTTAAATGCAACTTGATATATATATAAGTGTATGTATTTTTTTCTTAAGGCTAAAAAAGTTTTATAAAAAATGCAATGTATTTTTCTCATAATGCTATAAACACATAGACCACAGCAGACTGCAGAGCTACACGACTACAAATGCCGTTCACTGCAATCGTCGTCGTTATTTTGGAAACGACAGCAACATAATAAAAAGCTGTTTTTATACAAATGAATTTTTATTTCAGTAGTGCCAATTACATTTTTTTTTTGCTTTATTAAAATAGAACAGCATGCATGGCTGTAGACACGTATATAAAGTTCACTTAAAATACAATTACTTATTTATAATACATTATTATAACGTGTAACTAAATTTATCTAACCCCTCTTGAATATTAATGCAATTATACCATTTAATGTTGCGACGTTTTTTGTGTTTAACAAAATAAAATATTTTTAAGCACTAATTTGTTACATATATTGTTTTATTGTCAACACTATTTTTGTTTTGCAGCCAACAAAAATAGAAATTATCCTAAGTTGACTACAGCGGCAAAAGTAGTCGGGTAGCCGTGTAGTTGTGTTGGTGCCAAAATAATCGTTTTCATATAAACGTGTGTATTTTATTTTTGACAGGCTGTAGTCGTGTAGCTGCAGTCGTCTATGTGTTTATAGCATAAGGCTAAAAAAAATTTTTAAAAAAGCAATGTATTTTTCTCATAAGGCTAAAAATTTTATTTTTTTCTCAAAAATGTATCTCTCATTTTTTTGGCGCAGAAACCGCATATCTCTACTACTAACGGGCATTCTAATACGACATTAGAATTTCGATTGCCCCAACTACAACGGTAGCCACGACCGAGAATGTTTTCTGCGTGTAGAGTATGGGATAATGAACTTTTTGGAGTTTTAAACAAAAACTTAATAAAAATGCCTTACAAAGAAAAAAGTGAAGTCACTTAATCACCCAGTCGAAACCGCTGAAGCTCGGAACATGAAATTTGGCATGTAGGTTCCTCCTTCATCGTAGACGATTTTTAGAAATTTTTAGGATAAAAAATATACCTATTTTATTTCTGTTTAAACCCCTTCTGCTAGAAATCTGTAATTTCAAATAGAGTAATGGCTAATGTACTTAAAATATACTTTTTAGAAAATTTGGCCTGTACACTCAGGGAACTTTTGCTTTAAAAATATATAGTTATTTGGGTTGTAATACAGTTTCTTTATTTTTAATGTAAATGTCAGTCATTTGTAGAACAAATGAAATTTTTTACTAACCTTGTAGTTAATTTAGAAAAACAAACCACATCAAATGACTGCTTTATGATTTTACATTAATTTTTTACAGTTGTTTTTTGTCATTTAAAAAAATAAAAATAATAAATGTTTGTTTATTTTTTACTAACATGTGGTTAATTTTTACTACAATTGTTAGTAATTTTTTGAACATTAAAAAACAATGTTAGTTGAATTTAATGAAATGTAAGTCGTCCTTTCTTTAAGTGAAATTTCATTTGTTTTTTTAACTACATTTGCAGTGGTATTTACCTACATAATATTGTAAGTGTAGGTTCATTGCCTCTCATAAACAACCACTTAGATGGGATATTTGGAAATTTTTATGGGGAAAAGTCTCCTTATGTCCAAACCCCTTCAGGTTATTCACAAAAGAAAAACATTTTTGGAATTAATCATAAAACCATGGTAAGACATGGCTCATAGGGGATAAATGGTCATTAATCACAAAGTTCAAAACACTGGAGCTAGGAACTTGGAATAAGGCTAACAATTTTAATGTTTAATTACACAGTGCAACACGAAAAAAATAACCATATACGGACACCACTACGTGATAAAAGACTAAAAAAAAGACCCGTGTCTCCCAATTTTTCCCAAAATCATGCACTTTTTTTTAATTTGCCGCCAAAGATTTGGGGCCTAGGTATCATTTTCGCAAAAAAGTGATCATTTTCTCAGGCTCATATCTTGCAAACCGTTCAGAATTTCGATTTACTCTCTGAGGCAAAGTTGTAGCTCTTGTCATAAAGAACAAAAATTGCGAACATATAAAATCAAAAAAAACTTCACCTTCCAGATCAAAATCGCAAAAAACTTTAAAAAATTCGATTTTTTTTTTACTTTTTTTCCCGTGTTCAGGTCCATAGGTAGCAAACCGTTCAAAATTCAAGGAAATAATCAACTACAAAAATTTACCTAAGATCTCAATAAACAAATTTCTAGAACATATAAACTTCCTGGGAATTATTCTTAATGCCGTTTTTAATTTCATTTGTTTTTTATTTACTTCAACATTGAGATACTATGCTATCTATTACAAAAATATTAAAAAAAAGTATTCGTATTATGTTTATAATGTTGATGGCCCTGGACTTGCAAATCGCGCTCTCTTAAGTTGTGGATCCAAATCGTCGTCCGAATCGTCCGAATCTGACTCTGATTCAGAACTTATGGTGTCCACAGGCACGTTGCTTCCAGACTGCCCTCCATCATCAGCTCTTTCTTCTTCAAATATTTCATTAACATCATACAGGGTGATCTTGTGACTCCACCATACCTGAAATGAATTAGAAAATAAATCAAAAAAGGAATGCAAAACAATGCATCAATAAAATTAATATTACCTCTGCAAGCAATGCGTCGAGGTTTTTGCCTTTGTACCGTTTTTCCATGGGCATTGTGGTTTGGTGAAACCGTTCTCCTTGCTCATCGGATTCGGTAGGGAGTTGTTTGATAAAATCGTCAAAATGAAAATGATCCCCTCCCAATACTCTGGTGCATACACGCTGAAGGTAAATACGTGCCATTGAATGATTTTCATCAAGCGATGAATCAAAGTTGCTCTTGAATAGCTTTCTAATGTCAGGGCCATTAAGTACGCCTGTTAAATGAAAACAAAAAATAAAGACAGAAAAGAAAACATTAACATAGTGTAAATAGAACAATTAGGTGAACAAAAATTCGTTTTAAATTTACTGCATACCTTTTTTAATTTTGTCATCGCTACGCTTTGGGAAAACGCTTTTCAAATAGTCGAATGCGTTTGGACAATTTACAACGGCCACTTCGATGAATTTTTTAACAATTCCCAATTTTATGTGGAGCGGTGGCAGCAAGATGTCTTGAGTATTGTCAATTAAAGGTGCATTCTTCAGTCTATGTTGTTCTATTTGTTCATCCACACTTCCTCTTGGCCTGCACGAATTACATTGGAATTGATTCAGAGGCGAGCGTGAATCCCAATTACAAAGAAAACAAAAGAATTTTGGGAAGCCGCCCTTATCGATGATCCCTTGCAAAATGTTGATGACCTTCAAATCACAGCAAATCTTCCATTTATTTTCGTAATATTTGATTTCATGTTGATACCCATTGCTAGCGGAATGGAAGGTTTTCGGTTCGACACATGCAACAACACTGCTTTCAAGCTTGAAACAGAACCATCAATAAATAATCTCCACTCACTAGCGATGTAGTTCATTCCCATTTTTACCACCAAAGCTTTTATATCGTTGCAGTAATTGTCATCATTTAGAGTGTAGAGCCTCAGCTTGTCGTTTGCGGTACGCCGTAGAGTTAACATTAGCATGTGTGAGTTTTCTTTGCTTTAAAAAAGCTGTCAAAAATATTGCAAGTCGCTGCGATAATCCCAATATGGCCACAATGAAATCCATTTCCATTTGTGTTATTAGTTGTGGTCCATCTCTTCCCTGTTGGGGCTCATAATCGGTATCAAATGGGTCTTCATAAGTAACACCACTTGCTCTACTCATTGCGGTAAATTCTGTAGTACGATCTGGAGTTGGCGGCTTGGTGATACAAAATTTTCAGGTGCAAGCACTGGTAGTGTGGCTGTTGCAGTTGCTTTATAAATTTTGTTCTTCTCAGCATGTCGATTTAGACGACATGTGTAATTTACGCATGCATAGCAACTGGTTGCATCATGATCACCTGGGCGATTAATCCAGTTTACCGGCTTACAATACTTCATAGTACCTCTGCCTCCACTCAACCATGCCATGAGATTGTTATAACATTGGCGACACACTGTATTAGGTGTGTAATTTTCACCGGTCAATTCCACTTCGTCGAAAAACAATGTATATGCTCTTTTGAATTCACTAGTTAAAAGATTGTTTTCCTTTTTAAATCTTGTAGATGTTTTTTTCTGGTTTGATGACCGCAAACGTAGCAAAATAAATCAATTTTTTCACACTGCATGCTGAAACTGTCAGTTGCCACAGTTGTGTACGAATTATGTTGCAGCACTTTATATAACTTTCACCGCGTCACTTTTTTCACTTTTGCGGCTACCTAAGCGCTACCTAAACGGTGTTAAGAATTATTCCCAGGAAGTTTATATGTTGCAGAAATTTGTTTATTGAGATCTTAGGTAAATTTTTGTAGTTGATTGTTTCCTTGAATTTTGAACGGTTTGCTACCTATGCACCTGAACAGGAGAAAAAAGGTAAAAAAAATGAAATTAAAAAATTTTCGGCAAATTTTTCACTTTTGCGCGCTACCTAAACAGTGTTAAGAATCATCTCTAGGAAGTTTATATGTTCTAGAAATTTGTTTATTGAGATCTTAGGTAAATTTTTGTACTTGATTGTTTCCTTGAATTTTAAACGGTTTGCTACCTATGGACCTGAACACGGGAAAAAAGGTAAAAAAATCGAATTTTTTTAAGTTTTTTGCGATTTTGATCTGGAAGGTGAAGTTTTTTTGATTTTATATGTTCGCAATTTTTGTTCTTTAGCACAAGAGCTACAACTTTGCCTCAGAGAGAAATTCTGAGAGGTTTGCAAGATATGAGCCCGAGAAAATGATCACTTTTTTGCGAAAATGATACCGAGGCCCCAAATCTTTGGCGGCCCATAAAAAAAGAGTGCATGACCTTGGGAAAAATTGGGAGACACGGGTCTTTTTTTTTTAGTCTTTTATCACGTAGTGGTGTCCGTATATAGTTATTTTGCCATGACTTAAAAAATTACACACAGTGTTATTAAAAGATGAAATTTTAATGTATTCCGATATTAAAAACTACCGTTAACGTCGTCTAGGATTTTAAGTTATAGAAGATTTTGGATATTCGGAAATTATGGGTATAAAAAAGAGTAAAGGTGGTATTCTTCAAAACTTTTAAAGTAATTTACATATTCACTTAAAACTTGTAGGTTTCAACTGCGGCAAAATTATTTACTGTTTTAAACAAATGAACACAAAAGCGTGAAATTGGGAATCTGTAAAAAAATAGTTGGTCCTGGACAACCAATGAACACAAAAGCACGAAATTTGGAACCAGTAAACAAAATTTGGTACCAGACGATTTTTATCTCCCGATACTAAATTTGTTTTTAAAATTTTCCACTTTTCAATTTTTAGAGGACATCCTCATTATGAGCCTTCAAGATTTCGATTTTTTTTGCGTAGAAAGATAGTAGAAACTTTTCCACAAAAACTGTTATACTAAAATTTCAGAACGAAATTCCATGTATTTCCAAAACTATTTAATGGGTTTTAAATCGAGTTGACTATTTTTGAACCAATGTTTTATTTAAAAGCATATTTAAGCATAGATTTAAGTTACCCTCATTTAACAAAAAAGTAAAAATTCCCAGTGGATTAACCATTTTTGAGTGTTATTTTTTAAAACAATTTTTTTAGAACTTATTTGTTAAATTTAAAATTTATTGTTAAAATATGATATTACCTAGTAAATGGCGTCATCAGCTAATCCGAAGTTTTCAAGACTGCGCTATTTTGTCTTTATCTGATTATAGAATATGGCCCATAGCTTCAAAATTGATAAAGATAAAGGAAAGTCGATGAAAATTTGTATTACTCCTACCTTCAACCTACGCCCGTGATAATGACATCCCTATCCAAAATTAGACATTGGTCGGGACCAGGAGCGTCGGAGTTTTTTCGAAAAATATTCTATTTTATAAAAGGGAGAAAATTTTCGTTCCTTCGGAGTATCCACAAATGTTCTTAATATATATGGACCAAGGCTGGTAAAGCTTCCGCGAGCCTTTTGAACAAAGAGCCCAAAATTAAAATGTAATGAGGCAAATGAAAGAACAAATTTTATTATTATATTTGACATCAATGTAGCTTTGTTTCTGGCTTGAATAAGAATTGTGTGTAAATATTCGTCTAAACCAGTTAAACAGTTAAATTTGAAGAATGCGAATAAAATACTTTGTAAGAATATAAATAAAACTGTAGATGTACCTATTTTGTACATTAATTAAGAATTGTAAAAATTAACAAAAAATACTGGTTCTGAGCCAAAAAAAATAGAAATGCATTTTGTAATAACGTTTTCTGTTGATCGAACAGATATATTATTTTGAGTGTAGGGTTTTGAACTCAAAAACTTCAGTGACGTTTTATGTGGTTTTAAGTTTGAATAAAATTGTTCTTAACCTGTTTTTCGAAAAGTATAATTTTTGTATTTTTTATTTTCAATTTGGATTAAAATTGCTTTACGAAAAATAAGGTTTGAGAAAAATGATAATGAAAATTTAAAAATACATACAATGTGAATGAAGTTTTTTGGTTCAAAAGATTATTATTTTGGAACTACCTGGAGTATTGAAATTTAAATATAATATTTTTGTGAAAAAATGCTATCAAATTATGCAAAAACTTTTTCGATGTCTTAAAGGCAAACATTTAATTAATTCTGTGAATTTTTTAACATTTCATCTACTCATTGCTAGAAAGAACTTAAATTCAAGTTCGAAGGAACAGGAACAGGATTTAAGACAGACTGTTTCTAAAAACATTCTTTCCTCTTCATCTCCGAATTCCTAATTAGCCCTTCTCAGTGTGCATGTTTCCATAACTACATATAAAATTTAATGTTTCGACGATCAAGTAATCGAGTTTCCCCGTTCTTATAAAATTTTTCAAAAACCAAATTTTTACTGATCCGCCCATTTCGTTTTAAGTTTCAGATTAAGCTTAACATTTTGATTAAGATGAGCACTTCTTAAACATTTTAAATCCGGGTAATACCACGTTTCCAGTGGAAAATTCAATAAGTGCATTTTCAGTATATTAGCCCACATCGCAGAAAACCTATATTTCAACTTTTTAGCCAATGGTCGTAAAATGGGACTCGTTACTCTTTTCTAAGTATTCCAGTACTATATTAAAGATCCTGTTTTAGTGGAGGTCTGCATGTGGGCGATGTTTAATTAGTAAATACTTTTTTGTTTGAAGAACGTTTTGGAAATAACCCATCTTGCCATGATCATGAAAATTATTATAACATGAAACTTGTTATATGTATTCTTCAAATTTTTAAAAAACTTTCAGTTTTTTGAAAATTTGTTATCATTTGCGTTCGGTGTTGGATTTTTTTAATAAAATTACTTTTGTGGACTACGTACTTGTTTAAAAAAGAAAAAAAGTATTTTTGCAAAAAGTACTTTGACTTTGACCTTTTTGAAAAATTACTTTTTGGAATATTATGTAGTTTTTTTGAAAAAAGCATTATTTTTTTGGTTGGAAAAATGTGTTTTTTATGGAAAATTCGCTTTTTGCAAAAATTTCTTTTTTTTTTTTAATAATATCTTTTGTTTTGAAAAAGGTACTTTTTTTAAATAATACTTTTTTTTTTAAATGTACTTTTTTTTAAAAAGGACTTTTTCGGAAAAATACGTATCTTTTTTTGAGAAAGTACTTTTTTTTTGTAAAGGTATTTTTTATTTTGAAAAAAGTACTTTTTTTGAAAAAGTCGTTTTTTTCTGGTGAAAGCAGTTTTTCCGTGAAAAATTCTTTTTGGTAAAAGCACTCGTTTTTAAAAAAAGTATTTCTTTTTTTTGAGGAAAAAGTACTTATTTTTGAAAAAGTACTTTTTTTGGAAAAAGATATTCTTTTGGAATAAGATAATTTTTTTCGGAATACTTTTTGGCCATCTCCGTAGGAATATCAAAAAATTCCGTCTTTCCAGGAGGAAACTGTATACCAAATTTTCGGTTATTTGGCCCAGTGGTCAAGGCTGGGCAATGTTGATCCAGTCAGGAAAAAGGGAGTTCTTTTCCCACTTTTTGGAGGTCACCTTCCCTGGAGGAACCTATATGCAAAATTTAAAGTTTCTAGGATCAGGTGCTAGGCTAGGCGATGTTGTATCAAATGAAAACTACTGTTACTTAAAAAAAAAAAGTTCCATATTGTGAAAAAACTCTTTTTAAACCCGTTATTCTTTTGAAAAGTACCATTGCCTATAAACAACCGTTACTTTTTGAAAAAAATGTACCTTTTTTTAAAAAAAGGGACCTTTTTGTTTTAAAAACCCGTTCTTTTTTTGAAAAGTACAGTTACTTCAAAAAAAAACGCAATATATTTTTTTAAAAACCGCTATTTTTTTTAAACAAAAGTTACCTTTTTAAACCCATTAAAATGTCGTTACTTAAAAAACAAAAACCGTTAGTTTTTGATTACAACCGTTACTTTTATTTGTTAAAAAAGTAACGGTTACTTTTTTAAAAATGCCGTTACTTATTTTGCAAAAACGGAAGACTTTTTCCACTTTTTCGCACTCTCCGTTGGAATATTGGAAACTTCCTTGTAAATTTCAATGTTCCTGGTCCAAGGGTCAGGCTGGGCGATGTTGAGTCATTCACTGACACCACTTCTTTATATATATAGATTATTTATATACATTAATATGAAAAAAATATACACGAAATATTTTAACCTTTATTTGTAGTCTAACAGCCGTATTTATAAAAATGTATTTTTGATTTATTAACCGTTTTTAACCAAAATTTGCTATAGTTGTATTTATAAACGAAAAATAGTCTATTAAACCTTTAATAAACCATTCATAAAGTAAGAAATTTTATTGTTGGATTTACCCTTCTTTAAACCAAAAATAAGAAGACATTTTGCATTTAGACATTTTGTTTAAATCTACATACGACTATTGTTTACCTTTTATAAAAATATTTCTGCAGAATATTTTTGAAAAATATTAATAGAAAGTGATTAAAGTGATTAATTTTATTTTCTATATCCTTAACTCTTTTTTTATTAAATCCTTTAACAGCTCCTATAAGAAATTGTAAAATGAAAAAAATTATAAGTATGTGTAATAGACAATTTTAAATATGTTGAATGATCTTTTAGAACCAGCTCACGAAGCTCTTACCTTATCCTCTTCACACCAGTTTTCAGATCTTTGCCTCTTTTTTGTTTCCTTCAAAAATAGAAAATATACAATTAAAATTATTTTGGTATGTCCATTCATAGTATTTATTAACACACATACCTTGTTTTCCACTTCTTTTATTGGTTTTATTTGTTTTTGGAAATCTAAATCCATTTTTTATTTTTTTTGGCACAAATCAGTCTATTTTTGGTAAAAAAAATCACAGAAATAAAATAAAAACCTGACAAAATATGTTAGTGATGTAAATCAGATGTAAACAAACTCTTTATTCGATTATTTTTGTTACCATATACTACTAAAATAGAAAACTCAAAACAGTTTTGCAATATTTTTGTTGAAATTTTTTTCAGAACTCATTTTACACGTTTTTTATTTTTAAAACATACTTTTTAAGTCGAATGTTGAAAAAAAATTATGGACAAATAAACATATAATTGATTATCGGGTTTATTAATCAGTGGTTTAAAGCGTCACTAACAACTAAATGGCAAGTAAATAAAAAGAGAGAGAGAGAGAGAAAATTACTACAAACGCTCAATAGTTATGGAGCTGTTATTGTTTCTTTATGAATTAAAACTTTTATGAGTGATTAATAAGACAAAAAGTCTATAATAGCTATTGCACTCTGTAAACTCACAATAAGACTTTTTTATAAATACGGCTGTAAGACTTTAACACGATAAGTGTAAAAAACCACTAAAATAAAGTTTTAACGGGAAAAAGTGTAGAAAATTAGAACGTAATTAAAACAAAATTATATTTTTGTAGAAAATTTTGTAGAATTCTGGTTACACCAATTACAGGAAGTCAAGGTTGTTCGTTAAATCGAGATATTCGTTAAACAACAAAACGAATAAAAAACAAAACTATGCAATTATTATTTATATTTTTTAAATTTATATATTTTTTATTTTCGTTCGACTTGTTCGTTAAAGCGTTACTTCAGTGTGAAAAGTTTGACATTCGTTGAACCGGGAATTTTTTTCATTGAGTGTTGTTTTTTAATTTTTTTTTTTTAATTTTTAATACAAAAAAAATGGAAAAGGCACTTCAAAAATTATAAATTTTGTTGGAAAAAGTAATTTTTTCAAACTGTAATTTAATTTTTGAAAGAAATGTTTTTTTCGGTATTTTTTTTGAAGATGGTACTTTTTTAGAAAAAGTAAATTTTTGTTGGTACTTTTTTTTGGAAAAGCTAAACAATTTTCGCAATTTTTTTTTTGAAAAATTGAAGTTTTTTTTGGAAAATGTACTTTTTTTCAAAAAAGTACTGTTTTGAAATTGGTACTTTTTTAGAAAAATTAAATTTTCTTGGAAGACACTTTTTGTTTTTTTTTTTGTGGAAGATACTTTAGGTGGGAAATGGAAATTTTTTTAGGAAAAAGTATTTTTTGCGAAAAAATTACTGTTTTTAGTATTTTTTATGGAAAAAGTACTTTTTGAAATTGGTATTTTTTTTAGAAAAATTTATTTATTTTCTTTTTTGTTTGGAAATTGTATCTTTGTTTGGAAAAGGTGTTTTTTGGGAAGAAGCACTTTTTTGAAATTGGTACTCATTTTGAAAATTATATTTTGTTGGTAGTTTTTTTACAAAAGAAGTTACTTTTTTTGGTACTCTTTTTTGGAAGATACAGAAATTACTTTTTAAAATTGCAACATTTTTAGAAAAATTTGATATTTTTGGTACTTTTTGTTTGGAAAAATGGATTTTTTTTTGGAAAGAGTACATATTTGAAATTGGTACTTTTTTTTAGAAAAATTTATTTTTTGAGTACTTTTTTTGGAAAAAGTACTTTTTTGAAAATAGTACTTTTGGGGGAAAAATACTTTTTTTGGAAAATATATTTTTTTGGAAAAAGTACTTTTTTCTTTAGTTAGTCTCTTTACAGGAAGAAGAAGAAGAAAACATTTTTATTGAAAAATTTTACGGACACAAGGGTTACACCAGACTGCCGCAGTTTCGTCCCCCTCCTGGGACTCGTCAGTGGTTAATTTATGTGTCAATTGAACAAAGTATTTTATATTGTTAATTTGCTCTATATGAAAAACTTTTTTATTTTTTTTTTTTTTTTGGTGTCGTACTGTTATTTGAACTCACTGCCTTAGCATCAAGCTATGCATGGTAATCTCACCTCTTAACGAATTGAGCCACGGTCGACACAGCGATGGCTGTGGCTAAAGTGGAGTTTTGTCACACTACGTACACACAAGTATTGTTTCGATCAGAAGAGACAGAATTAACTATTACCAATGCACAATTCATTTCTCAACTAGAATGCTTCTTCTTCTTAATCCTATCTCTTTTTCACAAGTAATTATCACGTTTTTAGATGCGCTTTATTCACATACAATAGTTGGATACCAAGTGTAGGTTAGCGATTGAGTCGCCGTTAAGCAAGTTTCTTCAAATTTCATATTAGAAAGTGTTTTGCAACCGTCAGATAATGACAATCGTAATTAATTTTTATTTTCGGTTAATTTTTTAATAATTTATTTTCCGAAATTATTTTTTTGAAAATTTCGGTACTTTTTTTTGGAAAGGGAAATTTTTTGAAATTGGTATTTTTTTATAAAATTTTATTTTTTGGTACTTTTTTTGGGAGTAGTTTTGGTATTTTTTTTTTGAAAATTAACGTTTTCGGTACTTTTTCTCTTGGAAAATGTACTTTTTTTGAAGAAGGTACATTTTTTTTGGAAAAAGGAACTACTATTTTGAAATTGGTACATTTTTAGATAAAGAAAATTTTTTTGGTTCTTTTTTACAATAGATTTTTGTACTTTTTTCTGAAAAGGATAAATTTGTTGGTACTTTTTTTGGAATAGGCTTTTTTCGGTATATATATTTTTTTGAAATTGTTACATTTTTAGAAAATTAAATTTTTTTGATACTTTTATTTTGGATAAGGGACTTTTTTCGGTAATTATTTTTTTTGAAAATTTCGGTACTTTTTTTTTGGAAAGGGACATTTTTGAAATTAGTACTTCTTTAGAATATCTAATTTTTTTGGTACTTTTTTGCCAATAGTTTTGGTACTTTTTTTTTTTGGTAAAAAGATAAAATTTTTGGTACTTTTTTTTTTGAAAATGAACTTTTTCGGTACTTTTTCTCTTGGAAGATGTTGTAATGTAAAGTTACGTGTTAATTTGGCAGGATCGCCATGTAATGTAAAGTAACGTGTTAATTTGGCAGGATCGCCATGTAATGTAATGTTATGTGTATTATTAAGGTTCCCTATAGCCCAATTCTATATTTTAATAGCTGTGTGGGGGTCAGCTTATAAATAGGCGTTCAAAAGAACTGCCAAAATATTTGAGTCTTCAAAAAGTAAAAACACAGTGATTTGTGTTGTTTTGGAACTCTAAAATTGAAGTCTGTTTTATTTACAAATTTACATGTCTTATATACTATTCTTACAATCTAACTTATTGTCTAGTATTGAGTGATTTTAGGAATCACTCAATTTATTTTTATTCTTAATTACTTTTATTCATTGTTTTCTTATCGTCAACATACGGTCATCAGATATTTGAGTGCAAGTGAAAGAATGCAGTCATAGTGTCGCTAGACTGTTACTTGATGCCACTTGTATGGTATTCACTCTACAGTATTTGAGACGGTATGTTGGGAAATCAATATTAGTGGTTGGTATGCAGTGTACGCTTAAGGAGTACACTACACCCTTACCCTTAAGAGAAAAATTATAAAAGTATTTAATTTTTTAATTTTTCTATATTTTTGGTTAACTTATGAATAATTTTATAATGTATAATAATGTATTATATATATATATTTGTTTTTAATATTAGTTCTTATATAACTTTGTTTTTATTAATGATAAGTTTTTATTATTCATTAGTTCTTAATGCTATATAGGGTTTTAATTGATTATTATGTATTTCTTTTTCTTTTCCATTGTAATCTATTATTGTATTTACACCATTATTCCTAATTATTTTGTAAGGTCCTTTATATGGACTTTGGATCTTTTTCCTATTTCCTACTTTGACTAAAACTAAGTCTCCTATCTTTAAGTTTAATTTATTGTTGTATCTATTTTCTAATATTCTTTTCTCTTTTGTTCTAATTGTTAATTCTTTAGCTCTGTTTAAAGAATATTGTAATTTACGTTTTAGCTCTATGGCATAATCATCGTAATTATATATTTTAGTTTCTTTTGTGTCATATATTTCAGATGGCAAACATGGTAGTCTTCCATATACAAGTTCAAATGGCGTGTAGCCAGTGTCTATATGGGGTGCCGTGTTGTAGGCAAAAGTAAAATATGGAATCCATTTATCCCATTCGTAATCAGTTGCTGATGTTAGCAAGAATTCATTTAAGACTCTATGATTTCTTTCTAATGACCCAATTGTCTCATGGTGGTAAGGTGTCGAAAAGGTTTGTTTAATTTCAAGTAGTGAACATATATTACGCAAAAGTTCGTTTGCAAATTCTGTACCGTTGTCTGATTTCAGTACTTTGCATTTACCAAATTTTAGAATTAGGTGTTCAACTATTGTTTTTGCGGTTGTTAGTGCATCTTTCGTTGCCATGGGGTGTGCAATAACGAATTTTGTTAGTTCGCATTGTATGGTCAAAATATATCTGTATTCATTCGAAATTCGAAGAGGTCCTACTGTGTCAATTGATACTATTTCAAAACTGTTACTTGGAGTGTTTGTCAATGTAAGTGGTTCCTTAATGTGTTTAGTTTGCTTGTTCTTGTTGCATTTGTCACAATATTTTACAAATTGCTTTACCATCTTATTCATGTTTTTCTAGATGTAGCGTTGTTTTAGTTTTATAATTGTCTTTCTTATTCCTAAGTGCCCTGCATGTGTGGCATTGTGGAATTCGTCGATTAGTTTGTATTTTAGAATTTCTTCTGTGATTCTTTTGGGCTTATTATATATTAATATTTTTAGTTGAGGATCCTTGTTATTTATTTTATTTTTGCATATGCTTCTATCAATTCCTTTTTACTGTAATTTTCAAATATTTTATCTTCACTTGCAAGTGCTAATTCTTTTATATTCTCTTTATTCATTTTTGATATCAGTTTCTTCAGTATCGAATCTAGTTTCGCTGAATTTTCACCGTATCTTGCTAGCTTTGTATTATTTATAATTTGGGTACGTAATTTCTTCTTAGTCAAAACTGGTTTTGATGAATTATCGTTACGACCTATGTGCACAATATTGTTTTCAATAAATATATCTTTCTCATTTATTTCTTCAATTGTATTAAATTGCAGTTTCTTCATATTTTTTATGTCATTAACGGATATGCATTCCCATATTTGAAGTTGATCAGACTTCTGAGAATCACATTTTTCCATGTCGTTCTTTCCTATATGTCTTTTATTCTTCTTTTCCTCATTTTGTTTATTTTTTATTATGTTTTCCTCATTGCGCTTTTTATTGTTCATTGCCCTTGTTATAACTAATGTTCTTTTTTTCTTTATCGACGTTTTCTAACGGTATCATTTGTTTTAGTATGTCTGAGTTTATTTCGATTCTGGACAATGCGTCCGCGTTGGTATTTATTTTCCCTTTTTTATATATTATTGTAAAATCGTAGTCGCTTAAATCTAGTCTGATTCTTGTCATTTTTGATGATGGATTTTTGTGTGAGAACAGAGAGATTAATGGTCTGTGGTCTGTTACTACTATGAATTTACGTCCGTACAAGTATGGTCTAAAAAAATTAATACTCCAATGAATTGCTAAAAGTTCTTTTTCGATTATTGGTTTATTTATGTCATGTTTTTGTAAAGATTTACTTGCGTATGAAATAGGTAAATCTTGACCTATATCACCTTGTGATAATACAGCACCTAACGCGTAGTTTGAAGCGTCAGTTGTTAAAATGAATGGTTTTTCAAAATCAGGGTATTGTAAAATTGGAGGATTCATTAACTTGTTTTTTAGCTCTTCAAAAGCGTGTTGGCATTGTTCAGTCCATATGAATTTTGTTGATTTCTTAAGTAATGTATTTAGGTCTTTGGCTATATCTGCAAAATTGGGTATAAATTTTCTGTAATAGTTGCAGAATGCAACGAATCGTCATACTTCGTCAGCGTTAGTTGGTATTGGATAATTTTTTATTATTTCATATTTAGATGGGTCTGTTTTTACACCATCTTTTGTAATCAAGTGTCCTAAGTAAACTACTTCTGGTCTTAGAAAACAACATTTCTTTGGATTAAGTTTTAAATTATATTTTTGTAGTCTGTCTAATACCTTTATTAAATTTTGGTTATGGTGATTTAAACTACATCCATAAACAATTATGTCGTCTACATAAAGAAATGCTTCTGATTCTAGTCCTGAGAGTGCTATTGTGAGCATTCTTTGAAAGCTGTTTGAAGAAATTTTTAGTCCGAAAGGGAGTCTTTTGAATTGGTAATGACCTTGTGAGGTCGAAAAGGCTGTAAGCGGTCTAGAGTTTTTGTTAAGCTCGATTTGATGGAATGAGCTAGTCATGTCAAGTGTAGAAAACCATTTGGCTCTACCAAGTTTGTCTAGAATATCCTCTAATCTAGTTAGGGGAAATTTGTCATTGACAATTTTATCGTTAAGTTTTCTAAAGTCTACTACAAGTCTCCATTTCTTTTTATCTTCCACATTTTTCTTTGGTACTAAAAGTAGTGGAGCATTGTATGGACTAACCGATGGTTCTATTATGTCGTCATCCAGCATATTCTGTATTTGTTCGTTTATTATGTTTGTATGTGAGTGCGGTAGTCTGTAGTTTTTTATATACACTGGTGTATTGTCTAACGTAGTGATTGTTTGGTCATAAAAATTGTTTACTGTTAATTTTTCATTTTCAAGGTGAAAAATATTTTGATATTTACGAAAAATGTTTATTAAATCTGTTTTTGCATAGTCGTCATTATTATTTAATTGTAGTTCATTCAGTATTTGTTCAAAACGTTTGGGGTTATTGTCTTTATTGTAACCTAATATGTCATAGTTTTTAAGTGAGTCAGTTTGGAGTTTAATGCCTTTTAAGTTTATTTCTTTGTTTGTCGTGTTTAAAATTTTTATGTGGGTCATGCCGTTACTAGGTGCTATTGAATTACTTAAAAATACTCCTGGTTTAATTTCATTATTAAAAATTATGCTATCTTCGCTAAGGTTTAGTTTTAATGCTTGTATCATTTCTGTTCTTGGTGGTATTTTTATTTGTAATGACGTAAGAGCTTTTGCTTGCAATGGAATAGTTATGGTAGTATTGTTTATGAATAATGATATTGTGAAAGTTTCATAACCTATCTTACAGAGATATTTTTTTAAAAAGTCCCTTCCTATTATTCCGTCTGTTTCTATTGGAAAGTTGTCATCTACAAGATGAAATTTGTGTTTGCATTTTTGGTCTGTGAATGAAAGTTCCAGTCCAATTGTCCCTAGTGAGTGTATTTCTTCTGTAGTAATACCTGTTAATTTACATCTATTCTCTTTATTAATTGGTTCATCTTCAAAGTTTGTTCGAATACGACATAGTGATATGTCGGAACCTGTGTCGACAAGAAATGTTAATTGTTCATTTTTGTATTTAGCGATTATGAAATTTGTATTATTGTTGCAAACTTTATATACTTTTAATTTTGGCTGTCCGGAATATCTATATATTCCGAGCCTACCTCGTTTCCCTCATTATTTATTGTACGTATGTATCTTCTATTTGTGTTGTTTCTATTGGGAAAATTATTAGATCTGTCACTGTTAAAATTGTTGTTGTTTGAAAATTTATTGGGTCTTTTATTGGTAATGTGACTATTTCTATTTTGAAAGTTATTGGATCTGTTATTGTTAATGTTACGGTTATTCCTATTTGAAAAACTATTGGATCTGTTATTGTTATGTTGTCTGTTAGGTTTTTTAATTTTTTTAAAGTTTAAGGTAAAATAATTTAAAAATTAATTCACTTTCTTTATAGTCTAATAAAAGTTCTTTACTGAAACATTCTGAATTTATTTGGTGTTCTGTGATCCCCATATTTGCTTCCATTTTAATTGCAAATGATCTTGGATTAAAGTAATTGTTGTTGTTTTTAATTATTTAATTAAAATAAAGAGGCCAAAATATCTTCATTATTATAGTTATTGCTAGAACCGGTTAAGGATGGAGTATTTAAATCGGGCTGAGGATCTAAATAAGATAAAATTTCCAAAGGATCAACATCCGAAAGGAGATTCAAATCATTGGCGGCATCTGTGCTATTCATATTAGAAGGATCAAACTATTTAATTCAGCATTTAAATCACCCTCATTGAGATTCACCAAATGTATTGGTTTGGCAGGATATGTTGTTGGATTGGCAGGATGTGTTGTTTCACTTTGGCAGGATATGTTGACCATGTAATGTGTTAATTTGGCAGGATCGCCATGTAATGTAAAGTTACGTGTTAATTTGGCAGGATCGCCATGTAATGTAAAGTAACGTGTTAATTTGGCAGGATCGCCATGTAATGTAATGTTATGTGTATTATTAAGGTTCCCTATAGCCCAATTCTATATTTTAATAGCTGTGTGGGGGTCAGCTTATAAATAGGCGTTCAAAAGAACTGCCAAAATATTTGAGTCTTCAAAAAGTAAAAACACAGTGATTTGTGTTGTTTTGGAACTCTAAAATTGAAGTCTGTTTTATTTACAAATTTACATGTCTTATATACTATTCTTACAATCTAACTTATTGTCTAGTATTGAGTGATTTTAGGAATCACTCAATTTATTTTTATTCTTAATTACTTTTATTCATTGTTTTCTTATCGTCAACATACGGTCATCAGATATTTGAGTGCAAGTGAAAGAATGCAGTCATAGTGTCGCTAGACTGTTACTTGATGCCACTTGTATGGTATTCACTCTACAGTATTTGAGACGGTATGTTGGGAAATCAATATTAGTGGTTGGTATGCAGTGTACGCTTAAGGAGTACACTACAATGTACTTTTTTTTGGTACTTTTTTCTGAAAAGATTACATTATTTGGTACTTTTTTGGGAAAGGGACTTTTTTCGGTAATTATTTTCTTTGAAAATTTCAATACGTTTTTTTTTTTTGGAAAGGGACATTTTTGAAATTGGTACTTTGTTAGAAAATTTAATTTTTTTGGTACTTTTTTGTCAATAGTTTTGGTACTTTTTTTTGGTAAAAATAAAAATTTTTTGGTACTTTTTCTCTTGGAAAATGTACTTTTTTCCATCGCATTTCGGTACTTTTTTTGAAGAAGGTATTTTTTTGGGACTTCGTTTTCGGTACTTTTTTTTGGAAAAGGTACTTTTTTTCGGAAAAATGGACACTATTTTCCGAAAAAGGAGGAGTTTTTCCATTTTGTGGTCTTGTCCGTTGGAATATCAAAAAATCGCTTCTTAGTGGAGGTCTAAGTCGGAGGAGGAACATATGTAACAAATTTCAAGTTCCTAGGTCCAGAGGTCTTGGCTGGGCGATGTTGAATCACTCAGCCCTCAGTCACTCAGTCACTCAGTCACGCCACTCTTATATAGTTATAGATTAAAGATATTTCAATTTCTGCTGTTTATTACTTTGTAAGCAAAATTTCGTTTACAGCATTTATTTTTATTATATATTTCAATTTTATATGAAAATTAAATAAATTTACTTCTTCTATTTCAGATGCCTTGTAATCGTCAATCGTTTAAGTAATAAAATGTTGAAAATTAACGCAGAGCCTGGATTCTTTACAGAAGTTTTTACTGAATTAAAATCTTGCGGTCAAATTTTAACAAATTCAAATGGTACTCTTTCTTGTGGAGCTGCTTGACGTATTGTGGAAGGCGATATCATTATAAAGCTTTCACTATCTGCACAACATAGTTTTCGATATACATAATAAAAAAAACAATCAACTTGTAATTAATATAATTCTAATAAATTCACCTGGTTATATTTGATTCTAACAGAGTATCAGACAGATTTTTCAGCTGGCAATTCCTGTACATTTTTGCGAGAAGTTTTCTCATCGAAAAATATAAAACAAAAATTCACTCTTTCCTCGATTTGTGAATAAAAAGTGTTTTTATATTTTAATAAGAATAAAATCAACACTATGTTTTTATTGAAATATTCTAAGTCAGGAAACCAAATAAAATGTAAGGAACCAAATAACGCACGATTTTTTTAATAAAACTCGAATTTTAATAATTTTGTTTATTTACTTTTCTTTCATTTTAGTTAATAATTTTAATACAATTCACGTTTTATTACTTTATTAGAGCTTCTAGCTAAATTAAATAATTGCATAGCTTAACCCTTTCACTACCCTTGTACACTACAGTGTACACATTTTTCAATAAATATAAACATTTTTATTTCTTTAATTTTTGTTTAAATATGTTCATTAGGATATTGGTCACTAAAAAAAATTCATTATAGAGATAAACTGTTCATCAGGGTAATATAGTCCCGATATTTGTTAAGATAGTCCGATTTTTTTTAATGAACCTTTTCTTCCGAAAAAAGGGAGTTGGATGTATATTTCTCGTAAACTATGAAAACTATAATCTGAAAATTTGGAATTTAGCTTTATCTAATGACTAGAACAAAATCAAATAAAGTATTTTTGGATATTCGAATGTTTTAGTGGTAAAAATAGGCTGCCAAGTATCAAAAATTCGATTTTCGTGCCCATTTTTTAGTGGGCAGGATGCGGAGGGGGCTACATGTAAACCTTATTCTTTCTAATTTTACTAATGTTTTATTTATTCGAGACACCCTAATACCTGCCCAGGTAGAAATTACCAACAGTACAAAAAAATAGTACTGGCAAACCAATGTTATTTTTGTATAGACCACCCTGTTAGAAATTACCAAATGTACAACTAATATTGTACTAGAAAACACTGTTTTGTTTGAAAAGCAAGTGTTTTGCCAGTGCCACCCTCAAAATTATTTGCACGTATTGTGTTTACCAATAGTACGTACACAATATTTTTTCCCTAAAGGCTACTGAATATACATATTAAATTAATTGAAAACCAGTTAAAAAACGAATGTATTTTTCAGTTTATTTACAACTGTTAAACAATTATTTGAAAAATCGGTAAAAACAATTGATTTTTTTCGCTTATTTCAATACTCAATACAATGAAACAACTTTTTGTTTTAAATAGAAAATTTTAACTGAATATTTTATTTAATACCGAAAGTAGTCCGTTTTGTTTGTTTATTTAATAAAAGACAGAAAAGTTAAAATATATATTTCTTTGGTAATTTAACTACGCATTCAATTGAAAAAACTTTACATAATAACTTTTTAAATAACTGTTGAGCTTTAATGGAAAAGTTCTTGTGAGTGTACAACTATTCTGTATTATTATCTTTCTTTGATATTTTCAATCCGGTTTCATTTGCCAAAACTTTGTAACTTTTGTACCTATTAAATTTAAGTTCATTAAAATCGGCTGAGTAGTTCTAGAGGAATCAGAGGTCAAAGGTTACCTTTTCATTTTTTTTATACTTTTTGTATGAAAATAAATTTTTTTTATTTAAAAAACGTCAAACGTTTATTAATAATATTTTAGAAAAGAAACCGGCCTAGAAAACTGGAATTTCATATTTTCAAATAGGAATATTTCGGGAACTATTAGAGAGAACACACACATGTAAGCATGTTTTTTGTAAGTCTGTAGTAGCAGATTACAAAATCGGATTAGAAACAAATAATTGTGAGCTCTCAAAATTGTATATGCAAAAAGTTCCCCATTTTGCGTGCTCTTATTGCCGTCCCCGGGGGGTATGGAAGGTTCGAAATCGAAACTTAAGCTCGATATTACGTCACTTATGCCTGTTCCAAATTTCATTGTAACCGAACTACTAAGTAAGAAATGGCCGAATTATTTCCAAAAATGTTTTGTCCGAAAGCTGTGTATGTTTTATTTTAGATATATCTGTAAAGATATTGAATACAAAAGCATCATAGTCTTCCTTGTAGTATCGGCCCATACTTTTTAGTTACCGGAAGAGAGAACAAGCAACCTCTAAATCAGAGATAGGCAGAGAGATTTTGTCGTTGTGTAAGTGAGCTGTAGCTCTCTATTACTCAATGCACTTAGAAAAACTTATAGTTAAAATAAGAAAACGTACATAAATAAAAAAAGAGGAAAGCTGCACTTTACAGAGCGTTCCTGAATAATGCAGTGAAACGCATAGACATCAAAACTATTTTTTAATAAAAATCCCACAAATCCATCTTTTTACCCACCATAACATTAGCACCATCTGTTCATACATAGAAAAATTTTGCTTTATCGGCAAAAGAAAAAACCTCTTCGTAAACAATATTGAAAATGGTTGATCCCTTTACATTACCATGTAATGCAACCATTCTCAATATTTCTTCATGAGTTTTAAAGGACTCATCTACTGTCTTCACGCATATCATTAATATCAGTGCATTCATCTAAGCAAATAGAAAAATATCTGGAATTAAGTATTTTATTTTTATATTTGAATAAATGAATGCACTGATATTTTCAGTTCTTCGAATGATAGTGCGTGGTGACAAGGGAACATTATTTATTAGCTTATGAATTTCGTATGAATCACCAAAACATTTAAGCACATCGTTGCTTAAATCTTTATAGAACTGGCCATCTTCGTAAGGACGGGATCGCTTTGCGAGACCAGCCGCAATAGCAAAAGATGTTTTTTTTTATCAAAACATTTTTAGTACATTCTTCCTCTTTAAACTCCTCAGAGTCATTTTAAGTACATTCTTCCTCATTAAACTCCTCAGAGTCCGCAATAAATTTTTTATAAAATGTTTTTTTAAGTTCTATAATTAATAATTTTCTTTCATCATTAGATAAATTATTTTATTCATAAAGGCACGTTTTAAAATGCCTTGCCATGTCATATGTAGCGCAGCGTGACAACGTACGTTGACATACTAGACATTCTGGATTACCGAAAAAATTTTCGCTAAACAAGAATTCACAATCAAAATGTTCATTCATTCTCACAGTGCATATCAAACAAAAAGCGTCGAACCAAAAAACGAAAAGCGTACAATGTAGGTGTGAGATCAAAAACGCCGCGTAGTGGTTTTGC
The DNA here is from genome assembly GCA_021234595.1 of Delia radicum. Classification (NCBI taxonomy): domain Eukaryota; kingdom Metazoa; phylum Arthropoda; class Insecta; order Diptera; family Anthomyiidae; genus Delia; species Delia radicum. The sequence continues at coordinate 172,050,994 of CM037854.1, read as the reverse complement.
CTATCTCTGCTCTAAATGGAAAAACTCAAAAATGAAGGACTGAGTGCAAAATCCAAGATGGCAGTGGGTAATACAATATATTATTTTTTTGTTTCTACTATCACTCTTATAACAAAAAAAAGTCGAAATTTAGTATAAAAATATAAAATCGTCTTTTTACCCTTGGATAATAGTAAGACAATATCTTCTTATTCCAGATGATATTTTGTTAATATTGCGGTATTATCTACCCAACGATAATTTGGCGATAACAAAAGTCTTAAGATATCGCCGATTTATCTTTCCGTCGATTTATATTCCCCGACACAGGACAATCAGTTTCCTGCAGCCAAATTCGTAACTGATATTATATAATTCGAGGGTGATAATTCCGAAAATCGTTTAGCTTAGAAGATATAACCAAAACACTGATATCTATCAGAACAGTTGTATTTATAATCGACTAAGAAATGTCTGGCCAAAATTTTGGTGCACTTATGTTGTTCAAATTTCAAACAGTTTTAAAGTTTTTCCAAAACTTTACAATTTGAAGATCAGTAACATTTTCTTTAAGCATCGAATGCAAAAAAACTGTGGAATTTTCATAAAAACTTTAGTTGCGCCGACGGTTTTCGAAAAATAAAAAAATATATATATTTTTCAAATTTTTATTTATTTTTTAATTATAAAAAACCACAATCATCATCATTCGAAGTCCTTACAGGCCTAACAGGTGCTCTCGATGTATAGTAAATCCATTTAGAGAAGTTAATCATGGTAATTCATGAAATATGAAAATTTCCAAATGTGTTTTTGATAAGATTTATTAGTTTAGGATGTGTTATAATAAAGATAACACAAATCAAATAATAAAGATAACACAAATCAATGTCTATTAATATTCGTTATCATAATTTAGTACCTACTGGTACGCATGTGTGCAACCAGTAGGTAGTTATTAGTTCCAGTTTTAAGATTATTCTACTTAGTTCATAAGGTCTTTATTTTCAAAAAATAAATCAGTAACTTACAACTACTCATCCTGTATAGTCTCATTTAATAGAAAGATTAACATTTTGGTCCTTCGAACCGGATCAGTGGATCGTGGATAACGGAGCCGTTTGCTTGACCGAAAGAAACATACTCGCGGTAAAAAATTATTAATTTAAGAATCACTCTGATGACCTCAAATGTAAAAAATTCACAATTTTTCAAATTCAAACTTCAGAACTTAGCATCATATTTTAGTGAAACTAAATTTATTGGGAAGGTCTTTCAAATACCAATCTTGCTCCTGACACTTCTGGAGAAATATTGAAAAAAAGTCAAAACAAAATCATTTATTTTCTCATAGTTCGCATGAGATTTGGCCAACAAGTATGGAAATTTCTAAATATCAAATTTTATATCAAATTAAAGGTAGTTTAAAGACGTATTTCAAGCCAATATTGAAGTTCGAATTTGAAAAAATTTAATTTTTTTCTTGAAAGGTTATCACACTGAAACAAAAGTGGTAAGTGAAATCAACATAAAATTAATTATGTTAAATGAGTTTTTATAAAAGAATTGTGAATTATTTAACTCAGTGAATTATAGTGGATAGTTAAGTGTGTGTTTATTAATTATTTTTAAATAACTTTATATAATTTAATAAGATTTTATGTAAATGGCAAACTCATCTGTAATAGTGAAGAAAACTATTAACATTATATTAAAAAATGTAATTAACTATTAATTTAAATAATTTAATGTTTTTTGTAAATGTAATGCTACATATGTTTTAAAAATTGAGGTTTGGGTACGTAATACGTTATAATTTTTTATTTTATTACAATTTTTTATATTATATTATTAAAAATGTAACCTTATAAAAAATAAAAGATAAAGAAATATAAAATTCAAAATAAATAATAAATCGACAAAATATGAATACATTATATAAAGCGCATTCTTAAAACAACAAAATAATTATTCAATTTGATTAAGTAATTTGTTAAAATAACTAATATCTGTTAATACATTTGACGATAGTTTGTCAAGATGACAATCAACAAATAGTTTAACGCCAAAAATTACATTTACTAAACAATGTGATAAATGACGAACAGGTTTTGTTGGTTGTACAGTGATCAACTAGTTAATTTTCCCAAAAAATAATGCGTTACACATAAGTACATGTTTTTATCATTATTTTACATATAAAGTAATGACCTAAAATTTGTTTGAACATCTATTTTTAGACTCATTATTTTTTCACTTGTAGTAAGTACACATATAACAATTTATTTTTGATTTTTTGTAAGCCGGAAATTAATGACATTTTGTGCAAGCAAGTCATTAATGATTTTATGTATCAAGTATAACATGTCGAAATAGCTCAGACCGTAGAGCGATTGACTGACAACCTGGAGGTCCCAGTGTGGGCGTACTTTAAAAAAAAAAAATGAAATCAAAAAATATTTTTTATAAAATTTAGTTTTATTAAAATTTTTATTTAGACTTATTTTTTTTTGTCCATACTAGTAAGCATGTCGTTATTCACATATTTTTTGATTTTTCATAAGGTGTTATGTAATGATATGTCATTATTTTGCGCGAGATCCCCATATAAAAGTACTGGCAATTGTAAGTACCTGCCAATACTAAATATTTACTTATATAACCACTTATATGGCAATGCTTTTTAACACTGGGTAGTACGAATAGCAACGATGCAACCAATTCCACAAATACTTATCTACATCCGCCAACTATTCGGGTATATAGGATACGGGATAAAATTATGTTCCTGCTTTTATATGAACTACAATCGTATGACAAAAACTTGAATGTTCTCCATTATCGAAGAAAAAAGTGTTTTTTATCTGCCTATAATATGCATTAAACATCTTAAAATATGCTCTAACAACTAAAAAATTTTCACTTACTTTTTCTTGATTTTACTAAAAACACTACATAACAACAAAACTAGAGGTTTAATTCAGACTCAGTTGACTAAAAATGATCCAAGCTGCGCCAGCCATGTTAAGTGTATAATATATAAAAACGTTGGTGCGTATGTTGGTACTCTAATAACTGTTGAACCACTAAAGCTAGCGACTTCGTATTCATACCATATGTTCCTTTGGTTCTCCGATTTGCATAACTTTTTTTGTAACCGATAGGTGGCGCTGGGGTCGAGATTTTCCCAAAAAATTTATTACGGTCCAATTTAGCTCAAATTTGCAACGTATATTATGTACATAAAACTAAAGTTGCTGACAAAGTTTTTCACCTGTAGGTGGCGCTGGTGTTAAAATATTCACGAAAACGTATATTTTTTTTCAGTCATATTCATAATATTATTAAATGCAATGTATTTAGGCACAGAACTAATTTTTAAACACAAATTTAGGCGTTTTATTTGCACATAAATATTACCCATACATGGGAGTTATTATTTTTCGTCAATTTCCGTTTTATTTCCACATAAATATTAACCATTCATAGAAGTTATTATTTTTCGTATGATTTTATTATTATAATATAAGTAACACAAATACTATTGCCAAAAAATTTGAATTCAATTAAATTTTAATAACATTTTGATAACGATGAAAAGTTCCCAAACGAATATATATAGATTGGCTTTTCAGTTTTCATTATTTACTTTTCTGTTTACTTCAAATAATGTCATATAATATAATTTTGAATTATTTTATTATTTAATATGTGCTAAAAGAATTATTTTTATAAAACAGAAGCTTTAAAATGCCTTTAAGACGTCGTGGTAATATTGGCCGCGCTACTAGAAATGCTTCAGGTACCCAAAGAATACGAAATCAATTAACACCAGAACAACAATCCCAACGTCGAGAAAACGAACGTGAATCAAGTGCTGTACGTCGCCAAGCTGAAACAAATGAACACCGTATTTTCAATAATAGTAGTTAAAGTTTTTTTAACATTAATACCAAAACACTTAATAATTGTGATAATTATTAATTAACAAATAAACAAATGGTAATCAAAATTACAATTTTTCATTTCAAACAATAATACTATCTTTTGAAATTTTTGATTAATTTATTTTAAAAGTTTCGGGTACAGTCGTCTTAAGCTTGAGATCTCTTAATCCAAGAAAACTTTTTAAACAGAGTTATAAAAGACCACAACAGACTTTGTAAGGTCCAACAACGTGGACCGGGTCAGCTAGTTTAATATGAAAATTTGGATTAAAGATACACAGTTTTTAGTATTTTTCAAATGCGTATTTTTCAATAAATATAATAATTTTTTTTGTTAAATTTCGGGCAGTTCCCTTCAGTTTCGTTTTAACTAAATTTACCGCCACCGCTTCATGGATATCCTTTACGGAATCCAGGAGGGTTAGTGCGTCAAGAAAACTTCGTAAGTTTTCCGGTTTCCCATCGAAATCGTGTAAGATCTTCGATGCCAAACCGAGAAATTCAGTTATTGATTGAGGCATTGTTTCTTCTATACTGGACGCTATGCCACCACTATTTATTTTAGATGTGGTTTCCGCGGTATTGATTACAGGTTTTGTAATGGTGCTAAGGGTGTTAATGAATTTCGATAAAATAGATAGCTCCGGCGAGACCAATATTCGATACAATTAACAGAAAACGCGATTGACCTTCCAAACTTTTAGTAGATGGCTCTCCCTCGAAACCACTATTACAACCATTATTCAGCTAGCTAAATAAATACTTTCTAGCTATTTTTAGGATGACAGCAGGTCGGCGGGACCCGTCTCTGCAGCCAGCTTCAGTGGGTGGGGAGGTTCTTGACCTCTGTCAACCTTAACCACACCTTACAAATTTTTATTACAGAGTCCCTATATTTTTAACTAAAAACCATGAATATTTAAATCAAACTACGCTATTGCCTCCCAGAAAAATGTATAACCGGAAGTGTAAATCTATGCCTTGGTATTTAATGTAAATCAAGGGGAGAATGATGTTAATATCCCCGTGTCTTAACCCTCCCTACCGTGTCCTTCATTGACCCTATTTTTACGAAGAACCCTAACGCTAATCTGATTTTCTCAACCTTAAGGAAAAAGTCTAAATTGGTTTATTCATTCATCTTAAGATGTTTATTCATTCGAAATTCAAACAAAAATCATTATATTTATAAACTTATAAATCTACGTAACAACGTGTTAGCGAATTTTCTAACAATTCCAAAAATAACAAGTTAATATTCTATAGTAATTACGCATTACTTGATATAAATTCAAAAATTTTACAATATGTTTTTTTTCTAAGTAATTTTTAAACTTGGCATATGAAAAATTAAAATTATTCGGAAATTAAAAACGTTTTTATATTTTGCACATTCCGACGATTTTTTATAATCTTTTTATTTAAACCGATATTAACATGAATTAAGAACGTTAAAATTGCCCGAATTAAAAACGTTAAAATTGCGACTATTTTTTTAAACATGCGGGTAGGGTACACGAAATAATTTCACCAATGTTATTTGTTTATGTTTTAACTTTTTTTTTCTAATTTATATAGTTGTCTTGTTTTAGCTTCAATAATTGAAATAGTGTAGAGATTTAGGCACTGTTTCTGTACCTTATCTCAGAAAGAGAATTAAAGGAATGCTTTCATCAACCATTCACTTCAATTTAAACCAATTAAATTTATGCAATTTGATAATCGCTAAAATTCTTGAGAACTGAAATTAATTAGCAAATTTGATTGGAGTTTTTTTTTCGATACATTTGATGAACATTTTTTTTTAATTATTATGTTTTAACAAGTCAGATCTAAAGGATTTCTAGATTAGAAAAAAAAAAATATAAATAGCGAAATAAGAGAACACGAATTTAATTTTTTTTTTTGGTTTAACGCTCTTTTAGACTTAATTCAAAAAAAAAAATTTATATCGAAAAATTTATCTTTTCAATTTGTTTTTAATATTTTGTTTTTTTTTTTATTTAAATTAGTTTAATTATCATTATTCAAATTAAGTTCTTCGGAAATTTTGTTTTTTTTCCTTTTCTCCTTAAAAAAAACAATAAATGTTGGTAAAATTTCTAATCTTTTCAATTCATTTTTTTCTTTCCTTCGTGTTTTCTTATTTGTAAATCATAAGCAAAATTAAAAAAAAAACACTTACCACAACACGATGAAAGGCCTTCCAAGGAGCTGCGGGGGTGAGATAATTGTCTTCTCTTGTTGAACAGTTGTTGATTTACCAATCGCCGTTATTTTTTTCTTTTGTTTCAAATTGCACTTGGTTTAATTTTTTTTTTTTTGCGCACAGTGGTTTAGTTTGAACAAAATATGTGCTCTGTTTTTTTCTACTATTTTCTGTTCTTTAATTTAGCATTTTAATTAATTTTTTCAGGATTTTGATTTATGTAAATTTTTTTCTTTAAACTTTTTGATTTAAAAATTTTTTTTTCACATTTACTCGAATGATTTTTTTTCCTTTTGATTTTAAAATATTTATTTTCCAAACCACTGAAATCACTACACTATTTCAATTTCTTTTTTTTTTTTGGATGTGATAACTGAGGTTTTATTTAAAACATAATTAAATTTTTTCTTAAAAATTTTCCGGCGCATTTATTAGTTTTGTTCCCGTATTCTCTTCCCGACACGACACTGTGCAATATTAGCTTTAAGAATTTATTTATTTTTTTTGTTGTTTTTTTTTTTTTCATATACCAATTTTAATAATAATTTCTTTTGTTGGTTTTACTTAAAAATTTTAATATTTTTCTTATTTTAACACTGTTATCACTATTATTCGTTTAATATTTCATTATTTTTTCCAATTTTTTAACAATTCTAATATATTTACATACCGATACATTTTTTATTTTAACACATAATATTTTCCTTTTTGCTTTTAAAAATGTTAGATCAGTACTATTTTAGTTTTTATGATTTTAAATATTACAAATTATACGCCACTAACTCCAACTACTCTCGATCTAAGACACTCGGCTATTAAACAGGTTTTCTTTTCTTCCCTTTGATGATTAGCTTGTGTAGAGAAGCAATTATATGTCACCAAATTTAATTGACCATACTATTTTTTTCACCTTCACCAATGTGAATGCCTTTGAAAAGGGGGATCTGACAATATAAAAAAAATTGGTATTGTTGTTTTCTTTTCTTTCGAGAAACGATTAAAGAGTATCAATTTAATTACCTTTTCTCCCTATGTATCTATGATTTAGTAAAAACCAATACCACTTCTAGGCAATCTTAACCCCTTAAACCTGCAACGAGGATTTTTGTGTTTTTTTTTCTAAGAATTTGAAATCTTTAAAAAGATAAAAAAATAGATTTACCTTTAGATTTTAAGTAATATATTTTAGCCACAGCAATCGTAGAAATCTTTTGGGGGTAGTTTAAATCTTTCCTGAGACGAATATAGTGGATTATTTAATCCACAAATTTAATAATTTCTGTGAGACACAGCCACGAGAAAAAAATCTGTCGAATTAATTGATAATTATTAAAAACCAAACCGGAAGAGATTTTTTTTTCCATTTTTTTTTTTAACAAGAACTTACTGTGATATAGCTTTTAAGGTGCATCAATATAATTTAGCAACTTTTCAAACTTTTAATTGCGATACAACCTAAAGATTTGATTTTAATTAAATTTAAATTAATGGTAACAAAAAAAATAAAATTTATTATTCTCAAAATTACCTTTAGTATATAAAAAAAAAAAAATTTGCCAGCAAATTTTACTAAATTTTCAGCACTTGTTAACTCGGCAAAATTTCAACAGGAAAGGAACGAAACTTCCTTTAACAGCCAAAAAGTTAACTTCGTGATCGTATCTTTTAGGCTAATCTTCGGTTGTCGATGACATTCGGAGTGATTTTGACATTGGAAGTAGCAGTTTGTTATTTATTTTTTTTAATGCACAGACTAGGCATCACTTAATAACACTAGTGACGTATACGAAAAAGGCTGTTACGTTTTAAAATAACAGGCTGTTTATACTTTAAACAATCAATTGAAGTATCTCATAACTACGACAATTAACCTCTGTGTAGATCCAAGTTTTTATAAATATTTTTATACAAAAACACAATCCTCAATTGCAGTTAATTCTAACAAAAAAAAAAGAGCTAAAATTCTAACAAAAAAAAAAATCGTCATCGCAGCTGAAAACACAATATTGCAATATACAAAAATCTTTAAGCAAAAAAAATTTTTACCTTCGAACTTTCAAACCAAAACCAAAAAAAAATATTTATCTAAAATAAACCAATACTATTTGAAGGAATTTATCAAGGCATTAGTCGGAACCGAGACTGACCATTACAAAACCGTATAATTTGAACGGTTTCCGGAACAAATTAGGCGGAAAACTCAATCACGGTTTAAAATCCTTTGCGTGATACGTTCCGGTACCTTTGCCCTCAATATCTTCTAACAGATAATAACAACTACCTAATTTTTCTTTAACACGAGCCTTAATAAACACATCACTAAGCTTAGCATTAAATTTTTTCTCTGCGCTACTCTGGGCAAAGTTACGGCGAAATACTTCTTGACCAACGGCATAACTGACTGGTCTAGCCCTTAAATTGTACTGGTTAGCATTTACTTCATAAGCTTTCTTAATATTTTTAGAAATTGCGTCTCGTAGTAGAGATAATTTGTCCTCTCTATCAAGTTTTATAGCCGGCTCATTTAACGCACCAACTGTTTTTAACATCTTAAACGACGAACCATGAGTTATCATGTCGAAACCATATAACGCCCGATATGGAGAAAATCCCGTAGAACTATGAATAGCATTTCTTAAAGCACAACTTATCGCGGAAATATTAACGTCCCATTCGCGATGATCCTTCTCGAATTGCAGCTATAATTGAGCGATTGACCCTTTCTGAAGCATTACTTTGAGGGGAGTATAGCGCTGTATATACGTGTTGCACTCCATACTGCGTCAAAAATGTATTTAAATTAATACTCTTAAACTGACTACCATTATCACTCACAACTATTTCCGGTACACCATAATGGTGAAAGATTTGTTTTTCCAAAAAAGCTATTATTACATCGGTGGTAAATTTTTTAAGTGGGCATATCCAATGGTATTTTGAAAAATGATCTAACACAATCAGTAACCCTATAAAACCCTTTTTGCTTGACGGATACGGACCTAACAAATCAATGTATAACCGTTGAAACGGTCTTTCGGAGGTAGCCATTTTCCCCATTTCCGGTCTAAGTTTTTGATTTGATGCTTTTGTGGTTTTACAAATATCGCAATTAGTAACATATTCCTTAACATCGGTGGCTAAACGAGGCCAATAAAAATGCCTACGAATCAGACCCAAGGTTTTACCAACGCCACCATGCGCAGCCAAAACCGAATCATGAAATCTTTTTAAAATCTCTAATCTGAGTTTTTCTGGAATCCACAGTTTCCAACAGTTTGAATCAGCCTCCTCGATACCCGTAGCAAAATTAGTTCTTATATAAATATATTTGTCAATTATTTTAATGTCAGGATAGCTCTTTTCATTTCCACTAAATTTTTCTATGAGTGTAACGTAATCTGAATCAAAGAAATGTATCGAATCCAGATCGATTTCCGGTCCTATTAATTCCAAAGAAGATATTTCGCTTTCATGCATTCTACTGAGTGCATCCGGCACAATATTATCCTTGCCCTTTCGATGGCTAATAGAGAATTTATAAGATTGGAGTTTTAGAATCCATCTCGCAAGACGACCTTTTAAGTTAGGCTGCCTCATAAGCCAAACCAAGCTACTGTGATCTGTTATGACCTCAAACTCTTGAAGCTCAATATAGCACCTAAAACGTTCTATAGCTTCAATAGCAGCAAGGCATTCCTTCTCTGTCACTGAATAATTTCTCTGCGCAGTGTTTAATTTTTTTGACATAAATGCAATTGGGTTTTCTTCGCCATTTTCCCCAAGTTGCACTAACACAGCCCCTATACCAAAATCGCTGGCATCACAGTGGACAAAAAACTTTTTTGAGAAGTCAGGATTTTTTAATACTGGAGCGGAAGTCAATAACGTTTTAATTTTCCGAAAAGCTTCTTCCGCAGCACTTGTCCATTCAAACTTCCGCTTTTTCGAAAGAACTTCCGTAATAGGGTGCGTAACATCCGCAAAATTCGAGATAAATCTCCTATACCATCCCGTTAATCCTAGGAAACCTCTAACTTGCTTCAATGTTTTTGGCGAAGGCCATTTTAAAATCGATTCTATTTTCTCTGGGTCGGTAGATATTCCACCATCTCCTATGATGTACCCTAGATATTGAACTCTTTTGACGCAAAACTTGCTTTTGTTGATATTCAAAGTTAAATTTGCCTTTTTGAACTGTTCCGCCAAACGCATTAAAACCGCAATGTGATTTTCGAAAGTATCTGAGACTACACATACGTCATCGAGATAACCAAAAACCGAATGCTTGAGTTCTGGAGGAATAATCGAGTCCATTAACCGACACATTGTCTGCGGAGCTGTACATAACCCAAAAGGCATTACGGTAAATTGGTACAGCGGTCTTCCGGGGACCGTAAACGCTGTTATGGACTTTGAATTCTCATCTAATGCAATTTGCCAGTATGCATCTTTTAAATCTATTTTAGAAATAATGTTGGCTTTCGGTAATCTAGCGAAAATGCCTTCAATATTTGGAAGGGGATAAGCGTCCTTGGTTGTAAACTCGTTAATTTTCCGGGCATCTAAGCACAATCGCACTTTCCCTGGTTTAACAACCATCCTCATTGGAGAACTCCAAGCACTCGTACTCTCTTCGATTACTCCTAAACTTAACATTCTATCTATCTCTGTATACATTAACTTCTCCACTGCTGGCGAAACAGGATAAAACCTCTGCTTAACAGGTTTTGCGTTGCCCACATCTATACTATGCTTTATGAGCGAAGTTCTACCAAGTCCTTGTTTCTCAAAACTGGGAAAGAAAGATTTCACTACTTCTAACTGTTTTTCTTGCGCATTCGTTAAGGGATAAATATCAATATCCAAACAATCGATTTTCCCCTTTCCGTCCTTCGTATCTAACACGAATCCTGCAGCAACAAGATTATCTATCAAACCAAACTTTTTCCAAAAATCTAATCCTAAAATTAATCTCTGACTGAGAGAGGGTACAATATATAAAACCATCTTTTGCGTTCTATCTCGATAAGCCATCTCCACTTCAATAAATCCAATAACTCTTTGGGGCTTACCATCCGCGGTGCGTACAAATGACTTTATTCTTTTAAATCCATGCCGATTGGAAAAATCTTCACTAGCTAAATCCTTACCTATGCAACTAATATTAGCTCCTGTATCTAATAAACCTAACTCTAACCTATCAAAAAACTTAACCTCGGAATATAATCGACCATCTGTATTCAAATTCACTATGGAGGAAATTATCATATTATGCGAATTCTTAATTTTTTTATAAAAATTCCTCATACGCACGGTTGAGCGATTATATTTTATCTAACTTCTTATCATTAAAAATTCTAAATCTTGCATGAATATAGTTCTTCAATCTTTCATGCAGAGGAAGAATTTTATATAATCCAGTTCGTTGAGTATTTAATTCATTTTTCTTATAAATATCTCTAAAATTATTCTTAAATACTCGTATCTTATTCCCTATCAATTCATTTTCCTTGAAATTAGTTGTATATATATATAACTCTTCATTTGTATCTGTATCTGATATTTTTAAATCGGTATTTGTATCCATATTTTCACCCGACTCTATAATAATATCAGGCTCCCTATTCTGCAAATCCGTCACAACAACTCGCGAAGAATTCACTTCGGATTTACTCGGTTGTTGTAAGAGCTCTGATAGTTTTTTGAGTTCCTTGGATTGTTTAAGCATTTAACACATTGAGGCTTGTAGACGTTCTTAAGACCACACCCGTAGCAAAATATCTGCCTATCCTTGAGGCACATATCCCAAAAGAGGCCGTCTTCGTCGCAATTCCAACACTTTATGGGTTTATCAACTCTACTTATCGCATTTACTTCAAAATCTATATTCTCATCTTCTGCACAATCCACCAATTCAATATTTTCTTCTAGACTTGGCCCTGCATCAATAGCTGCCACCCGCCGAGGTGGTTGCGGTTGTCCAACTGCCCCGTACCGATTAATATTACTACGCCGAAATGCCTCTTCGCTTAGCAGTTTTTCGCGCTTTAGTCATAGCCTCTTTAGTTGAGCTATCGACCGAATTTGGACATATAATAATTCTTTTCTAATCTCGGGCCTCAAATTCCTAATTATGATCTCGATGATCCCTTTATCTTCCAAGGGAACCCCTAATCTATCCAAGATTTCGCTAATTGCGTCGTAAAACGAATCGAAAGATTCCGTCGGTTTCTGCTTGCGATTATGGAGCTCTTCTCGAACGTCATACGTTGTTCGATAATCTCTATATTGCCGCTTAAGTTATGCGTGTTACTGTTTTTCTATAACGCCAAAACCAATCTTTGGCTTTACCTGCTAAAAGCACGTGAACATTCCTTCCAACGCTCTCATCGAAATTTCCCTGAAAATTTTCCTCAACTAAACATTTAATCCTATAGAGAAATTCCTCGCATCGTAAACCATTAGGCGACCCATCAAATTTAACATTCCAGCTCTGAATAACTGAGGTTATTTTATCCGGGGTCACTCTAAGGTTAACTGTTGATGCACTAGAATCTGTTCGACGGTTTAGAGAGAAATTTTGTTCCTGAACAGGTGAAGCATCTGGAATTCCCCGTGGGGGTGGGTATTGGGGAGTAAGTTGGCGTGTTGCCGCAGCAGGAGTACCCTGCTGTTGCGCTGCCATCGCCTGTTGAGTCGCTAAAAGACTAAAATTCATCTGAGTCAACAACCGGTGGAAAGTTGTCTCCATCATATGCGACATTTCATCAAGATTCGGATTATTTCGCTTTTCCCGATTCGATTGATTTTCCGGGTGTCGAGTAGAGTTATACATACCCCGGGACGTATTTCGCCCCGCTGCCGCCGTATCTAACTCTAACGGTAGCTGGTCTTTTTCGGTCAATAGCCCTGCCCCCCCGGAGGCAGCATAGCCTGCGATTGGATTTCCCGGACTTTGAGTAGCAGGCATTTTTACGATTGGTCAAAGTTTAACTTAAAAACTCTTCAGAAAACTACTAAAATTTTAATCCTTCAAAGTTATGTTGATAAAAAATTTACACTAAGATAACTAAGTCTGTAAAAGTTACAGAAAACGTTCTAATATAAGGCTAGCAGGTTTTTTTTTTAATTGTAGCAAACCGTAACCAAAATTTTTTTTTTTTTATTTCACAAGTAGCAAAATTAATTAGTACAAGTTACTAAAACTTTAGTAAGTTAGTAAAACTTTAGTAAACCCTTTATGGAAATCGCGTGGCTAAAATTAACCAACTTTTGTACTAAAATGAACTTTTAGCAACCCGGTGGAAACCAAAATATTTTATTCTTGTATTACAAAATTCCACTTTCGGTAAAAGTAGTAACAGAAGCACATAATTTTCTCTTCATAAAATATTTTCAATATATCAATTATTTTTCCATGAGTGCACTTTATTGTATAGTGCATAAGTAAAGTTTAAGTTTTTTTTTTTTTTTTAAAACTCAAATATTTTTTTACTTTTAAAAAAAAATTTATTATTAGCAAATTTCATGCTAATTTTAGCAAATCGGGTTCCAAAAATTAACAAAACTAAGTTTGTTAACTTAGCAACCAAATTTAGTACCAAGTTTAGGTATTTGTAAAATACGAATAGCAAAAACAAATTTACTAATATACTTTAAAACTGAAAATGAGTATAATAATAGTAAAGTTAATTTTTTACTAACTTTTCCTATTTTTTTTTACTAACTTTTCCTAAAAACTAAAAGATTAAAAAAACTAACACGTCGTATGGAGACCTAACCCTTCCATAACAAAATCAACAGTTTTTCGACAATATGGGCATTTTCCCTCAATAAATTGAAATTTCTCGATACAATTCTTGTGAAATTCATGAAGACATACGAAAAAGCAAGCAATTCTTTGAGATTCAGTCATAATATGGTTACAAATCGTACAAAACTTGTTATTAACAACTTCATCTTTTGAAAATTTGTTCGAATGCTGAAAGGAATCCATCATGAAACCACCCTAATATACTAATATACTAAAAAAAGCAAATCCTATAAGAAAAAAACATGAAATCAACACGCGGTACCTAATTCTCAAAACAATTGGTTTCAATAAATTATTTAAGTAGAAATCTAACTATCTATCTGACTTAACAGTATAAATAATAAAAAAAATAAGATTTCCGAATCGGTTTTCCAATTAAGAAAAATAATACGCTCAATAAAAAATAAATATATATAGCATGAATGACTTTTCCTTATATAAGGTTGAGAAAATCATAACACAAAAACTAAATTTGGGGACTAGTATCTCCAAATTATAACTTAGAAATTTACATTAAATACTGAATACCAAAACTGAGCTATTGTAAAACAAAAGATTCTTGATTACAATCTCCATTGATTATTCGAAACCTGATTTGTCTACCGGATTGTCAATCGCCTTAAAAAGCAACCTGCAATATTTCCAGGAAAACTCCTCCTACTCCGCCTAACAATCGAATTCCCAATCAAAAATCCTCGAACCATTTAAATTATATTCTCCCGCTTCATTGGAAATCGCAAAGGAATTTTAATTAGCCACCTGGTCGAAACTACCGTACCAATTTAACGACAATAGCCGAATTCCAGTGAAGATTTTAAAATTTATCACGAAATAGCAAATTATAACTTGGAAACAGAATTTAAAAATTCGTTTAGATATTTGAAACCAAAAAAAAAATATATATATTCGTTCAAACAAGCGAACCTGCTACACAGGACTTGTTATTCTAACTCATATGTCAAATATGCATTACTACAACGAAATCCTTTATTGAGACCTGACTCTCTCGACTGACAAATCCATCAATGACACATAAGCAATCGAAACAATCAGGCCCCACGTTGGGCGCCATTTTATGTAATGGTGCTAAGGGTGTTAATGAATTTCGATAAACTAGATAGCTCCGGCGAGACCAATATTCGATACAATTAACAGAAAACGCGATTGACCTTCCAAACTTTTAGTAGATGGCTCTCCCTCGAAACCACTATTACAACCATTATTCAGCTAGCTAAATAAATACTTTCTAGCTATTTTTAGGATGACAGCAGGTCGGCGGGACCCGTCTCTGCAGC
Source organism: Delia radicum (assembly GCA_021234595.1). Taxonomy (NCBI): domain Eukaryota; kingdom Metazoa; phylum Arthropoda; class Insecta; order Diptera; family Anthomyiidae; genus Delia; species Delia radicum. The sequence continues at coordinate 172,035,751 of CM037854.1, read as the reverse complement.
CAGCTTCAGTGGGTGGGGAGGTTCTTGACCTCTGTCAACCTTAACCACACCTTACAAATTTTTATTACAGAGTCCCTATATTTTTAACTAAAAACCATGAATATTTAAATCAAACTACGTTATTGCCTCCCAGAAAAATGTATAACCGGAAGTGTAAATCTATGCCTTGGTATTTAATGTAAATCAAGGGGAAAATGATGTTAATATCCCCGTGTCTTAACCCTCCCTACCGTGTCCTTCATTGACCCTATTTTTACGAAGAACCCTAACGCTAATCTGATTTTCTCAACCTTAAGGAAAAAGTCTAAATTGGTTTATTCATTCATCTTAAGATGTTTATTCATTCGAAATTCAAACAAAAATCATTATATTTATAAACTTATAAATCTACGTAACAACGTGTTAGCGAATTTTCTAACAATTCCAAAAATAACAAGTTAATATTCTATAGTAATTACGCATTACTTGATATAAATTCAAAAATTTTACAATATGTTTTTTTTCTAAGTAATTTTTAAACTTGGCATATGAAAAATTAAAATTATTCGGAAATTAAAAACGTTTTTATATTTTGCACATTCCGACGATTTTTTATAATCTTTTTATTTAAACCGATATTAACATGAATTAAGAACGTTAAAATTGCCCGAATTAAAAACGTTAAAATTGCGACTATTTTTTTAAACATGCGGGTAGGGTACACGAAATAATTTCACCAATGTTATTTGTTTATGTTTTAACTTTTTTTTTCTAATTTATATAGTTGTCTTGTTTTAGCTTCAATAATTGAAATAGTGTAGAGATTTAGGCACTGTTTCTGTACCTTATCTCAGAAAGAGAATTAAAGGAATGCTTTCATCAACCATTCACTTCAATTTAAACCAATTAAATTTATGCAATTTGATAATCGTTAAAATCCTTGAGAACTGAAATTAATTAGCAAATTTGATTGGAGTTTTTTTTTCGATACATTTGATGAACATTTTTTTTTAATTATTATGTTTTAACAAGTCAGTTCTAAAGGATTTCTAGATTAGAAAAAAAAAATATAAATAGCGAAATAAGAGAACACGAATTTAATTTTTTTTTTGGTTTAACGCTCTTTTAGACTTAATTCAAAAAAAAAAATTTATATCGAAAAATTTATCTTTTCAATTTGTTTTTAATATTTTGTTTTTTTTTTATTTAAATTAGTTTAATTATCATTATTCAAATTAAGTTCTTCGGAAATTTTGTTTTTTTTTCCTTTTCTCCTTAAAAAAACAATAAATGTTGGTAAAATTTCTAATCTTTTCAATTCATTTTTTTCTTTCCTTCGTGTTTTCTTATTTGTAAATCATAAGCAAAATTAAAAAAAAAAACACTTACCACAACACGATGAAAGGCCTTCCAAGGAGCTGCGGGGGTGAGATAATTGTCTTCTCTTGTTGAACAGTTGTTGATTTACCAATCGCCGTTATTTTTTTTCTTTTGTTTCAAATTGCACTTGGTTTAATTTTTTTTTTTTTTTTGCGCACAGTGGTTTAGTTTGAACAAAATATGTGCTCTGTTTTTTTCTACTATTTTCTGTTCTTTAATTTAGCATTTTAATTAATTTTTTCAGGATTTTGATTTATGTAAATTTTTTTTCTTTAAACTTTTTGATTTAAAAATTTTTTTTTCACATTTACTCGAATGATTTTTTTTCCTTTTGATTTTAAAATATTTATTTTCCAAACCACTGAAATCACTACACTATTTCAATTTCTTTTTTTTTTGGATGTGATAACTGAGGTTTTATTTAAAACATAATTAAATTTTTTCTTAAAAATTTTCCGGCGCATTTATTAGTTTTGTTCCCGTATTCTCTTCCCGACACGACACTGTGCAATATTAGCTTTAAGAATTTATTTATTTTTTTTGTTGTTTTTTTTTTTTTCATATACCAATTTTAATAATATTTTCTTTTGTTGGTTTTACTTAAAAATTTTAATATTTTTCTTATTTTAACACTGTTATCACTATTATTCGTTTAATATTTCATTATTTTTTCCAATTTTTTAACAATTCTAATATATTTACATACCGATACATTTTTTATTTTAACACATAATATTTTCCTTTTTGCTTTTAAAAATGTTAGATCAGTACTATTTTAGTTTTTATGATTTTAAATATTACAAATTATACGCCACTAACTCCAACTACTCTCGATCTAAGACACTCGGCTATTAAACAGGTTTTCTTTTCTTCCCTTTGATGATTAGCTTGTGTAGAGAAGCAATTATATGTCACCAAATTTAATTGACCATACTATTTTTTTCACCTTCACCAATGTGAATGCCTTTGAAAAGGGGGATCTGACAATATAAAAAAAATTGGTATTGTTGTTTTCTTTTCTTTCGAGAAACGATTAAAGAGTATCAATTTAATTACCTTTTCTCCCTATGTATCTATGATTTAGTAAAAACCAATACCACTTCTAGGCAATCTTAACCCCTTAAACCTGCAACGAGGATTTTTGTGTTTTTTTTTCTAAGAATTTGAAATCTTTAAAAAGATAAAAAAATAGATTTACCTTTAGATTTTAAGTAATATATTTTAGCCACAGCAATCGTAGAAACTTTTGGGGGTAGTTTAAATCTTTCCTGAGACGAATATAGTGGATTATTTAATCCACAAATTTAATAATTTCTGTGAGACACAGCCACGAGAAAAAAATCTGTCGAATTAATTGATAATTATTAAAAACCAAACCGGAAGAGATTTTTTTTTCCATTTTTTTTTTTAACAAGAACTTACTGTGATATAGCTTTTAAGGTGCATCAATATAATTTAGCAACTTTTCAAACTTTTAATTGCGATACAACCTAAAGATTTGATTAATGGTAACAAAAAAAATAAAATTTATTATTCTCAAAATTACCTTTAGTATATAAAAAAAAAAAAAATTTGCCAGCAAATTTTACTAAATTTTCAGCACTTGTTAACTCGGCAAAATTTCAACAGGAAAGGAACGAAACTTCCTTTAACAGCCAAAAAGTTAACTTCGTGATCGTATCTTTTAGACTAATCTTCGGTTGTCGATGACATTCGGAGTGATTTTGACATTGGAAGTAGCAGTTTGTTATTTATTTTTTTTAATGCACAGACTAGGCATCACTTAATAACACTAGTGACGTATACGAAAAAGGCTGTTACGTTTTAAAATAACAGGCTGTTTATACTTTAAACAATCAATTGAAGTATCTCATAACTACGACAATTAACCTCAGTGTAGATCCAAGTTTTTATAAATATTTTTATACAAAAACACAATCCTCAATTGCAGTTAATTCTAACAAAAAAAAAAGAATCTAAAATTCTAACAAAAAAAAAAAATCGTCATCGCAGCTGAAAACACAATATTGCAATATACAAAAATCTTTAAGCAAAAAAAATTTTTACCTTCGAACTTTCAAACCAAAACCAAAAAAAAATATTTATCTAAAATAAACCAATACTATTTGAAGGAATTTATCAAGGCATTAGTCGGAACCGAGACTGACCATTACAGTTTATCGGATTCTATGTTCAAATCCTGGCTAGTCCAAGCGTTAACAAGAGCAGGGTCGTAGAAAACTTTCTCTTGGAGTGTCTGAGGTAAATTCGCTTTTAAATTCCTTTTGGTTAGGAGGTTCGAAAGTTTATCACGAATGTCATCGAAGAAAGCATTCGCCGCCAATTGATGGTTATCGGTTAGACGAGAATAATATTCGTCAAATAACGCCCTAACTTCTTCAAGACAGGTGAACAAATTCTTAAGGTGTTTTTCTACCGTTTCGTCCCTTGAAGGTCCTTTGCTGGTATTTAAACACTTAAAGGATTGGTCGAAATCCTCTCTCAGAATTCTTGCCTTCCCTATGATTCTTTGCCACTCCATATGGTTGGCATGACGAAATTACAGCGATTCTCACACACGTACAGATTTGATTAACCAGTGTCATGAGCAGAAAAAATAATAATATTCCAGTAATGAATTAAAAAATTAAATTCTCTCAATGCCGTTTGCCAAAGAGGCAGCTCTGGCGTAGCTCTTGCGTAACGACTTCTTGTGTAGTTGGTACACCGTCGTCAGAAGTTGCAAGGCTAATATAGATATTATTATTATTAGATATATCACTGGAAGGTGCACTTCTACAGTGATTTCGTTTATAACGTTAGCGTTGGGGTTCTCGATTTTCGAATCGTGATTCCCCATCTTCAATTCTCGTTAAAAAATACAATTCATAAAAATTTTGTTAGTATGATTCCAAAAAAAAATTCAATTATGTCATATCATCCCCTATCCGTTTCCTTCAGGACAACAGATTGAGGTGGATGTGGCATAAATCAGTCACTCATTATTTGGTGACTGTAGGATTTCTGTCGCGCTGTGAGAGTGTCCCTTGAGAATCATCTCAGCCGACGGAAATTAAAAAAAAATTGGTTATTAGTTTAAAAACTTAATTATAATTAATTTGTATATTAATTTTTAAAAAAAAAAATTAATCACAATAACGGACTAATGTAGTTTGTTTGTAGAATTAAAAAAACATTAATAATTCCGTTTTAGTTATTTTAAATTTATTTTATACTTAAATAGCTTAAATATATTCACCCTTTTGGCCATGTTGTATTTTTAATGATGAAGTTGTTGTAAGTGTTGTTTTTTTTTTTTGTTGCTGTAGTTGTTGTTTCTAATGTTGATTAGTATTAAAGTTGTGTTTCCGATGGTGTCTAGGACACACCATCCTTGGAATACCCGGCGCGGTATCCCGGCAAATCTGTCCGTTTTGCTTCTTCTCAATATTTATTCATTAAAGTTATTTTTATACTCATGAAATATTATTTATTCTATTAACTTTTAACTTTTAGGTTTTTAAGTGTAGCTTTTCCAAATTTTTTTTACATCTTTTCAAAAATTAAAATTTTGGATTTATGAATGAAAAAGTTTGCCTACTGAAAATGCTGATAGTTTTGGCGGTTATTTTAGGATATGGCCGCGGGGAAAGAGAATTGTGAGTTAAATATTATTTGAAAAGTATAGTTTTGTGAAAATAAATATAAAACGCATAAATGTAAAAATTCTAGAAAAATCTTAATTATAAAAATTAAAAAGCAAATAAAGATGGCGAAAAGGAGGGAATTTTTAAAATATATAAATAGAAAGATAAATAGAAAATATAGATTCAAATTTTATAAATTAGAAAAAAAGATGGCTAATTGGCGGGAATAACTTAAGGTATATAGAAAGTGTTTAGGAAAATATATAAGAGTAGGAGAAGAGAAAAACAGCAGAACTTAGGTACAAGTTTATAGTTAGACAGAAGCTGAATTCAAATACCAGTTGGAGCTAAACGAGTTCGGATATAATAAGCGCATATTGTTGAAGTGAATATTATTAAAGTGTACAAAAAATTTCAAAGTATTAATAACTTCACAGGAAATATAAACTGTGCTAAAGACACTTATAAGTGCAAGAGTCTATAAAAATTAAATAAAATATTGAACAATATTATAAAAAGTTATAAAAAAAAAAAAAAGAAAACCCGAACTGTAGAGTGTTACTGAGGAAGTGTTGTGAGCAGATTTATATAGTAATAAAGAAATTAAAGGAACACGTAAGTGATTTTTTTTTAGTGAAAACATTAGATCTGTGAAAAAGCCATCTATAGGTAGTTTTACTTATAAAAGAAATACATTTGTTTAATTAAATAGCTGGCTTGTAACTGCGATACGTGGATTGGTAAAGTGAAGATAAGCTCTAGAGGATACCAAGTAGAAAGCCTTCCTAGAACACTAGCGGTGAAGCCAGGTAATAATTTCTTATGAAAGTGTATGAAAATTTGCTATAAATCATCAAGCTGAGAACAATTAGTAAAGAAAAAGCCGAATATTATTATTTAACATATTACTATGCTTTATTTTATTAAAATTATGTTTTTAAAGTAAAGAAAAAAAGAGAAGAAAGTGAGGAAAAGAAGATCATGTTTTAAAAAAAAAATAAAAGATATTGAAAATTTAATTTATTTTAAGATTTTGAACAGATAAGTTTTGAGGATATTTTTGGAAAAATTTTTATATCTTAGTATTTACTTAAATTCTATTTTTTTGTATTTTATGTTTAGTGTATTTTATGTATTTTTTTTTTTTGTTTTATGTATTTTAAGGCTTGTAGCAAAAATATAAGAAACTGAAATATAATTGTTAGTCCTAGTTAATTTGTTTTTAAGAAAATTTGGTCGAACAAAAAAAAAATAATAAAAAGATAAGGGTTTACGTCTAATTCGTTTCTTTTGTTAGTCATAGACTGAATAGTGGCAGTCAAAAATATTATCCTCAGGGAGCTCCTTTAGGTTAGATTTGTTTTTAGATTTATACGGTATCCATAGATAGTATGGGTAGAGTAGATCTGGACCCTTCATAGAAAAATATAAGGATTAAAAGAAAAATATTAGATATGTATGTTTAAGTACAGAAAATTTTTTTTAATATTTGGAAAAGAAAAAAAGTTAAAGAGAGAAATTTAAAGTGAAGATTTTTTTTTATTACATGCTATATATTTCTTTTTAGTGCTAGTTATATTAGTGTATTTTGGTAACGTTTTTTTTTTTGAGTCGAACCATTTATTAAAATTTCAAATTAAGTATTATTTATTGTATAAAATAAATTATTATGGTATTAGTTAAGTTAGCTTTAGTATATATAAATAAAGAAAATGTTATTTTGTAATTGTAAAAACAAAACATAATGTTGGCTTAAAGTTTTTTATAAAGGGTAATGGTATGTGGTGAGTAAAGGAGATAGGGTCAAGTAGTGTTAGGGGTCATTATTAGGATTTTATGGAGCGGATTAATGACCAAGGTTGGGAGGGCATAGGAGACCGTCATCTTTCTCCAAATTGTTTTTGTGGTAAGTTTTTGTTTAAAGTTTTTTTTTGGTTGTTGTGTTTTTTTTGAGTTCAGTTTTTTTTATGTGTAATCCGACACTGATGAGGGGGTTGGGACCTCCTGGGGTAGTGCTAGAGCTAGCTGGCAACCTCATCAGCCCAAAGGTTTGCAACATAATGGCGCCCAATGAATGATATAACTTAGGATACTTCCCCTTGGACTAGAGGAAGGAGTTTAGGTTATATTACGTAGCAAACATGTAAGATCATCGAGGCATGTAAAAATAGACCACTAGATTTTAATTTGAAATATTAAGATGAAAAGTCACTGTAGTGAGGTATAGTATTTTAAATTTTGCAGCCATTTGAGGAAAATAATCTTTCAAAGTGTAGTGTAGAAGGAGAAAGACTATAAATCAGTAAAGTGATAGCTCATCCAGGATGCAAACTATATCAGTTGCGATAGCTTACATACTGAAGTGAAAGGTATTTTTAATTGTATCGTAATTCGTATTGTATTTTGTTTAAAGTATTGTTTATAGAATCTGTACTTAGGAATATGTTTGAGGGTTAAAGGTGAAGGAATTTGGAGATAGCCTCTCGTGAAGATTTACCGATCGAGGAAAGTCGTATCTACATTTTTTTTTATAGCTCGCCGTAGCTTATGTCCGTAGTTTGAGTCGGAAACATAATGTACGACGGGTAGAGGACTCACAAGTATTCCTACATTCTGTTAAATTGTTTGATTACCACAGAAGTGATTAGTATATAACTACTTGACCTCCATATCTCACCACTAAAGCCAAATCCCGTAAAATTGAAATATTGAAGAAATAACCGAATAAAAAAATAATTATCATTTTTTTTGGAACTTGATATTTAAATAGATTAAGTTTCTTTTAGATTGAAAATTTAAAAATAATTTTTTTTTTTACAAAAAAAAAAAAAAAAATATTAATTTTAAAATTTATAAGCCATAACATTTTCTTTATTGTATTTATTTAGTTCATTTGGTATATTTTATTTTTATTTATTTTAGTATATTGTGTTTTTTTATATATTTTTTTTTGTATTTTGTATCTTTTAAGCATTAGGTTTTTTTATCTTGTATATTGAGTATTTATTTTATTGAGATTTTTTTTTAATTTAAAATCACAATTTTTTTTTATTTAGCTTTTTGTTTATTTTCAATTTAGATAATTATATAAAAATATTTTAGATTTTATTTAAAAAGTTAAGATAGGATTCAATTCAGTAATTCAGTTTCAGTTGGCAAACATTTATATCGATTTAAAATTTATAAAAATTTTTGATTTTTTATTCATTGATACTTTTGATTTATTGGTTCGAGGATAACGCGTACGAGAGTGGTTTTAGAAATCAATTGAGTCAGAATTTTTTTTGTTAAGTTTTGAGAGTTTTTTTCGGCTAATTTTTGGAGAACCTTTTTAAGAGTTTTTATTTTTTTATACAATAATAGGGCGTTGTGTCTTAGAGATTTTTTTTTGTCTGAAGTGTATTGGTTATGGACCCAAGTCCTCTGATGACAAGAGCAGCTCGAAAAAGAGGTAGGCAAGTACGATTTGACTTGAATAGATCCACACTCCAAGTAGCCTATAAAATTATAAAACCTAATACTCCAAAAATTAAAGCTAAACCAAGGTCAAAGAAAAAACTGAGTATGGCTGATAAGAGGGAAAATAATGTCCCACAAATTTATGATAAATCCAGCACTATAATTGCAAGTACACCCAGGAATGTATACGGTAGTTTACCGAACGTAAATGATTTGCTAGAGCAAGGCACAAGCAGTCAGAGTATGGAACAGTCCGTAAAGAGTAATAGATCAAAATGTAACTCCACAGGTCATTGAGATGAGAAGGACTGTAGCCAATCTGACAGAAATGGTCAGCAAAATGTCTACTGTGTGTCAGCAATTACAGCAGGAGAATAAAAAAATATTGGAAAACCAATTAATAAGATCAGCGAATAATAACTCACAGGTTAATATACCACAGACCCATTTCAATCTGGAGTCTAATAATAATCATATGAGAGTCCGAATTGATAAATGGGGAATTCAGTTCGATGGCGACACTAACAAACTTCCAGTAGAAGATTTCATATTCAGAGTGGAACATTTGAGAAGGCAAAATAGATTGTCGGAAAACGATATACTTGAAAACTTTTACTTACTCGTAAAAGGATTTGCTGAAAAATGGTATTGGTTGTATCTTAGCACCAACTACGTCACCGAATGGAAAACGTTGAAAGAAGCTCTGCTGGAAAAATATCGATCCACTAGATCCAGTTTTGAGTTAATCAGCGACATGGTGGAACGTAAACAACGTCAAGGCGAATCCATTGATGATTTTTTCTTTGCCATTTCCATAATAAGATCAAGGTTAAACATATCTATGCCTGAAAATGAGATAATTAAAATTATTAAGAAAAATTTGAGAGATAACATAGGCAGAATAGTTTACCCTATGACTGTTATTACCGTAGAGCAATTACGAGCAGAATGTATTGCTGCAGAAAAAATTTTTCTGCATAAAGATCCAAGATCACAAACATCACATCAGGCTGTGCCAGTAAATCGATACACCAGCCAGGTGAACGAAATTTTTGAGAAACTATCTGATCAATATCTAGATCTAGATTATAAAGAAGTAGCCGCTATACAAATTGATAAACCTGTGAACAATCAGCAAAGTAAGAACCCTTTAATTTGCTGGAACTGTCGGCAACATGGACACATGTTCATGGACTGTCCAAAGACTGAAAGAGCGTTGTTTTGTTACCGTTGTGGGAAACCCGAAGTTAAGTCTCCAAACTGCACTAATTGCAGATCAAAAAATGTTCAGAGGAGCGACGGAATATCGGGGAACCATCGTTCCAAGGACGACCCGGCAGCAAGTCAACTGGAATAAAAAGAAAATTCATAAATTTAATAAAAGAAACTATAAAATTTAATAAATTCAAACCAGAAATGAAACATTTATATACGCTAGAAGAACGGAAACTGAATTATGAAAAAGTTAGGAACCGGATAGTCAGTGAAGTCATCAACTTGAAACCAGAAATATCAAATCGAATAAGAAAATTAAGGGACAAATTCAGAGAAAAAAGGCGAACACTAAAACTAGTTATAGAAGCTATAAAAACAGCAGATAGGAAAGGAGATCCGCGAGCGTTTGCAAACCTTAAAATAGGAGAAATAAGTATAAAAGGTTTACTGGATACAGGAGCTTCAGTTAGTCTGTTAGGAAAAGGTTGCAGGGAACTGGTAGAAAAATTAGGAGTGCAAATAAAACCGATTTTTTCTGTAGTTTCAACCGCAGCTGGAAAAGAGCATCGACTTCTAGGCAAAAGTGAATTAGAAGTTGAATTTAGAGCAGATAGCAAAAAAGATAAATTTTTATTTGTGCCCAGAACTGGAACAGCCAGCATATTTAGGGGTAGACTTTTGGAAAGCTTTTAAGTTAGCTCCCGAAATATTTCCTGTTGAGGAAATAAATATTCAAAAATTGCAAGAGACTTTTAAATTGGAAAGTCATAAATCGAATCCACATAAACTTAATGAATCGGAACAGGAGAGATTAAATGAAGTTATAGCTTTATTTCCTTCATTTGAAGCGGAAGGGTTAGGTTGTACTCACTTGGAAAAACACTCGATACAACTTATAGAGGGTGCGGTTCCAGTAAAAGACCGTCACTATCCAATCTCACCTGCCGTACAGGAAATCACTTATAAAGAAATTGATGAAATGTTGAAATTAGGGGTAATTGAGGAGAGTCAGAGTCCCTGGAGTCATAGGACCACAATAGTTAGAAAGCCAGGGAAAAATAGATTGTGCTTAGATGCAAGAAAACTTAACAAATTAACGGTTAAGGACGCTTATCCCCTGCAGAACATTGATGGTATATTAAGTCGGATCGATGAAACGTATTTTATCAGTAGTGTGGATTTGCAATATGCTTTTTGGTAAGTAGAATTGGAAGAGGAGAGTAAACCATATACGGCTTTTACAGTAGCAGGCCGACCACTCTACCAATTTAGGGTAATGCCATTCGGTCTCTGCAATGCGGCCCAACGACTTTGCAGATTGATGGATAAAGTTATTCCGCAGAGACTCAAAGGGAACGTATTTACATATCTGGACGATCTGTTAGTGATTTCAGACAGCTTGGAAAAACATTTAAAATTGCTAAAAGAAGTGGCTATCTGTTTAAGAAATGCAAATTTAAAAATTGGTTTAAAAAATCTCAATTCTGTTTTCAACAACTAAAATATTTAGGTTTTATCATCGGTGGAGGAATGTTAAAGACTGACCCCGACAAGGTAGAAGCGATACGGGCCATGAAATTACCAAAAACTCCAAGAGAAGTCCGCAGCTTTTTAGGAACAGCGGGATGGTACCGCAGATTTATAAAGGATTTTGCTTCAATCTCAGCTCCATTAACAGACACGTTAAAAAAGTCAAAAAAATTCACGATGACACCGGAAGCAACCGAGGCATTTGAAAATTTAAAGCAAGCCCTTACAACAGCACCTGTGTTACGCCATGCCGACTTTTCAAAACGCTTTTGGATCCAGTGTGACGCTTGCGATTATGGAATTGGTGCAGTTCTATACCAAGTGGATGAAAATGATGAAGAACAGCACATAGCTTTTTACTCGCAAAAGTTGAACTCATGCCAAAGAAACTACAGCGTCACAGAGAAAGAATGCCTCGCAGCAGTGATGGCTGTTAAAAAGTTCAGATCATACGTAGAAATGATGCCATTTACAATTGTAACTGATCACGCCAGCTTGAAGTGGCTTATGTCACTCAGAGATTTAAGCGGTAGACTGGCACGGTCGTCGTTACAATTGCAGGCTTTTGATTTCGAGATTCAACATCGGAAAGGTTCTGAAAACATCGTCGCTGACATGCTGTCAAGGTTACCAAATGATTTAGAAGTTACTGAAGTTGAAATGAAAGCATTTTTCGATTTTGAGACCACAGAATTCGATAGCGATGAATACAATGAGATTAAAAAGAACATTTTAGAAAATCAATTAAGTTTACCTGATTTGAAAATAGAAGATGAAATGATCTTCAAGAAGGTTGATTATGATAGAGGGGTAGAAGATGAGCAGAAATGGAAACTCTGGGTACCAGCTAATTTAACCCAAACAGTTATAGAAAAGGCCCACTCAACACTAACAACAACACATGGTGGAGTAGTCAAAACCTTGGAAAGGCTAAAAAGGTTTTTCTATTGCCCAAAAATGACTGTTCAATTAAAAAAATTTTATAAGGAATTGCAAAACGTGTAAAGAAACCAAACCAGCAAATTATAACCTAAGACCGGAAATCGGAAAACAAGTTGTAACGGAAAGACCATTCCAAAAACTATACATCGATTTTTTGGGGCAATATCCTAAATCGAAAAAAGGCAACAGGTATATATTTGTGGTACTAGATCATTTTTCAAAGTTTACCTTTTTAAAAGCTATGAAAGATGCTACAACAGCGAAAGTTATGGAATTTCTAACCCATGAAGTTTTTCATAAATTTGGTGTTCCTGAAATTATCCATAGTGATAATGGATCACAATTTTTATCAGCGAGCTTTGGAAAATTACTAGAAGCCTACAAAATTCAGCACATTAAAACACCCTTGTATCAGCCCAGTAGCAACGCATCAGAAAGGGTAAACCAATCAATTTTATCAGCTATACGAGCATATGTAAAAGAAGACCATAGAGATTGGGACTTATATCTGTCTGAAATTGAGTGTTCTTTAAGAAATTCATTCCACAGTGCTATAGGTTTCACTCCATATTTTGCATTATTCGGATTCCATATGTATACTAGCGGCGCCGACTATAAGCTTGGCCGTAAACTGAAATCTCTAACCGATCATTGAGTATTGATGCAGCCTAACGCAAAAATGGATCTGATAAGAGAACAGATTCAAGAGAATATGCAGAAAGCCTATGAAAGGAGCGCAACTAGATATAACAAAAGAGCCCGAATTGTAAAATTTATACCTGGACAAGAAGTCTACAGAAAAAATAAAATTTTGAGCAACTTTGAGAAAAGCAGGAACGCAAAATTGTGTAAAAAGTATCTGCCCAGTAGAGTGGTTCGGCCTGTAGGGGACAATATGTACGAACTTGAGACCTTACAGGGAAAATCAGTTGGTGTATATCACGTTCAGGATATAAAAGTTTAAATTATTTGATTAAGATTTTGATTTGAAGTAAAATGTGCAATATTTGGACTAACATTTTTTTGGGATTATTCATAAATTTATACAATTTATATGTTGTGTTGTCCAAATTTATTTAGCAAATGTAAGAATTTTAACCTTTATATCTGTGATAAAAACCAGTACCTGATAACTATGTAATAAGACCGGGAAGTTTGCAATCTTTGTTTTTATTAAATAATTTTTACATACCCATTTTATTTCTCTTGTGCAATTTTGATTTAAGGGAACTGTAGCTCTTGTTGGTTTTTTTTTTAACCAGCGATACATCTGTGATATAAATGTTTAGCTTTAATTGTGTCCTTTTATTTTCCATTGATATTTAGAATTTGGAAAAAATTTTTAAATTAGTAGTTGAGTAAATTCAAGTAAAGTATGCTTTTCTGTCGTTAAGATAGACCTGAAAGAAAACTGAAAGACACACAAAGTAAATGTTTATATCATTGATGAATTAAAGTTACTTCCCGTAAGTGGATATTCCAGCGATTGACTTTTGCGAATTTTGCCAGATGTGTAAATCATGCAGAAGAAATTACAGAGTCTTTTATGATTGAAAGTACTCATGAGATTTTGTACCATAATTGGTCGAACAACGCCAATGCCCGGATAGGATTTGTATGGAGGAGAGACCCACTGATTATAGATCTGAAAGTATAAGTTAGAAAAATGACAATTTTAATATAAACGTTTTTAAATTTCTTCAAATGAAGTATAATTTTGAAAATTTATACGAAAGTTTTAACAGGATGAAAGCAGTCTTTTAAAATTTTTAGTATAATAACCTTGGATAACATTTTTACCCCAAGATAAATTATGAGGATTTTTTTTTTAAAAAAAAAAAAAAAAAAAAGGACAAATCTTAATATTTTTTTTAAATATCTAATAGAATGTAGATATTAGTTTTAACTATTCGTGATAGTTGCAATTAATCGTTTTAGCGATTAATCGATTTGAGCATGGATCAAGTAACCATTACTGATTCAATAATGTAACTTGGTTAACCTAAAGTATTGACTTTATTTTAAAAATTAGTTTTTTTTAATAGTAAATTTTGATATATTTAAACATTTGGATACCGGATTTGTCAGTCGGAATTATTTAATTTGATTAAAAATGTTTAACAGTTTAAATTTTTATTTGGGAAACCCGGGTAAAAATCCAAGGAAAATATTGGAAAATTAGTTATTTAAAATTGCCTAAAATGTTAGGCGTTCGAATGAATGAATGAACGATAATTTAAAAAAAAAAAAACAGATCTAAAGTGTTAAGGGTTACCACTATGCGTTTTCTTACCGAGAAAAGTGCAGCAGAGGTAAGTTGTTCGATCAAATGGTCAGTGATGGGATCATCTTGTACGTTGTGATCAGGATCAGAATTCAACAACAGTTCTTTGAAGAGAATTAAGTTAGGAGCATGCAGAGGTAGCATTCAGTCATTAATCCGCTGAAGCAAATTTTAGCCCGGCTACACAGTCGGAAGAGAGTTGAGACCCATGTTTCAGGGTGTGAGAGTTCCCCACGTTGAGCTTTTCTTCATATAAAAGGGGCAACCAGACCTGCACACCGTTCCCTACTGTATTCCAACGTAGAAACCGGAGTTTTGTTGCATGTGGGGTTGTTCCCCTTTAGACCAGGTGGCATCAACGCCCCTAATTACATTACCCTACGCCTCTGGCGATTAACAAAATTTTGCGTGGGGCTTATTTTCATTGAAATCAGGAGGAGGTCGAAAAACCTAGAACCTCGAGTCCGTTTGCCATTTTCATGAATATAAGGGAGGAAGCCATATCCAGGAGCGAACCACACTCCGGCTTCGAGTCCCGGTTACCTTAAGGGAAGGTGAAACATTGACCTGGTGGCAGAGTCGCACCACCTTTCACCTGCCAGACTAATTTTTTTTAGTACCATGTTAAAACCTGTAAATAATGAAAGGAAAAATATTAAGAACATGTTTAAAATAGTTATACCAATACAAACCACGAATCCACTGATGCATCATCCACATCAGTTATGTTCCAATAGTCCAGAGTGTAGCAGCAAAAGGCAGATCAAATCTGTAAATGAAAAAGAAAATAAATTTAATCAATGAACAAATACTTACCCATGTGTTCGGCTGCTGGTTTGTTTGATTTTTGGTTAGTTTGTATAGTTGATGGTAAATTTATATTTACGTACTGTATATTTAGTACCAAACGGGAAAATAGGTGCGGTACTATTTTCCTACACCATACGTAAAAGTCGTGTTTTTTCCTACCGAACGGGTGAATGTTAATTGTATTGAATGAAAATATGTTAAATAAGATTATTTAGATAATATTTTTATAGATAATTCGTATTTTGATATGAATTATTTGCTGTGTTTATTTGGGGGACCAAAACACACTATGGTACCAAGGTTAGAGTTGGGGGAAAAGTGTACTGCTGTACCAACCCTAGTTTGTTACTACCATTGTGCATTGTTGGTATTTATAGTAGTAGTACTGGAATATATAAAATGTGTAGAGTAAAGTAGGGATGCCAACTTTCATTTTCATTGAGTAAACCGATAATTTTAAATCGATCTTTTCAAAAATTAAAATTTTGGATTTATGAATGAAAAAGTTTGCCTACTGAAAATGCTGATAGCCTGGTACAAGTAAAGATAGTTTTGGCGGTTATTTTAGGATAGGGCCGCGGGGAAAGAGAATTGTGAGTTAAATATTATTTGAAAAGTATAGTTTTGTGAAAATAAATATAAAACGCATAAATGTAAAAATTCTAGAAAAATCTTAATTATAAAAATTAAAAAGCAAATAAAGATGGCGAAAAGGAGGGAATTTTTAAAATATATAAATAGAAAGATAAATAGAAAATATAGATTCAAATTTTATAAATTAGAAAAAAAGATGGCTAATTGGCGGGAATAACTTAAGGTATATAGAAAGTGTTTAGGAAAATATATAAGAGTAGGAGAAGAGAAAAACAGCAGAACTTAGGTACAAGTTTATAGTTAGACAGAAGCTGAATTCAAATACCAGTTGGAGCTAAACGAGTTCGGATATAATTAGCGCATATTGTTGAAGTGAATATTATTAAAGTGTACAAAAAATTTCAAAGTATTAATAACTTCACAGGAAATATAAACTGTGCTAAAGACACTTATAAGTGCAAGAGTCTATAAAAATTAAATAAAATATTGAACAATATTATAAAAAGTTATAAAAAAAAAAAAAAGAAAACCCGAACTGTAGAGTGTTACTGAGGAAGTGTTGTGAGCAGATTTATATAGTAATAAAGAAATTAAAGGAACACGTAAGTGATTTTTTTTTAGTGAAAACATTAGATCTGTGAAAAAGCCATCTATAGGTAGTTTTACTTATAAAAGAAATACATTTGTTTAATTAAATAGCTGGCTTGTACCTGCGATACGTGGATTGGTAAAGTGAAGATAAGCTCTAGAGGATACCAAGTAGAAAGCCTTCCTAGAACACTAGCGGTGAAGCCAGGTAATAATTTCTTATGAAAGTGTATGAAAATTTGCTATAAATCATCAAGCTGAGAACAATTAGTAAAGAAAAAGCCGAATATTATTATTTAACATATCACTATGCTTTATTTTATTAAAATTATGTTTTTAAAGTAAAGAAAAAAAGAGAAGAAAGTGAGGAAAAGAAGATCATGTTTTAAAAAAAAAATAAAAGATATTGAAAATTTAATTTATTTTAAGATTTTGAACAGATAAGTTTTGAGGATATTTTTGGAAAAATTTTTATATCTTAGTATTTACTTAAATTCTATTTTTTTGTATTTTATGTTTAGTGTATTTTATGTATTTTTTTTTTGTTTTATGTATTTTAAGGCTTGTAGCAAAAATATAAGAAACTGAAATATAATTGTTAGTCCTAGTTAATTTGTTTTTAAGAAAATTTGGTCGAACAAAAAAAAAATAATAAAAAGATAAGGGTTTACGTCCAATTCGTTTCTTTTGTTAGTCATAGACTGAATAGTGGCAGTCAAAAATATTATCCTCAGGGAGCTCCTTTAGGTTAGATTTGTTTTTAGATTTATACGGTATCCATAGATATTATGGGTAGAGTAGATCTGGACCCTTCATAGAAAAATATAAGGATTAAAAGAAAAATATTAGATATGTATGTTTAAGTACAGAAAATTTTTTTTAATATTTGGAAAAGAAAAAAAGTTAAAGAGAGAAATTTAAAGTGAAGATTTTTTTTTATTACATGCTATATATTTCTTTTTAGTGCTAGTTATATTAGTGTATTTTGGTAACGTTTTTTTTTTGAGTCGAACCATTTATTAAAATTTCAAATTAAGTATTATTTATTGTATAAAATAAATTATTATGGTATTAGTTAAGTTAGCTTTAGTATATATAAATAAAGAAAATGTTATTTTGTAATTGTAAAAACAAAACATAATGTTGGCTTAAAGTTTTTTATAAAGGGTAATGGTATGTGGTGAGTAAAGGAGATAGGGTCAAGTAGTGTTAGGGGTCATTATTAGGATTTTATGGAGCGGATTAATGACCAAGGTTGGGAGGGCATAGGAGACCGTCATCTTTCTCCAAATTGTTTTTGTGGTAAGTTTTTGTTTAAAGTTTTTTTTTTTGGTTGTTGTGTTTTTTGAGTTCAGTTTTTTTTATGTGTAATCCGACACTGATGAGGGGGTTGGGACCTCCTGGGGTAGTGCTAGAGCTAGCTGGCAACCTCATCAGCCCAACGGTTTGCAACAAATATGCATTTATTCCAAAATATGCACTAACAAGACGATGCTATTTTAACACAAATTCTTTGATTCGCAGATATTTTTGTACCCTGCTCTCACACTTAAGAAAAAAAACATGCATTTGCATGAACTTGCGGTCGGTTCCTGGTTATCACAAATAGATCAATCTTAAAGGAAACTATTTTCATGGAAGCACTCCGTGATCCTCATTAAAATAAAAAAAATACCGTGCGCCCCGGTAGGCTAGTTGGTAGCGTGCTGGCTTATCAGTGCGGGGGTCGTGGGTTCGATTCCCACCAGAGGCACTGGTCTGTTTTAGCTACAACGCGCCGAAGGCCATAGTAGCTAGTGCTCGGTTAGGGTAATAGTATATAATTTGTAATTATATGATTATTAATTAATAAAAAAAAAAAAAAATACCAGCACTAACCTGGCAATTTAAGTATTTTCCAAACCTAATTTGAGCCTCCTTAATCATATTTACTAATGATAATTATCTTTATTATCTACAGATGCATATTGAATAGGATACGATTTATTGCTTAAGATATAAGATTTATTAGTTTAGGATGTGTTATAAAAATGTAAAATGGTAAAAAATAAAGTATACTTTCGGACTTCTAAAGTCTAATTATCTACTTTAGACAAGTACATGTATACTTTAATCGTTAAAGTCTGTTTCATATTTAAAACTAGCTAGTGGTTGGTTTTAACCTTTTGAAGAATATATTCAGATAGTTTTTTTGGCAAGGAAGTTTTTGTTTAAATAGGAAAATTTGGAAATGTATTTCACAAAACTTGCGTATTTTAATGAAGAAAAAACAAAATTTACAAAGAGATACACTTTCTGTGGAATTCCTTATCAGCAGTATCCCAGTTCGCCTTCCTAAAGATATTTAATGCCTTTATTAATAAAATTAATCTTTTTTCTTTTTGTGTTTTTCTTTGAGCTAATATAAAATCAGCTGTTCAATTTTGCCAATGGCTAAAATTTTAGTACAAAGTGTATGAAAACATTTTGTACATTTAATGTGACATCCATTTAAAGCAGGTTTAACTTGAAATTAACTTTATTTTTGACTTAAATATATTTTGAGAATTTTGTATGTATTGTTGATCTTTTAAAATTGCATTTCATTTAGAATTGACAGGTTTGAGATCATAATTAAATGTTAATATTACAAATAGAAAACACTAATTGTAAATAAATGTAAGATAAAATGAAAATAATCTTGTGGGGATCCGCGCTGGTGGGAGTGGCACACTTTCGGCCTAAGCGACTAAGTCATCTCCAGCTTCATTATTATCCCCCACCCACATTAAACTCAAGGTTTGATCTGGTATATCAATCAACCACAGAAAATCGGTGATGTTAATTGATTACCCGAACAACATGAGTTATTTTCGTCTTTTCTTACAAGTTTAGCCAGCAGTTTTAAATCTTAAAGCTTTTTATTTGGCAGGGTTGCCAGTCCAATTGCTAATGTTACCTTTACTGGGAACGAATTGTGAATCCGGCATATTTAAACACAACATATTCTAGTTGATTGTTTTCTTAACGTGCGTGCAGATAGCAACGCTTTTTTTAATGTGCGTGCAGATAGCAACGGTTTTTTTTAAATAATCGGCAACGGTTTTTATTAAAAAAAAAAAATCTGGGCAGGCTGTGGGATGGAATCAAAAGGTCTGAAGCTGAAATGTAAGTCCAAAGAATGGTATTAAACTGGACAACACATATACAATGCGTGCAAATGGATTCCAGGCAAAAATTTTTTTAATCTTTAAAAATATACGATTTCTAGGTCACAATTTTGGAATGGAATCAGAAACTCCGAAGAAGAATATATGTTCAAAGATTGATATTAAACTGGCCAACACATTTAAAATGCGTGCAAATGGACTCCAGGTCACAATTTTTTTTAAATCTTTAAAAATATCGGTTTTTATATAAAAAAAAATTTTTCTAGTCAGGCTGCAGGATGGAATCAAAAAGTCTGAAGATATATGTCCAAAGAATGGTATTAAACTGGAAAACATATTTACAATGCGTGCAAATGGATTCCAGGTAAAAGAAAGAGTTTATAGTTTTTTCTTTTATTAAGTAATTTTAATGATTTTATTGATAATTAAATTATATTAAATGGTTTGAAACAATTAGCAATTATTTCACGACGTTCTTTCTCTATCGTACGAGCGAGACTGACATTTTCCACCCGCAGTGCTGCCATCGTGTTCGGTTTTAACCAGTGATGCTAACAGTCGGCCTTTCCTGAGAATTCGGAGTGACCTCACTACGGCTATCGTGAGTATCTTCATCTTCGCTAGGATCATCCTCGTCATCGCTAAGATTGTCTTCATCATCTTCGGCTAGTGTACACCAAGGCTTTAATTTGTCGGACGCATAAACTCCCGTATAATGACGTTTGTTCCTGGTTCTGGTTGATCCAGGTAGATCGGTGATGACATAACGGTCATTGTCCAAAACACGGCTGATTAAATACGGTCCTTTGTACTTAGGCTCTAATTTACGGGATTCACCAGTGCTAGGTGCTTCGTTTTCGGCGAGAACCAGATCATCAACGTTGTACTCTACAGGTGTAGAATGTTGTTTATCATAACGTTCCTTAGCTTTTTGTTTCGCTTGAGATACTCGCTCAACAGTAGCTTCTCGTAATTCGTTTAAATCTTTTTCCTCATCATCGTAATCGTCTTGGAGAATCAGAGTTATTTTGTTTTTCAAAATGTCACGGGGTGTAAATACATATACTAAATCGTGGGGTGATTGTTGTGTTGTCTTATTACGCATAGTGTTGATTGACCACTGGACGTTTCGTAACTGGTCATCCCAACGTTTATCTGCACTTGTGGTCGTTTTCAGCATGGACAAGAGAGTTCTATTAGTACGTTGAGCGTGTCCGTTTGCACGGGGTGTTCGAACAGCATTTTGAATGTGTTTAATGTTATAATCATTGCAATACCGGCCAAATTCTTTGGAGGTAAACGCTGTTCCTCGGTCGGTAACAATACGTGTTGGAACGCCTACATAGCTGCTTACTTCATCAAGAACTGCTAAAACATGTTTTGTTGCTGTGCTTTTTACAGCTCTTATAATTGTATATTTCGTGAAAGCATTAACCAAGACAAGGATATGTTCATTTCTACGGCTACTTTTAGGAAATGGTCCTAGGTGATCCAAATGAATTGTATGGAACGGTTGAGGATCGACATCATCATAATAATACACACCTTCTTGTTTTCCACCTGGCTTCTTGTTGTACGAGCAGTCGACACACGACTTTATGTATGATTTTACGAAATTCCTCATTCTAGGAAACCACATGTAGTCCTGAATACGTTCAATTGTTTTATCGGTCCCTAAATGACCCGCGCTGTCGTGATTATTGTTTACTATTCGCCATCTTAGGGATTTTGGTACGACCCAAAGCTTTTTACCATTTACTTTGCGATAAAGTCTGCCATGAGTTAATTCGTACTCCTTTAGGGATATTGGATCATTTTCGTGTAACTTCTTTATAATTTGTTTAATATTATCGTCCTGGAGTTGCATACTAAACAGAAAATCTTCTTCGCCAATGGTGGTCTTCATAACCTTAAGAGAGGCTGTTTCAATTTCGTGGGACTCTTCCACTGGATAACGGCTTAGTGTATCGACATGATCCATTCGTTTACCTGGACGATGTTCAATCGTTATATCGTAGTCCTGTATGCGTAACCACCATCTGGCTATTCGAGGAATTAATTCCCGTTTTTGCATAGCAGTACGAATCGCATTACAGTCCGTTATCACTTTGACTGGTTTACCATACACATAGAATCTCATACGGTCCAACGTTTCGACGACGGCTAACGTCTCGAGTTCGTAACTATGGTATTTTCGTTCATCGCTACTTGTAGATCGACTATAATAAATCACGGGCTTCCAACCATCATTTTCCCGTTGTAATAATACACCTGCCAAACCAATACTACTAGCGTCAGTATGAATTTCGTGATCACTTTCAACTCGATAAGTTGTCATGACCGGTTGTGTTGTTAGTGCGTTTTTTAATTTTTGAAATGAAGCTTCTTGCTCCTCATGCCACTCGAACGGGACATCCTTCCTTAGAAGTCTTCTTATTGGCTCCGAAATTACGGCATAACAAGGTACAAATTTTCTAAAATAGCCACTCAAACCTAGAAATTTACGTACCTCGTGAACGTTCACAGGTGTTTTAAACTGCTGAATCGCTAACGTTTTGATCGTTCCTGGGCTTATACCATTTGGTGTAAGTTTATGACCCAGAAACTCAACAGAGTCTCGAAGAAATTCGCATTTTTTTACGTTAAGTGTCAAATTTAGTTTGCGTAACGCCGTTAAAACTCTTGACAATTTTTCGAACATCTCATCGCTAGAATTACTACCGATAAGGATATCATCCACGTAGTGAATCATATCATCTGGCTTCGTTTTTTCCTTGATAAGCATCATAAGTCGTTGAAAAACAGCTGGCGCGTTTTTAAGACCAAACGGCATACGTTTAAATTCATAAAGTCCATCAGTTGTCACAAACGCAGTATATTTTCTATTTTCACGTGCAATAGGAACCTGATAGTATCCACAATTCAAATCAAGGGTCGTAAAATAATTATACCGGGTTGCATTTTGTAATCTCTCTTCGATATTCGGCATTGGATATATTTCCTTTTTAACGTGACTATTTAACCGGCGGTAGTCAACACACATACGATCAGAACCGTCTTTCTTTTTAAGTAAAATTATCGGCCTAGCGTAAGTAGATTCAGATTTCGTTATAATATCGTTACATAAAAGTTCATTTATCATTTTATTAACCGTTTCTTTTTTTGGTTCCGGTACGCGATATGGTTGTTGCGTTATCGGTTTATCGGTATCCAGTTCGATATGCATTTCAACGGCATCAGTTTTTCCGATTTCAGTTAAATCACTAGCGAACACATCGCGATATTCATTCAAAAATTCCGTTAAATTGTCTTTTATGGAAACGTCGTCGCTACCACATATAATGTCATTTTTATCAATAACCATTTTATTTCGATTACAGGCAACAACTTTTACATTCATTTCCTCGAATACTAATTCACCATTTTGTGTACTTACATTTGTGTTATGAAAAATGCTATCACCCAAAATCAAGTCTGTTGTCAGAAGCTCATCATCCACGATTAAAAGTTCTATTTTCCTCTTAAGACCATCCATTTGGATGTCTGTGTAAATCTTTTGTGTGGCGAATCGTGCACCACCGCAAAATCCGTTAATTCTAATTCGACACTTTAGACGTTCATTTGGCAATGTTTTTGCCACCGTTTCGCCAATCATATGACACTTACTGCCAGTGTCCAAAAATGCTTTTAAGTCCTTACCGTTTATACAGACAGTTTTCACAAATTTCTCTTCACAATCGATTATATCCGTTTTGTTAACGTTTGCTTTATATAATCTATTGCCACAATTTTCGGGTTCACCGCGTTTATGCACTTTTCGACAATCGTTACAACGTTTACGCGTAGGGGGTTTCGTACATTGACTCGAAATATGACCTTGTTCAGAACAATTGTAACACGTTATTGGTTTTTTATATCCACTTGGTACGTTCTCTTTCGTTTTATTAAAATTGTTATTATTGTTAAATTTTGGTTTGTCATAAAAATGCTTTTTCACCGCCGACACATTTCGCAAATAATCCTCGATTGTTTCACGCATTTCTTTAAAAGTATTAAATTTTACCGCGGCGATGGCGTTTTGAAGGTCTCTGTTTCGCAATCCTTCTCGGATATATTTTATAATGGCTGCATCACTAAGATCGTATCGCTTTCCTATCGTACATACACGTAAACAGTAGTCAATTATACGTTCGCCATCTTCTCGTACGGCACTTCTCATCTTGAAGTGAACATCAGCTTCGTCAACAGAAGATCCAAATTCATCTTTTAAACTTTTTGAAAATTCATGCCAATTGGAATGGAGAACCGGTGTGGAATCCAACCACATTTTCGCCACTCCCTTCATCTTCGAATATACGGCCAATAACAGACATTTTTCGTCCCAATTGTATGCAGATAATGAATTATTCACTCGATGTATAAACTGATTCACAGAAATTGATGACTCACGAGTAGGATCAAATTCAGGAATAGTTTCGGCTATATCCTTAACGGAATGATTCCTTGGATGCTGTTCGTATTCACGTATCGGCGTTTCATTTACTTCACGGTGTACCGAACTTTCGCGGTCGCGTTGTTGTGTCAATACCGGCAAACTTTGCATTAACGTTGCCATCATTTCGCGCATTTCATCAATTTGACTTTGCATTGATGAAACTTCTACCCCGTTATCGTCAATAATTTCGATTTCATCACTACCGTTCGCGTCGATTAATCTTTGAATTAATTCAGCCTTTTGTCCCGCCGTTGACAACTTTTGCTCGCATAAAATCTTTTTAAGCTGCTCTATTTTCAAGGAATTTATTTTCTTCAACACCATTGTTACGTATAAAATAAAATTTATTTTTCGTTAATATATATTTATATTTATTTATCATAAAAAAACACTTTTTTATTTGTATTGTACGTATACACTTTTTCACCCGGGGTGCAATTTTAAAATTTTATACGTTAACTTTTCCTTCTATACAAAAACAATACGAATGTTTTCATACACGTTCTAGATTTTTCGTTGTTTTTTTTTCTCGTCATGCACACTTGTGCTTGCAATTTTTAAAATTTTAGACGTTGACCGTTTTTTTCTATGTTACAAGTATTTTACGTTCACTTGTATGCGTTAGGGTAGTTTCTTTTTTTCCGTATTCTTTTTCTATATGCGCAAGAGTATTTCACTTCGTTCACTCATACACACACACGTTTGTACAAATAAATACACGTTTAATTTTCCGTTGATTTTTTTTCGTAAAAATCTATTTTATATTCTCGTTAGTTTTTTTTCTGACTTTTCTTTCGAATCTTATTACACACTCGTTATTTGCCTTAGCCGTTCTGTTTGAGTCTCCACCCATACATACAAAATTATTTTTTTTTTTTACTCGCTACACTTGCGTACTTATTTCCTTCTTTTTTTAATTTTATATTAAACACAAGCACTTTGGTTTCACTATCCCACTTCTGATCTAAAAGAAAGAGTTTATAGTTTTTTCTTTTATTAAGTAATTTTAATGATTTTATTGATAATTAAATTATATTAAATGGTTTTAAACAATTAGCAATTATTTCACGACGTTCTTTCTCTATCGTACGAGCGAGACTGACATTTTCCACCCGCAGTGCTGCCATCGTGTTCGGTTTTAACCAGTGATGCTAACACAGGTCACAATTTTTTTTAATCTTTAACAAACGATTTTTCAAAAAAAAAAAAATTTCTGGGCAGACTGTGGGATGGAATCAAAAAGTCCGAAGAAAAAATGTATGTCCAAATAATGGTATTAAACTGGACAACACATTTACAGCGCGTGCAAATGGATTCCAGGTCACAACTTTTTTAATCTTTTAAAATATACGATTTTATAAAAAAAAAAATCTGGGTATGCTGTCGGATGGAATCAAAAAGTCCGAAGATGAAATATATGTCCAAAGAATGGTATTAAAGTGGACAACACATTTACAATGAGTGCAAGTGGATTCCAGTTCACAATTTTTTCATATTTAAAAATATACGTTTTTTCAAAAATGAAAAATTTCTGGGCAGGCTGTTGGATGGAATCAAAAATTACGAAGATGAAATGTATGTCCAAAGAATGGTATTAAACTGGACAACATAATTACAATGCGTGCAAATTGATTCCAGGTAATAATTTTTTTAAATCTTTAAAAATATCCGTTTTTTTAAAAACATTTTTTTCTGGGCATGCTGTGGGAGGAAATCTAAAAGTCCGACGATAAAATGTTTATCAAAAAATTGTATAATATTATAACGGTAATTAAATCTAACTTATTCTATGTTTTATTTTGTTTGCAATTTTACTTATATCAGCTGTTGTCATTCACAGTATAATCAGCTGTTATCATTCAAATTTCGGCCTGCTTATAAACTAACATAGCGGTACTTAAATCTAACTTATTCTATGTTCTATGTTTTATTTTGTTTACAATTTTACTTATATCAGCTGTTATCATTCACAATATAAAATAAGTTATTAGAGATGTGAGTGGCTATCGATCCACTACACCCTCACCCTCTATTAAAAAATGATTTTTATATATAAATAAAAATTATTTTTAAGATTAGTAATTAATAAAAAAAAAAAAGACTTAAATTATTCTTACATAACTATAAACAATAATAAATAACATAATTCATTTAATTATATTTCTTTAACATATTATTGTGATATTTTCTTAATTTACCTTCTATATCTAAAATATAATTACCTCCCTGTCTATCTACTATCCTGTATGGCCCATGATATGGTGCCTGATTTTTCTTCCTGTTCATTACTCTTAATAGCACTAGCTCTTCTACTTCAAAATTCAGAGGTTGTATGCCCTCACAGACTCTCACTCTACTAGCTTTAGCTATATCTAAGTACTCTCTTGTTCTTTCTAAGGAAAATTTTAATCTTTGCTACAATTCTTTTGCATAGTTTTCTATATTGTAATATTTTTCATTACTCCTAACTTCATCATTTGGTAGGTATGGCAATTTCCGAAAGACCAGTTCATATGGCGTATAATTTGTATCTACGTGTGGCGTTGTATTGTTGAATATGTTGTAATGTAAAATATGGAATCCAATTATCCCATTGATTATCTGTACAAAAATTTAATAAAACTTCATTAAGTACTCTATGATTTCGTTCTATATGATGGTAAGGTGCGCTAAAAAATTTGTTTAATATATAATAAACTACATATCTCTGACATCAATTCGTTTGTGAACTCAGTAGCTTTATCTGATTTTAAGACTTTAAAGTTACCGTAAACTGCTCTACTAATGTTTTTGCTATCGTTTTCGCCTCCTTGGTCTCCATGGGACATGCTACCACGTATTTTGTCAATTCACATTGAATTGTAAGTATGTATCGATTGTAGTTTGACAGACGCAAAGGACCAACCGTATCGATTGCTACTACTTCAAAACTTGTACCTGGTGTGTCTGTTAAAATCATGTTCTCTTTTGTATGTTTAGTTTTTTTATTCATCTTACACTGTTTACAGTTTAAAATGTATTGTTTTATCATCTTCCTCATATTATATGTGTTGAAATATTTGTAATATTTTTTTAAAAAAAGCTCTAAAATCGGGGTATTTTCCATATATGATGGACCAGAAGTAACAAAGTAGTAAAGTGCCGGCTTTGAAGTTGTGTTTTTTAAAAAGTATGGGATTTCTACTTGATATTACAAACAAAAAAGTTTGCCTTTTTGTTGCCCCGTTTTAAGATATTAATAATTTTATGTAAAAAGTCTTGTTTTCAAAATTCCTTTATTTACCATACCCACAGTGTTTTTGTTGTTAATATTGTCGTACTCTCAATGTTAGCTATTTTTGTTGTTGTTGATATTATTGGCAATATATTTTGATATTTAATAGAGATGGCTGCGTGAGTGGCGTTTGATCACCTATGTTCACGAGGGTGACCAATTTACCAGAAAAGAAAAAAAATGAACCCTCAATTCCAGCGAAAAAATATGACTTTCTAATAATTTACCAAATTCACGTGATGGTTTTACATCTTATACTAATTTGCCCGTGCCGAGATAGTCACGCCTATATAATAACTGTTTTTTACCAATGCGTTTGACGTTTAATATTTTTTGAAATTAAACTGACTATCGTAATTTATAAATAATAATGTTTGCGAATAAACTGTTTCACGCGCCCATCTCTATTGCCGTTATTTTTGTGCTTGTTTTTATGTTTTGTTTTTCAGTGGTGTTTTTTGCTGTTTTAAAATTTGAAGTTTTTGTAAAGTGCGTATTGTGTTTTGCATTAAATATAGTAATCGGTATAAGGTAATTGGAAAACCGATTAAACAGTTAAATTAAATAAGAACAAATAAGAAATATTTTTAGGAATAAGCCCCAAAACTATTTTTATATCGCGTCTAGAACTATACAACTTTATGAGAAATACCGCTTTAAATGATTGGAAGGATAAAATCAATTTTCTTAAAATGAAAACCATTAAGCGTATAAACCCCAGCAATATGAGTTTTTTCAACCAAACGTTTGATAATTTTATTAAACAGTTTAAATCTCGATATAGTAAATGTAAAAGGTACCATGATCGTTTTTGGAATTAAATACTGAATGGCTAAATGCTTCTACCTCATTTGTTCCTCCACCAAATAAACGAGGTCGCAAGGAACTTTCATTCGAAGATTGCAGTGCGAAAACTAAATCAAAGAAAACTAGAAGCATAAGAGATAGTATTTTATTGCCAGTTTTGACTCATGCTACACAAATGAGTTTAAGAGCTTCTGGAAATGTTGAGGCAGCAAAGCTAGTTAAAGAAATAACAACGTCAACACTTACAAGGGCTGCAAAATATAGAAAAAGCTTTAAGCAGGCTAAACCAAAACAACTAAGTGCAGAAGAAGCACTTAGCGTTTTAATAGAAGCAAAATTAACTCGACATAGTTATAATATTATAAGAAGGTTGGCTCCGGAAAAATTTCCTTCGTATACTAAAGTTCAACAAGCAAAACAAAGGTGTTATCCCAAACGAGATCAAGTTAAATTTTGTGAAACTTCAGCACAAGTTAGTTTTCAAGGGCTTTTAAATCACACGGTTGAAAGACTAGTTATGCTGCCAAAATGTTATGATATTTTAACAGAAAAAAAAAATATCAAACTTAACCTTGTTTTCAAAGTGGGGTTTTGATGGAAGCTCCGGACATAGTTCGTATAAAAAGGCTTTTTATAGTTCTAATGCAAGCGACTCTTCAGTGTTTATAACATCCATCGTACCACTTAAACTTGTTAGTGGAAATGAAGTAGTTTAGAAAAATCCTCGTCCTTCGTCAACAAGATTTTGTAGGCCTTTAAAGATAGAATACACCAAAGAAACAACAAGTGTATCTAATTTAGAAAAAATTAGGGTCGAGGATGAAAAAAAAAAATCTTGAAGAAATGTTAGTTTTAGTTGGAGAAAATTCCTTAAAGGTTCATCACGATTTGTTTTTAGTAATGGTAGATGGAAAAGTGTGCAACGCAATAACGGGTACGAATTCCACGCAAAAGTGTTATGTATGTGGCGCTACAAGTAAGATGTTCAACTCAGTTGACAGCATGATTGTTAGGGAAGTTAGAACAGGCACTTTAGAGTTTGGGCTATCAATACTACACGGGTGGATTCGATTTTTTGAATGCCTTCTGCACTTATCGTATAAAATTTCAATACAAAAATGGCAAGCACGATCAGATGAGGACAAAAAAATTGTTGCTGAAACAAAACTACAAATTCAGAAAGAGTTTCGTGAAAGAACAGGTTTAATTGTTGACCAGCCAAAGCTGGGCTTTGGTAACTCTAACGAACGAAACACCGCTACACGTTTTTTTTTTAAATGCTGAAATATCAGCTGAAATAACAAAAGTGGACCTAACACTAATTAAAAAAATGCACACAATACTAATTGTTGTTTCATGTGGTCACGAGATTAATTTGGAAAGTTTTTGTAATTTCGCTCACAACACAGCAAAGTACTTTGTTGAAATATATTCCTAGTTTTGCATGCCTCCCACATTACATACATTTTTAATTCACGGCCCGGAGATAGTACAGCACGCACTTTTACAAATAGGAGAATTATCAGAAGGAGCTCAAGAAGCAAGGAATAAAGACTTTAAAAACTACAGAGAGCACTTTGCTCGAAAATGCAGCCGGGAAAAGTCGAATGAAGATGTTTTTAAAAGATTTCTATTAAGTTCAGACCCATTTATATCGAGCATTAGCAGGCAATATGAACAAAAAGAAAATTTATCGAAGTCAGAATTAGATCTATTATAATTACCAAACATTTCTCAAGAAAATCGTGATGATGACAACAATGAGAAGGATAATAATGATGATGGTGATGATGATGATAGTGATGATGATGATGATGATGATGATGATGATAATGATGATAATGATGATAATGATGATAATGATGATAATGATGATAATGATGATAATGATGATAATAATGATGATGATGATACAGATGACAGTAATTGTAATGATGATAAAATTCAAGTGATGAATAAGAAATAGAGAATATTCAAATAAATTACTTTAATTAAACAAAAAAAAAAATAAAAATCCATTAAAAACGTAGAAGTGTTGTTTTTTTGCCTAACTTGGGTATTGTTAATACAAAAAATATTATCTCGTTAATTGCACCCTTCCTTGATTTAATCTCCATTTTAGGTATAATCGAACCCACTGTGCGCTGCTTTAATTTCAAAACTGTCTTTCTGATACCTAAATGTCCTCCATGAGTAGAATTATGGTATTCATTAATAAGTTTCATCTGAGTTTCTTTGCAAAGTATTCTTTTTGGTTCATCATATAGTAATATTTTCAAATTTGCTTTTGATTTTCATTTTAACTTGTTGTATAAATTTTTCCATGGCCATGGTTTTATATATTTCATCATTCTTGCTCAAAGCTAGCTCATTTATTCCTTCATCATGCATTTTTGATAACAGTT
This sequence comes from Delia radicum, assembly GCA_021234595.1. Lineage (NCBI taxonomy): Eukaryota > Metazoa > Arthropoda > Insecta > Diptera > Anthomyiidae > Delia > Delia radicum. The sequence goes on along the minus strand of CM037854.1, from coordinate 172,005,193 downwards.
TCTCCAATGTCAACTTTGTGCTCTATGGATTATCGCTGCATCTTGCTATGAAATTTACTTTACAAATTTACTTCTATTAAATTATCTCAAAAATGTTTGTGTATTTAAAACTTAAGTTTTCTTGTTTTGCGTAAATCTGATATTGACGTACAGTCCCAGACGAAAAGTTGATCAGGCCATTGCCCGGAAATGCACTGCGTACTATTTGTCGTGTCAGGGTTATTTGTATTTTCCAATTGTTTTTGCATATATCTGGTTATTGCTAAAACCTTTTTATAGGTTTCATCCCTATCTGGAATCATTGCTCTTAACGTGTCGCTATTTAAAATTATTCTTGATAATGCATCTGCATTCGTATTCATTTTCCCTTTTTCGTATTGTATTTCAAAATTATAATCGGATAAAGCCATTCTCATTCGTGTCATTTTTGACGACGGGTTTCTGTGTGAAAACAGAGAAACTGAAGGCCTGTGGTCGGTGACCACGAAAAAGTCTCTGCCAAGGTCTAAAAAAATTAATTGTTGGTTTGTTTATGTCATGCTTTGATAAAGATTTGCTTGCATATGAAATTGGTAAATCTGAACCAATTTCGCCTTGCGATAAAACTGCACCAAGAGCATAATTTGTAGGGCGTTGTGGTGTAATGGTTAGCGCGTTGGACGTTTACACAGAAGGTCCCGGGTTCGATCCTCGGTGCCGGCAACATCAAAATAATATGTATGAGTTTTTTCTATCCTTCATACGTATCGCAATGTCTACCTTCGGTATTCCCATAGCAATTAACCCCACCGAAGTAAAATAATAAATCAGGGCTATGAACCAAAAAGCTTCAATAAGTTCGCCAACTCTCCATCAGGTGGCGAGCAACAACTGTTCTAAGACTTATCATCTCGCGCAATTACAGTGTTGCCATGTCTGAAGCCCTTCATCTTTCCCCACCTTTCATCTCTATACTATCCCTTTCCAAAGAAAGCAACACACTAAATATAGGAAGTATTTCCTGAGTGTTGCCTCTCTTTAAAAAAAAAAAAAAAAATCTGTGGTTAAAATAAACGGTTTGTCAAATCTGGGTATTGAAGTATTGGTGGCTTCGTAAGATTTTCTTTTAGTGTTTCGAACGATTTTAGGCATTCATTATCCCATTGAAAAGGTTTGTTTTTCTTTAATAGTGAATTTAAATTTTTTGCTACGTCTGCAAATTTAGGTATAAACCGTCGATAGTAATTGCAAAAAGCAACAAATCTTCTTACTTCAGCCGCATTTGTAGGAACTGGATAGTTTGTTATTACATCATCCTTAGCCGGATCTGTTCCAATTCTGGTTTCAAAAAACTGCACTTGTCTGCATTTAATTTAAGGTTGTACTTTCTTAATCTTTGGAAAACGTTCTTTCAATTCTCGTTGTGGTGCTTTAGACTGCATCCAAATACAATAATGTCGTCCACATACAGAAAAGCTTTGGCATCTAAGCCGCTCAGCGCAATCGTTAACATACGCTGAAAACTGTTTGAAGATATTTTTAAACCGAAAGGCAATCTCTTAAATTGGTAATGACCATTTTCTGTGGAAAATGGCGTCAACGGGCGGGAGTTTTCATGTAACTTTATCTGGTGGAACGAACTGGTCATGTCAAGCGTTGAAAAATATTTGGCTCTGCCAAGTTTGGCGATCACATCTTCTATTCTGGTCAGCGGAAATTTGTCATTGACTATCTTTTCATTCAATTTTCGAAAATCTACCACGAGACTCCATTTTTTTGTATTATCTGTTGATTTTTTCGGTACGACTAGCAATGGTGAATTGTATGGGCTAACTGAATTTTCAATTACGTTTTCGGCTAATAATTGATCAACTTGGTTATTAACTATCCTCCATTTGAGTTTGTGGCTGTCTATAATTTTTTATATATAACCGGTATATTTACCGGTTTTGAATCTGTTATTTGTATTTGTTGTATATAAAAAATATTCACACTAAGTTCTTCACCTGGAAGATGGAAAACATCTTCAAATTCCTTAGAAACTTCGATTAAAGATTTCTCTGCATATGGGTCATTACCCCCAACATCTAAACTTCTCAAAAGTGTAACTAGCATGTTGCTATCATGTATACTCTCTTTTCTTGTAAAATATATGTCGTAGTTGCCTAATGGTTTTATCTTGCAATTTTCACTTTTAAAAATTACGCTCTTATCCGTAGTATTCAATACTTTAACATGTGCCACACCTTTTGCGGGTATAAAAGTATTTCCTAGAAATACCCCTTCGGCTAACTCTTCACTCAGCACAATGCTCTCTTCATTCACTTCTACCTTAAGAGGAACGATTGCATCTGACCGTGCTGGTACAACTACGTTTGTCTGATATATTATCTTCGAATTCATTGGCATGATATTCTCATGTTCATTTATAATAAAAGTAATAGTGTATGTTTCAAAATCTATTTTACTCATGTCTTCTATCAAAATATAATATAATAGGTTTCGTTGCAACTTTTTTGTACTTATACTATCTATAGCTTCTTCTGTAATCCCAGTTAATCTAACAGTATCTCTTGTGTTTATATTAGATCAAAATTTTAAACTCTCATTACTATTACAGCATTATAAAATTATGCACGCGCTCACGTTATTTGATATCTTATCTTCTGTGCCATTGGGCAACTTCTTTCGTTACCCGGCCTTCGTAGTTTCCCTGATCGGCATTATAATGGTAAGACCTATACGTGTTATTGTTATTATTCCGTCCTCTACCAATTGAATTATTGCTGTTACCGCTGCTACCATTGAAGTTTCTACTTTTTCTGTGTTTTTTTCTAATAGTCAAAGTAAATTATCATATAAAAATTATAATTTTTCTGTTAATTTAGAGAAAAATTTGTTATGATCTAAAACCGAACAAATAAAATCTCACACATAAATTTATAGATCAACGATAAAATTCACTATTAAACCACTCACCAGGTACAGTGCAAAAATCGTTTAATGTATATGCTCGTCATATGTATTAATAAAAAAATCTTTAATGTTTGTTGATATGCTTTGCTAATGTAGAAGGTTAGTATATGATGACATTAGAGAAAAGAACTGCCATTTAAAGTTTTAACTGAAAGTTAAACTGGCAACTATGATAATGACTAGAGAAAAAACAAACACACTATAAATAGAAATCGTTCGTGGTAAATTTCATTCTAACTCAACACACAGAGTAATGTGGGATTTAACGTTACCCAATTTCTTCAACGTGTGAGTTAAATAGATGATATTTACGATTAACACTAAATGGCACGAAGAATGTTGATGAAGACCGTAGTGGGTCAGAAAATGCATTCCATTCATGCTAGTGTCTAATAACTTTTTCTAGTGTTTTTTTCTAATAGTCAAAGTAAATTATCATATAAAAATTATAATTTTTCTGTTAATTTAGAGAAAAATTTGTTATGATCTAAAACCGAACAAATAAAATCTCACACATAAATTTATAGATCAACGATAAAATTCACTATTAAACCACTCACCAGGTACAGTGCAAAAATCGTTTAATGTATATGCTCGTCATATGTATTAATAAAAAAATCTTTAATGTTTGTTGATATGCTTTGCTAATGTAGAAGGTTAGTATATGATGACATTAGAGAAAAGAACTGCCATTTAAAGTTTTAACTGAAAGTTAAACTGGCAACTATGATAATGACTAGAGAAAAAACAAACACACTATAAATAGAAATCGTTCGTGGTAAATTTCATTCTAACTCAACACACAGAGTAATGTGGGATTTAACGTTACCCAATTTCTTCAACGTGTGAGTTAAATAGATGATATTTACGATTAACACTAAATGGCACGAAGAATGTTGATGAAGACCGTAGTGGGTCAGAAAATGCATTCCATTCATGCTAGTGTCTAATAACTTTTTCTGTGTTTTTTTCTAATAGTCAAAGTAAATTATCATATAAAAATTATAATTTTTCTGTTAATTTAGAGAAAAATTTGTTATGATCTAAAACCGAACAAATAAAATCTCACCCACTATAATTATTATTATTATTATTTATATTTGAACTGTTGTCGCTCCTGTTGTAATTGTTGTTTGCAAAATTGCCATAATTATTCCCATAATTGTTATTATTGTAATTGTTGAAACCTCTGTTACCTCTGTAATTGTTGCTTGCAACATTGTTGTTTCTATATATATTGTTGGCACCAATATTGTTTCTGTAATTGTTGTTTGCACTATTGTTATTTCTGTAATTGTTGTTTAGACCATTGTTGTTTCTGTAAGTGTTGTTAGAACGGCTATTTACGCGAAATAAGTTTATACTCTCTAACCCTAAATTTTTTTCTGCAGTCATGCATCTTTCTACTGCCTCATTTAACGTTTTTGGCATATTCGCTAATAAAATTGATTGATATTCAACATTTACTCCTTTCATAAATACATTTAGTGCCATACTGTCACTTATTTTGTAAATAGCATCTTTAGCCTCTTGGGTGGGGCTTTGTAAATTTTGAATTTCAAAGTTACTCATATGGTCTGAAAGTCGGCAATTGTTCTCCTAAAATCAGATATGCTACTGTTACTCTGCTTTATTGTACCCAACTCTGTCAGAACCTGCTGAAGCGTTTTCGGATTAGGAAAAGAGCTTTCTATAGCTTTTTTAAAATCAATAAAAGTTACCGGTCGGTTTGAAGTACCTAAAATACTTCGCACCTGTGCTGTTAATTTAAAATTATGAACGTACTTAACGAATATTTCTCTGTTCTCTTCTCTTAACAAATCATGTAACAATTCAGATTGAGTAATAAAATCTTCTAAGTGTTCATACGAACCTTTAAAAACTTGTAGGTTTTTACCTACCATGCCAATATCAATACTAGCCATTTTCTGTAAATTGCCTTCTTCCAAATCTATTTCAATACCGTTCTCCCTTATTTTTAAATTCTCAATTATCAAAACCAATTCCCTATGCAAATTCTCAAATTCAGTTATCAGTGTACTATCTTCCTTATCTTCACTTTCCTTGGTGAACTCTTCTACACTCTGTTTCAAAAACGCTAATCTTTCTAATTTAATTTCCTTATATTTTTCCTCATAAACTCTATTCTTATTTTTTTTTATATTTACTTTGAGCCTTTTTAACTCCTCAATCCATTCATTCAAAGATTCTGTAGTGTCAGCTGGGGGTTAAAATGGTATGGTTTGTGTGGCCAGATCGTTTGCGGTGCTGGCATGCCCGCGTTTTAGCTCGGCTAGAGCTCGCCGGTTTTGGGGGTGGTTCTTGCAAACCTCTGGCGTTACCTGACAGCTACAAAAAAAATAAAAAAAATCATGCCAGTCTAAAAATAAAACAATTAAAGGGTAATGGACCGGAAGCAAACAAAAAAAACTGCACTTAAACGTCACAACACTCTTCCTTTTGCACACTCAAAAATATTTTTAGTTGGCTTGGCAGATGTTAGGCCGGGTTAAACCCGTCAAGGGAAAATCGATCTGGCAGCTCTAAATATTACCGCAGTGTAAATACGGCCTTTCCCAGAAAACTACCGAAATTTGCGAGTCTGGCAGCACCAAATTGTAAAACATCTGTTCTCATTCATACGGAAGGTAATCAATGAAAAAAAAGTGTATAAAAATTTAACGTAAAAAAAGCAAAAAAAATAAAAATATCCCGTGAATGGGATTTAAAACAACAATTATCATTGATCCAACGCTGTGGAAATCCAAGCGCTCAGAAGACAATCTACGAGGAAAACTACGAAACCATGGTAAGTATAAAAACATTAATCAAATATCTCTTTCCAGCACACCTCATCTAATTGGTTATAGGCCATGTGATGTTCTGAATGAACCGCATATGGCTGAATAGCAATGGCGAACTAAGCCACTTCCGCTGCCGCTAACATCCAGCGAAAATATAAAAGGTGTAAGCAAAGGTAAGTATTGTAATAATTTATTGATCCAATTTAATCCAAAAAATCCTACTTTTCAGATCTTCTCGAAGCCCTCCAGGCATAAAACGAAGCTTCCGTAAACGCACCGCCCTTTTTTAATCAACTACTTCAGTGCTGTAGAATGCAATTTTCATCCAACTTCCCGCAAGGTGTTTTTCTGCAGGGATACGATGTGGAAGACTAAATACTGGCCACCGGCTACTCAAAATCAACACTGCCGGCTTTTCACCAACATAATTATCGGTCGGAAACAGGTAAGTACCTAACAAAAAGTGAACTTAAAAAAAAACAAAAATCATAATTGCTCGAGAAAAAAAAAAAAAAATTACAATCTATCCAATAACTAGGGCTCGGAAGTTAATGCATTTATTTTTGTGTTCTATGTACACAAAATATGTATTTAAAGCAGGCAGTAGAAAACGTTCTATTGTTTGTAACAAAAATAAATATCAAATTAATTTAACATGTTTTTATAACCTAATAGAACATATTCAATTAAAAAAAAAAACAATTTCAAATTCAAAATATCCCTCTAATTGAAAATCGAAAACATCTGTAGAAAGATACCAAAAAAAATTATTTTCAGAAATATATATTTTTTCATCAAAAAAACACTTTTTAAAACTTTTTTTCCTTTTCCATCTTCTGTTTTAGTTTTAAGACTATAAATACAGAAACTATTGTGGAAAAATTTTTTTTTAACTTATTCAAAGAACTGTTTAATTTGCATTTTTCGTAAAAGTTGTTTTTTTTTTTTTTTAATCTAACATTATCGTGAAAAAAAAGAATATTCAAAAAAATTGCAAACATTGTTTTACAAATTTGTGTGTTTGCAGCATTTAAACCATAGATTATATTTGAAAATTCAATTTGTAGGAACAATCGCAGATACAAAGTTTTAAAATTTAATTGTTTCTTTTCATATTATAATTTCCTTTTCGAGCTTTTGATTTGAGAAATGGTCCTATAACATTTTATTAGATTTAATTCGATAAATCTCATAACAATGAATACAAATCTACCCGAGTTTTGTACTGATCTGATTAGATTCAGTTAAATTTTATTTGGTACCATTAGACACCATTATATAAAGTTAGACCAACTTTAATCCAAATGTATTTATATAAAAAAAAGGAAACTTTAAGTTGCATGAGAATAAAATACAATTGTAGGAATTACCAAAAATAATTAATTCAAATCCTAAACCTAATTAAAAAGCTTAATTATATTAAGACTTTTAACAAATCTTCCCCGAGTTACTCCCTACATTAATGGGTATTTAACTTCATTTGACCCTGAGAAAATTTATTATAAATCTCAACAGATTTACTAATATGAATTCAAAAGAAAACTTAGACTACAAATACTTTATATAAAAAACTTCAAAATCCTCCTTAATCCAAATGAAAAATTTCAGACTTGAAATTTAAATTATTTAAATTCATCTCTTAAATAATAAATAACCCGAATCTATATTATACTACTTATCTTCTAAAAATTCAAAAAAAACTTAACTAATTTTATCGATTTCCCCTAGGTTTGCCATATTAACTCAACCATGACCTACAAGGAACTCCAACAACAAAATATCAACAAATGGAAAACTTTCGGTAAGTTTTAAATCTAAGATATGTATACAAGTAGAGTATTTAAAAAAAAAAAAGTTTATATTAGAATTTAAGTGGCATATTTTACAAATTGACCAAAAAAATAATATGGACAATTGCTACATCCATTGCAATTACCAAATTTAAGAAAAAATTTTTTTTTATTAATGTTCTACAAAAAATCTCGGCCCCGATCGTAAATTCAACCTTAATTCTCTTGACACACCAGTCAGCGAAATTCATGTCGACGTAATGAGCCAACCATATGCTTTTGCAGAAGACATTGGTTGTTTAATTTTTTACTTTTGTTTCAACTCGCTGTAATTACGGGCTCAGAAATACGTAACTGTAGCAGTGACTAACGACTCCCAGTCCTTAATGGCATAGTTCCCCAGGATGTTAGTTGTCGGCAACGGCGATTTGTACGGAGTTGCACATGTTACAGTGACAGTTACAAAATGTAACTTGCTTAGAAACGTTGGCTTATTAGTTGAACAAAACACTGAATTACTCATTACCTAAGACTTATGAATTCACTGGCTGGTAGGATTAAAAGAAAAGGAAGCGAATTCCTTTCTTGGTCTCGATATAAAAAACTTAAGTGGAAAATTAATAAAAACAAAAATTATATGAATTTAGATTATTTACGCGTAGATTATTGTATCTAATTAAATTACAAAAAAAACTATTTATTTACTAACTTTTTGATTTAAAAATGAAAATATAGAATTTCGGGTTGGATAAAAAAAATGTTGACGCGACGTTTATTTTAATTTCCAAAAAAAAAATGAAATCAACAGGAAAAAAAAATAAAATCGGGTTTAACGTTATAGCCTATTGTTTTAGGTCTTTTCCATGAAAAATACCTAACGATTTTCCCTGCAAATCTTCCACCTCGTAAAGGCTGTTGCCGATCGGTCGGACTATACGGCATTTTAAAAATTTTCTAGCGAGTTTTCCGTTAAAGGCGTTTTTAAAATCGCTTTGCTGAAAATTTCGGCGATAGACTTCTTGACCCGGAACAAATTTCACTTTTCGGCACCGAGTATTATAAGTCTTTTCGTTACGCACGTACGCTTTGTGCAGATTTTCCCGGATCCTTTGCCGTATAAGATCTAATTTTACAGACTTCGGAATAACATTCAGTTCCGAGTCTTCTAAATTGCTAAGTTTCCTAGCAATTTTGTAAAAACTAGCATGTCCTACCATATTCATTCCGAATAACGCGAAATATGGCGTAACACCAATCGAGCTGTGCACTGACGATCTTAGTGAACATTCAATTTCCGATAAATATTTATCCCATTCGGTATGATCGTCTTCCAAATATGATCGTACAGCGGCCAAATCGATTGGTTAACCCGTTCTGACGCATTCGCCTGTGGCGAGTGCGTAGCGGTTTTTAACGTGATTTATCCCGAAATTTGTAACAAAATCTTCAAAATCTTTACTTACGAATTGTTTGCCGTTGTCAGACACAATAGATTCGGGTGTGCCAAACTTATGACAGACTTCAGAAATTAAAAATTTTACGACATTTTTACTATTGGCCTTAGGCATCGCCTTCAATAGTACAAATTTGGTTAAATTATCCAAAACGATGAAAATGAAACAATTACCAGTTTTTGAGCGCGGGTATGGACCCAAAAAATCAATAAAAATACGCTGAAACGGACGTTCAACTTGCGTTTCGGCTCCCATGGGCGGGCGTAGCGTTGTATTCGCGGGTTTTGTCTCCTTACAGACTTGACAGTTTTTTATAAAATTTCGAATGTGTGAATTTTGGTTTGGCCAATAAAAATATTCACGCACTCTACGTAACGTTTTAGAAAAACCCCCGTGTGAAACCTGAGGCGGGTTATGAGCTGCCTCTATGATACCTTGCGTTAAGTCAAGAGGTACCCACAGTTTCTACGAAAAATCTTCGTTTACGGGTATACCATCGTACGGAATCACTCTTTTGTATACAAAACCGTCGACAACCTTGAGATCCGGTAACTGCTCGGAGTTGCCTTCAATCGTGGCAATAAGTTCCTTATAGTTCTCAGATTTAAAAGCGTTCGAGTCTAAATCTATTAATTTACAAACGTCCGCGGAAATTTCCTCCATTTCGTATCGCGATAGGGTATCGGGAACAACATTATGTTTGCCCTGCCTATGCTCAATTGTGAAATTATACGCTTGCAGATGAAGACTCCATCTGGCCAAACGACCACTGAGATCTTTATGAGACATTAGCCACTTTAGACTGCTGTGATCTGTAATTACGGAAAACGGCATCAGTTCTATATAGGGCCTAAACTTCTTAATCGCCATGGCCACCGCCAGACATTCCCGTTCAGTGACAGAGTAATTTTTCTGCGCCGATGTTAACTTGTGCGAAAAATAGGCTATTGGGTGTTCGCCATCAGAATCATCTTTCTGAAAAAGCACTGCCCCAATGCCAATATCGGACGCGCCACACTGAACATAAAAATGTCTGGAGAAGTCAGGATGATTAAGAACTGGACTAGTAACGAGAGCGTTTTTGAGACGATCAAAAGCGGCTTTAGCTTCATCCGAAAACATAAACGTTTTGGCCTTCTTCAGGGTTTCAAAAATCGGTGCTGCAATGGTGGCATAATCGGGTATAAACCTTCTATACCAGCCAGTTGCCCCCATGAAACTCCGAACTTGTTTAGCGGTTTTCGGATATGAGAAACGAGTAATCGTCTCCACCTTAGCCGGATCAGCTTTTAATTTGCCACCGCCAACTATATAACCGAGATATCGTAACTCTTTAAAACAAAACCTGGATTTAGCTACGTTAATGGTTAAACCCGCTTTCGTCAAACAATCAGACACTCGATCTAACAACTCCAAATGCGTGCTAAAATCTGGCGAGACTATCAAAAGATCGTCTAGATAGACAAAAACTCGATCACGAAGTGCTGCGGGAACCACTTTATCCATCAACCGGCATAACCTTTGAGCAGCATTGCACAGCCCAAAAGGCATGACCGTATACTGGTAAAGGGGTCTTCCTGGCACCGTGAATGCAGTTTTCTCCCGACTAGACTGATCCAATGGTATCTGCCAGAATGCATCTTTTAGATCAACACTAGAAATGAAAAATGTATCCCCTAACCGACTGAGCAAACCTTCAATGTGCGGCAGAGGGTAGGCGTCCTTGACCGTCAGCGCATTGAGCTTTCGAGCGTCCAGACACAAACGATTTTTTTTGAAACCACCTGGTCTAACTGGTGTTTTTGTTGTGATGACAGAGTGTGAGTTTTGATATCGTCGGCTTTATCTGTCTCCTCACAAAGACTAATACTATTAGTGGTTACACTTTCTACGGAGGCAATTAATTTAAAAAGCTTCATGAAATCGTAACCCAAATACAACTCGCGTTTCAGAGTAGGCACTAAATAGAACGTGATATTATGCGTCGCTCTATTAAACGTAATATCAGCGCGAACGCGACCTATCATATGATGCACGGTATCATCTGCGGTACTAATGCTCGAATAAAAATTAAATACGTTTAGACTGGCCTTTTTCACAAAATCTAGACAGTTTTTGCCCAGTATGGTCACGTCGGCACCACTGTCTAGTAGACCCTCAATTTCCCGTTAATATTTACTCGGGTGTATAACCGATTATCGGACCCTTCAAACAAAACCGTCTCAGCTATTGAATGTCTTAATTTTTTTCTCAAACGGTACCGTTCCCGGGCCTTTTCAATTTTCCTCGACACTTTACCGAAAATTCTTAATTTTGCCTCGTTATATTCCTTAATTCGTAAATGGAGTGGTTTAAGCTCTTTGAGCTTTGGTTCTAAATCTAAATTTGAAATTATTCTATTTGTATTTTTTAAAATTGAAATGCTCTTACTTCTAGTTCCCATTTGTTGACTTGTAACTGGGTCTAAACATCGGTCGACCTCATCTCCCCAGTTCGAGACGAGCTCCGCAACCTGTTTCCCTGACATTTAGGGTATTTTGGTGTAACCACACCATCCCTACCACACCTAAAACAAAATTGTCTAGTCAAGGGTTCAGGACAATCAACAAAGCTATGACCACCTACCTTACAGTTCCAGCAAGTATAATGACTTGTAGACCGAATACCATTAACCTCAAAATCTACCAGTGGTGCTTCTTCTACTTCTTCATACGCCAGTTCACTCACTCGATGATTTGTATTTGGACGTTGCTGGTACAACTGTCGCTGATTTGCCAGCAAATTTTCAGCACGCTTCACTTCACGGCAAAAATCTAATAAAGTCCGCACGTGCACAGAAAACATCATCTGGGCCAACGACGGTTTCAAGTTGCCTCTCATAATTTCTACGAGCTGCCCCTCTTCATATGGAGAATCTTGTTGGTTTCGCAACTTCATGACAGCGTTGTAAAATTCTTCAAACGACTCCTGCGGCAGTTGACGGCGGTTTAAAATTTGCATTTGCACCTGGTACTCTTTTTCAAATCTTCGATATTTTGTTAGGAGCGCTTTTTCCAAATCACTCCAGGTTTGGACACGTACCAGTTTTCGGTGATCCCAGTACCAATCACGTGCTGGTCCTTCTAATAAAATATGAAAATCACGAAGTATTTCTTCATCAGTACAACTGTAGTCCTGTTTTAGCACCCCAACTCGAAAAATAAATTCCTGAACATTCATAGTTCTATTTGTTCCGTCAAACCGGAGGTTCCATTTTTCTAATTTTCTGCTCAACGGTTCATAACTTTGTCTGGGCACTCCCGTTGAAAAATTTTGGGTTTGTTGTGGCTGAAAACTGGGTGCTGTCCACACCTCTTGTCGCTGACGCGAACTTTCAGGCTGTGAAATAATTGGTTGTTGCTGAAAATTATAAAAAGTTTGCTGCTGTTGCAATTGTGGTTGATTTGGAATTTGCTGACTTTGGAATATGGGACCTAGATTATTCAGTTGGTTAGGCTGTTGTTGTACTGGCTGTTGATTTTGTGATAACGAATTTTGCTCATATACCTGTTGTTGATGTCGTTGTTGCACGGGTTGCTGCTCAAACTGTATTAATGGCTGTTGCAAAGGTCGCTGATCAGGGCTTAAATGCAAAGATTGTGTGGCTGCAGCTGTAGCCGGAACTACAAAGCGTGATGCTGGAGTTAACGTTGGAAGTTGCTGCAGCCCGGTTGACACTTGCACAGCTGCTGGTTGACCATAACTAGTAGTCTGCATAAACGCTTGCCCTTGAGATAACAACGGAGCTTGGGAATACACATTCGGTTGAAAAACATGCGACTGCATTGTCGCAGGCCTTTGGTTAATATCGGTAAAATTTTGTTGATTTGGGTTGTTAGCATGATTTTCTACTGAGGCCGGACTTCTTAAAGGTATTTGCCCTGTGGATTGAATATTTAAGGCTTGTTTACAGTTATATTAGTTTTTTGTTTTTATATACATCGAGATTATTTTTATGTTATTTTCAATTTATAACGAGCTTTCAACCTCCGTATATTTACAAAAATAAAGCAAATCAAACATATTAGCTAGGTTGATACTAGTATTTCGATCTGGCTAAAGATCTCATCAGAACCCGAAGTTTTAGAAAAGCTAGAGCCTTGTTGCGAACGGTTTGTCCAGTGAGGTTTCCGGCTACAGAACACGAGACTACTCAGCAGGTCCCAACCCTCTCACTGGGGCCAACGCACACAAAAAAAAACTAAAACAACAAAACTCACAAAAAAACTAAACTACAAACCATCAGAAAACATACCACACGAAGATCCAGAGACGGATGTTAGTCTCCCTTTTGCCCTCCCAACCATGGTCATATTATTTACCACTCAAAATTTTCCAATATGACCCCAAATGCCGCTGTTCTTTTAACCCTCTTCAACTTACCATTATTGCCTTTCTACCCTTTTCAATTAAGCCAACATAATTAGCAATTCCTTTTTTCAATCAAAATTAAACAATTTTTTAGTTATCATAATTCTTAAACTACCCTGAACAATTCTAGCTAACTTAATATATTAAAATAAACTAAAAACATATCAAAAATAATATTTTAAAATCTATAAAAAAAATATAAATCTAACTTTTAATTTGCTTTCTTTTCAGGCGCCAACTTACTCGACAAAACACGACTTTTAACCATATAAGGCTTATTAGAAAGTTTTTCTGTTTTTTTTTATATCTTTTCAGAACTTAACTTTTTTTTCTTAAATTTTTTTACCAATTTTTTTAAAATTTCTATTTATTTATTTTTTTATTTCAAAAGGGCTCAAATCTGTACTCATCCAATGTGGATACCGCAAACTAAGGACAACCTACCCTGAAGGAGCTCCCTAAGGATATTTACGTGCCATCCAATTTTGCTGATTACGACTGCGCTTAAAAATTACACTGATGTGAACCCTATATATGTTTTTCTTTGTTCTTATCAAATTTTATAACTTCTTTTTATCTAATGTTTTAATATAATAAAATTTTCTATTTTTTTAAATAAATTTTCTACCGCACTTTTCCATCCCTGGGCGCAAAAAAAAAAACAATTAAAATAAATCCAATAAAAGAATACTTTAGGGCGCATAACATATATAAAGTACTGTATACACAAAATTTAGATTAACCCTCGAATACCTAAAAAAAAAATTACTTAAAAACTAATTTTGAATTATTTTTTTTCCCACAAATTGTTTTTTTTATTTATTTTTGATTGATTTTAAAACCTTTTGTTTTCTTTCTTTTTGATTTTTCATGAAAATTATTTTTGTTTTGCCACAAATTTCTTATAATTTTTTTTAACAAAAATTACCCATCAACACATTTAACTTTAACGGCTTTTTAATTTCAAATCAAAAAGTTTTAAATCAAAAATTAACCTTTTATAAAAACTTTCACTCTCGCTCACTTTTTCTCATATATTTTTTTGTTTCTTTAACTAAAAGCTTTTAATTTCTTCTTTTTTTATAGGTATAAAACCTTTCTTAATAATTAGTTGTTTTTTTTTTCTAATTTTAATTTTAATATAATATTTTTTTTATATAGATTAATACTTAAATTTTTCAAGCTGATTTTTGTTTTCTCGAAACTCTTTTTGGCATACGACACACAAATAAAAAAAAACTTTTACCTGGCTATACAAGGCTATTCAAGGTCCATTTTTTTCGTATATAGCTTCAACTCTTTACTTGTCCCCTCAGCCGATGTACTTTTCCGGACCTTATTCTTTAGTTGTTCCTCCTTCTTACCGTATAGCCAGCTAAAGGATTAAAATTTAACACCAAAAAAAATTAGGCACTGGCCATTCTTTTCTGTTTCTCAAAAACTATAAACTTTATAACAAAAACTAACGTATTTTCTCCTTTTTTTTTATCGCGTATATATAAAAAAATGTTGTTCCCAGTTTAAAATTTCACTCGAAGAATTTCTTCAAAGCTTCACTTCACCTTTTTGTTTTGTTTTTTTATTAATAAGTATTACTTTTTTACGTGAAATATTATTTTCTGTCTTCACTTAAAAATTTTTCTTTGGGCTCTTTTTTTTTTAATGCGTTCAGCTTGAAAACTTTTCTATTAATAAATCTCACTTTCTTCACCATTAGATCTCAACCCTAAAGTATTTGTTTTTCTTCCAATACTCTGCGGGAATCCTCTCTCATTTTCCAAAAATTTAAATCAAAAGTTTCGCGCCAAGCAGCCATCTTTTATTCGCAGAAAAGTAACTAAATTTTCAAGCCAATCCCTCCATTTAGCCATCTTTTATTTATATTCTCTATTTTACAGCTAAATTCCAAAAACCTGCTCTTTTCCCTCACCTCTGCCTTACTTTCTCCAAAATCTCTAATTAAATATTTCTGTACATTAAAAAAACTACAAAGAAATCCCCAAAATAAAATTATATTTAAAATTTCCTTACTATCCACTCAAAAATATTACTCTGTTGGCTCTTTGTATTATACCTATCCACCAAGATAATGCTTTACATGCCCCTTATTTATTCGGCGATGCTAAATATTCGAAACCAATCGATTTTCATACGATTATTTTAAAATATTATTTTCAAATGGATTTTTCGCTAACGCTTTCCGTTTACCCTTTTCGCGTTGCCAATCGCATAAAAAAAATAACATGCAACCACATAACCCTGTACTACTACTATTGTAGTACTACCTTGTTATCTACAAAAAGGTAAACAGAAAACAGCTGTTTCAAAACAAAAAAAATCAACGTGATGGTAAGTATATTTTAATTATTTCATTTTAAATACAATTAAAAATAATACAAAAAAACTAATAAAATTCATATCATTTCAGCATTCCAGGACCATGGGACAATGGAGGAAGGACTCTAAAAGGCTTTTACTGCCTACACATTTCATGGGTTCGTATTAAATTAACAAATTTTTTACTTTCAGGAGTGAACAAAAAAAAATCAACAGAGTCTGGGTAAACTGTGGTAAGACTCGCCACCTATACTCTTTCTGGCAGTGACAACATGGGGATGACAACCCCTCCGCAACAGCCTATATAATTAATAGGCAGAACTTTAACAAAAAACCTATTAATAATCAATGTTGCTCCATTCTTGTCTTCTTAGTAATCAACCACGTGGTTAGGTCTTTTCCTAACAAGCATCATGACGTTACTAAATTTTGAAGACCAAAAATGTTCTATTTATATAAAAAAATTTTAGTGTGTACTCTGGCTCAAGTAATATTTTTTACAGTTATATTAGTTTTTTGTTTTTATATACATCGAGATTATTTTTATGTTATTTTCAATTTATAACGAGCTTTCAACCTCCGTATATTTACAAAAATAAAGCAAATCAAACATATTAGCTAGGTTGATACTAGTATTTCGATCTGGCTAAAGATCTCATCAGAACCCGAAGTTTTAGAAAAGCTAGAGCCTATATAATTAATAGGCAGAACTTTAACAAAAAACCTATTAATAATCAATGTTGCTCCATTCTTGTCTTCTTAGTAATCAACCACGTGGTTAGGTCTTTTCCTAACAAGCATCATGACGTTACTAAATTTTGAAGACCAAAAATGTTCTATTTATATAAAAATTTTTAGTGTGTACTCTGGCTCAAGTAATATTTTTTACAGTTATATTAGTTTTTTGTTTTTATATACATCGAGATTATTTTTATGTTATTTTCAATTTATAACGAGCTTTCAACCTCCGTATATTTACAAAAATAAAGCAAATCAAACATATTAGCTAGGTTGATACTAGTATTTCGATCTGGCTAAAGATCTCATCAGAACCCGAAGTTTTAGAAAAGCTAGAGCCTATATAATTAATAGGCAGAACTTTAACAAAAAACCTATTAATAATCAATGTTGCTCCATTCTTGTCTTCTTAGTAATCAACCACGTGGTTAGGTCTTTTCCTAACAAGCATCATGACGTTACTAAATTTTGAAGACCAAAAATGTTCTATTTATATAAAAAATTTTTAGTGTGTACTCTGGCTCAAGTAATATTTTTTACAGTTATATTAGTTTTTTGATTTTATATACATCGAGATTATTTTTATGTTATTTTCAATTTATAACGAGCTTTCCTCTATAGCTTGCTGAATCTTTTGGTCAACATCTCGCATTAGCTGTGCCTGAGACAACCCAATCGTTGCGCTCACCATTTGCAAAATGTTGGTAGAATTCGTTGCATTGGCTCCCACCTGAGCATTAGCTGACCCCTCACGAAACTCACGGCGAATATTTTGGGCCGTAATGCTATTATATTCAGGCGAAATAACCGTATCATTAAGATCATCTGGGCTAAAGGACAAATCATGGCGTGAATCATCTGACCTCGACGACTGTGTTGTCACAACGTTAGCTGCCGAAGTTGCAGAAGAAGCCACTGGTAGAGTGCCTGTAGTTAAAGTATTCGAACTACCATTTGTTGTTGCCGGTGGTTCCATATTTACGACCTCTTCCAATTTTAAATCGAAGAATAAAATAACAAATTGAATAAATAATGAAAGAAACAAATTTGTGTCCCTCAAAAAGGTAAATTTGTGTAAATTTAAAAAAAAATAATAAAAATATAATACTAATAAAAATTCTTCTCACCCCATTTCAGGTAAAAAAAGCGCAATAACCAAAAACTATATTCGCCCTAGAGGAAAGTGAACACAAATCTGCTCAATGGCAAAAAAATCGAATTATAATAATAAAAATTATAAAATAATAAGAAAAAAAAAATTTTAATAAAACAAAAGCCTTAATAAAATATATATAAAATTCGGAAATGTATAAAAGCCAAACAAAATGTATATAATTTTGTTCGGTTTTTGGAAAAACCAAAAATATTAATAAAAAAAAACGGAATATATAATATTCATACGTGGTAGCAGTTCGGGAAAAATAAGAGCTTGCGGAGTAAAAGGTATGTATTTTAAAATATTTTGAGTGTACATATAATAATTATAAAATTTTCAATCTGTTTTTCAGAAGTTCGTGTGTATAATGTTCAAAAATTTAAAAAATGAAATATGGAAATAGTTGTATCTGAAAACAACAAAATAAATAGCGCTGCAACTAAGGAGTCTGGCATTTTGCCAGTAAATCCATGGACTCGCGACTACTCTATTATGAAGTCTGTTTAAAAATCGAGAAAAATCTCAAATATTAAAATTGTAAGTAATTATACTTAATTAAAACTTCAGCAACTATCTTTGGCTATTTTGGTAAAAAAAATAAAAAATGAGAATTGATCTCACCTTTTTATATGACTTGCAGCAGATAAAAATTAATTATTAGTTGATAACTACAAATTCTTTATGTCTCAAGTCAATATAAAAAAGTAGAGAAAAAAAAGTAAAAATTTAGACCATTTCAATCCCAAAATCATGTAGCAACGCGATTCAGGCTACTAAACACCAAAAACCGGGACTTACGTGACCGGGAATGTCGTAAATCCAAAGATTTATAAAAATAAAAAAAAATCAACTGAAACTAATAAACGAAACATTTTCCTGTCTTCCTTTGCACGAACGAAAGCATTTACCCGTAATTACGTGTACGACTATGACTCCGTCCGTGGCCAAGCAAAACACAGGGAAAATGATCTTTGAAAGAAAAAGTGTTGTCCTTTTCCCCTAAATGTCGCAACGCGCTAAGGACTCTCTGATCCCCTAGCGGGACTTACATTTGTAAGAAAAAAAAACACTAAATCTGTAAAACAACTAAAATTTAAAAAAAAAATAAAAAAAATTTACTGAAATCTGAAGCTTGCTTCGTGCTCCACGTTATGGGCGCCATTCTGTAGTGTCAGCTGGGGGTTAAAATGGTATGGTTTGTGTGGCCAGATCGTTTGCGGTGCTGGCATGCCCGCGTTTTAGCTCGGCTAGAGCTCGCCGGTTTTGGGGGTGGTTCTTGCAAACCTCTGGCGTTACCTGACAGCTACAAAAAAAAAAATAAAAAAAATCATGCCAGTCTAAAAATAAAACAATTAAAGGGTAATGGACCGGAAGCAAACAAAAAAAAACTGCACTTAAACGTCACAACACTCTTCCTTTTGCACACTCAAAAATATTTTTAGTTGGCTTGGCAGATGTTAGGCCAAGCTGGTTTCCTTCCCACTTGAAATCCATACGGATTTCACCTTGACATCCTTGGCCGTTCCTTGGATGTCCCAGACATACTTACTCCGCTGCTTATTTTTCCCTACTACCACTGCTTACTTATTTAGCAGGTCATTTTTATAAATGATAAAATTTTAAAGTTTTCATTTCAACGTTATAAACATTTTTGTTTTTATTAAAAATTCTAAAATTATAAAATTTATATATGCATTGCCTTATTTGGACAAAAGTTGGAAAGAAACAAAATTTATAGAAATAAATTAACCTTCACAAAATCTTTACTTTTTCTTTAAAACAAATTCGATCTAATATATTAAATAAAAATATTATATATCTTTAATTATTTAAATAGCGGCCTTAATAAAACTCAACTAACTGGCTTAATTCAATTGCTTCATATGCAATCAACTTGATTTCACCGGTAAATATAATGGCATCAGGTAAGTATAGTTTTAACAGGTAAGTTTAGTTTCATCAGGTAGGTATAGTTTTAACAGGTAAGTTTACCCAGGTAGAAAAATACAATCTTTAAAACGTTTTTAAAAGCATTTTTCATGATGGTACAAGCGTTTTCAGAACATACCAAATTACAAATTTAAAGCGTTTTGAGAATGTGCAAAATGATAACCCAAATTTACGGTCTGAGGATGGTATTTTATAACGTTCTCAAAACATTGCAAAACAAAATTTTTGAAATGCTTTTTCAATCGTTAAATAAGTATTTGCAGAACATTTTGGCTTACAGTTATTAAGTGTTATGAAAACGACCCAAATGATAACCGCTTTGAGGGTTGTAATTTTGAACATTGTCAAAACGCTCGAAAGACAAATTTTAAAGATCTTTATGAATTGTTCATAAATACCAATTTATAGTTTTAACGTTCTCTAAGCGTTAAAAAAAGCTACAATTAAAGTACTTTGTCATTGTTTTCAACACAAATATCAGAATAATAATTTTAAACATTTTTATATATTTACATTTTGAAAAATAATATTTTTATTGAATTTAATTAAAATATATTTTAAAGTAACAAAATATAAATTAATAAGCTTGAAACATAAAAGTATTACTTCAGGGTTTTAAATTAAGGGAAATGTGATTTAGTATAAAAAATATAAACATAAAACATAATTTTGACGAAACGATATTGTGACAACCACAAAAGAAAAAATAGATTTAAATTTGATATATAAAACCATATTTTTAAAAGGCAAAACTTATAATGAAATAAATGATGTATATCAGTATCCACTCTCATCAAAAGAAATAGGTTTGTATAATGTTAAAAATTTAAATGAAAATTATACTGAAGTTAGTATGCATTTAGTAGAAGTGAAGTGTATACTTACAAAGTTCTACAATGAAACAATTGCTATAACGCTATTACATAAATAATAATGAAACATGTAAAATATGATTAAAATAATATAAATAAAGTAACAAAACATTGTAATTTTAAATAGTTTAACTAGCGTTTTATAAAGTTTTGAAAAAGTCCTCTAAAATATTGCTTTATCTGTCCTCAAAATATAGTGCTTTATAAAAGATATACAAGGACTATACACTTTATAGAGTCGCTACATTATGGGCTGGCCATATTGAGTGATTTATTGAACTCGGTTCATGAAGAGAAAAGCATATAAAAAAATTGCATAAGAAACCGAGTTCGCATATAGATAGACCCCCTTATGACAGTGTTGTTTTTTAATCAGTAAAATATTTTGTAAAAAAAAAGTATTTCTAAAGTACTATTGGCAAATGTTAGAAAAACACTTTAACGCAGTGGTTTTACATTGATTTTATTTTATAAACCGTTGTAAATTTTGTACGATAAGAACTTCTAAAGTACTTTTTACAAACGTTGGAAAAACGCTTTGAACCAATGTTTTTACAGTGTTTTTATTTCACAAATATTTGTAAGTTTTGTATAAAAAGTATTCCTAAAATACTTTGTCCGAACGTTCGAATAGCAATCCAAAATAATGTTTTTTAAATGCTTTTTTTTCGTATTATTTGCAATTATCGCTTTGGAAACGCTTTTATTTTAGTACCATCAAAAACAAACGTTTTGAAAACTCTTCGTTTTTTGTACCATCCCAAATTTCTACCTGGGTAGTTTCATCAGGTAAGTATAGTTTCATCTTTGGATTCGTTCTTCAATAAAACTTTAAATATTTTTCTCTTATGATGTCAGCAACATGGAGACATTATAAAACTGCCATTAATTGATGACTTTTCAGGAGTTTATTAAGGTTTGTCCGTCCGTTTTCTGTCCAAAGGTACGTATTTTCCGTAAGTATTTTATAAATTTTTCAAATATTTTGAATTTTTTTTATACTTTTATTTTTTTTTTCTTTAAGGTTCTTTTTTGTAAATTTTTTTTAATTTAAACGTATTTTTTTCTTTTGGTAGAGATACCATTTGGTCCAGTAACCTATGGGCAACTGAGCCCCTAAAATTCTTCACAACCTACAGGCCTGAGCTCAACCCTATATTAATGCGCACCTTTACTCGATAAACGTAAAGTTTTTTTTCTTTTTCATCAAAAAAAGTTAAGTGGACACGAAATGTTTTCCCTAATTAGTTATTTAAAAAAAATATAAAAAAAACACAAATTTTTTTCATTTAATTTCAGTCTCGTTCGTCAAAAGTCGTCCTAGTATACCGGTTCCTTTCTGTACTTAAACCTTAATATACCTAGCACCCCAGGATTGGTGGTGCTGATGCAGCTTCTCCAACGGTGGGTCAAGACAGCGGTGGCTGTTGAGGCAGATGATGCTGAACCAACGAATATTTCTGTACTGTTTATAATTATGTTTTGTATTTTTTTTGTTTATGTTGTTAGCTTTAACTTTTCATTTAAAACTTTTCTTTTTTTTTTTTATAAAATGAGTTTTTATTTGTACAAAAACTTTAATAAAAATCACTGCCGCACTTCCTTCTAGTGTTGTTGTTGTTTTTCACCAATACCACTTGTCTGACCTTTCTCGTTCGTAGCCAAATCCAAAAAGGAAGTTCCTACATCTCCATTTTCCTATTTTTTTTTCTTTTTTTTCCAAAACAAATTGACATTATCATTGTCAAAAATAATAAAAAAATTATCCGCAACTACATGGTTGTTTATATTGTGGTTTTTTCGTTCTCATCTATTACAAAACCTCAACACCTCACCCTCTTGTACCTACACATGACAATTCCATTTACAAAATGAAAATAAAAAAAATAAAAAATAGTTTGTGTTTAAATTTAATTTAATGTTAAATGTTTTATGTTGTTTTGTATTGTATTAAACAAATAATAACTTTTGTGATGTAAGAAAACATAATTCTACGAATTCCTTGATAAAGACAGCAAAAAACTGTCGAAACGTCGGAAAAATATGTATTAAATGGTTTTTTAATTACATTGGAAATTATAGGCCCTAATAGCTTAAATAAAACACTGAAAAAATAAAAAATATTTTAAATACAATATTTTTTTTCAGTGTATCAAAAGTAATGATTAATAATTGCTTTGTTCAATTAAAAAAAATTACATAAAAATTTACTGCTTTATTGTAATAATTTTTCTAAGTGTACTAGTTCCAAAAAAAATTCAACCTGGCAATGCCCTACATTAAGTGATCAGCTAATCAATATAATACAACTCTATAATTGGCGACATTCACCCATCAGCTGATTGTGACTGCATACTTTTACTTTTCTTTGGATTCTCTTTTATAGTTTTTTTCCCAAGTGTTCATAAAGTTTTACATTCGTATACAAAAAACACTTAACAGAGGTTTAACAACCGTTATTAAGCAAAATTCAATAAAGTTGTACATTCAAAAAAAAAAGTTTGTAAAGTCAGCAAAAAATTTTGCTGAGTCAGCAAAATTTTAGTCAGGAGGATGCTTGCAAAAAAGTTGCTAATGTCAGCAAAATCTTTTGCTGAAAATCAGCGAGCTGATTTTTAGCAACAAAATTTGTAGATTCAGCAAAAGTTTTGCTAAAACTTAGTAGATTAGAAATACAAAAGCCTTGCTAAAAATTAACAAATTTTTTGCTGAATTTTAGTAGACTGAAAAAAACGCAAAAAATTTGTTGAAAAATTGTAATTTAGTTAATTTATTTGCTGAAAATCATAAAACATATTTTTGTGATTCTTTTTCATTTTCCCACATTGACGACATGAATTAATTTAATATCTAAAAATATATAGAAATAAATATATATAACATAACAAAAATTGTCTTTCAATTACTTACATCAATGGTTGTCTAAATGATGCTATCGCAACTGCCGAAGATAATTATAGAAACGAAAAAATAAACAAAAACAAACAAACGAAACGAAAAAAACAACCCTTTTTGCAATAAGAAAAAGGAACCATAAAAATCTACCTAAGATGTGTGTCTTTGTCTTTCACTTTACTCTGTCTAGATTTCCGTATATGTTTGTTTGCAATTTGAACACACATAAACATTTAGTTTAAATAAATAAACTAAATTATTTTCACAAGCCGGTGACAATGCAAAATTTAAGTTATTTTAATCCTCAATTTTGTTTTATGTATGAAAAAGAGATACAAAAACTTCCATGGTTGATTTTTTTATATGTCTTATTAGAGTTGTACTTTTTAGTATCATTTTCCTCTTCTCTACTACATCTTGACATGCCGCGAAATCTACTTCATTCTGCGTATATCTTTCAATCTGGTTGTCGTCCACACTATTAATGTGCTTATCAGCACAATTTTTTTTAGCAAAATTAATTAGTAAAACATTAGTATATTAGTAAAGCATTAGTATAAAACAGTTCAGTGCTGAATAAGTATAACAAAAATTTTAGCTGAAAACACGATTTAAATAGTATACCTGATTTACAAGACGTTTTACTAACTTTTCTACTAACTTATTTTTTTGGGTGTATTCATAAACGATTATTAGCTTAACATACCTTTGTTAAAGCATTGTTAAATCTAAAAAAAACTAACATAGGAAAGTACGTACTTTAAATCTACGTTAAAGTGAAATTGTTATTGTTTATCGTTAGTTGAAGTTTGGTAAATATAAAAAAAAAACTTTTGTGATATTCGTAAAAAAAAGAACTTGCATATTGTTGCATATCAAAACAAAATGCAATGGATACGTTAACTTTAAAAAAATTGTTATTTAATAAAAAAAAAAAAAATTAAATTGAGATTGATATTGATATTTTATGTAGAAACTATAACCCAAATATCTGGGGGGTTATTATGTAATTCGATTCGAAAGAAAAAATGTGTAAATTCGTATGAATTGTATTTTGTAGTACGATTTTCGAAAATGTATTTACGAACGCACGGAAACTTTTTTTCGAACCGGCCGTTTTTTATCCCCCTTTCGAAAACAAAAATTACCCTTTCGTAAATGCAATTATGTAATACGAAAGCGAACTTCACAAACTTTAAAACATTCGTATTTTATTCGAAAGCTAATTTGTTGTCGAAAAAAGAAAAAAAATTTAAAATGTAAGTATTGTTATACAAAATATAAGAAAAAGTGTTAAATAAATAAATAAAAATAAAAAACATCAAATGTTTTATGTTTTTACACTAAACATTCTTTTTTTCACGATGTTGAATCTTTGAAGGAGTGGATTTTGCTAAAGGAGTGGATTTTGCTAAATGTAGCGAATGCTAGAAGCAAGTCCAAGGATTTGTTTACAATATTGTCTTTGGATTTGGATGCAGCTGGCCCTCCGACTCATGATATTACGAAATTTAAAAAAGTACGTTTTCAATTTATCAATTGTCGGTTTATAGATTGGTATTATTCAAATTTACATATGTTCATAGGTGTGGCCAGATTATAAACACCACATAAAGGTAAAATGCCGGGAAAACCGAAATAGTATTTCAGGGACTGGAGGTGGGCCGAGTAAATTTTGTTCCCTTTGAAATATAATTGCTCATCCCTTATAGGTCTGATTAATTGAATATGCCATCTACTGCTCCAATTACTCTAGGTATTCCACATTTTTCAAAAAAGTATCTCTTAGCTTCTCTCTTCCTATCCTCTGTCATTTCAAATACAATATGTTTGGGACAAAGAAGTCTTTCAATAACATCGCAAACCTCAGACAAACACGCAGAAATTGATGCTTAAGAAAATCCTAATAGGCGGTCTTGGCCAATTTGATGCTGATATCCACCTTGCGCCAAAAATTTAAGTGTGGCAGCTAATTTTAATATAGGTGAGATGGTAGTTGACCTTTCTGCTGGTTTAAATTCATCTTTTTCACAACTCAAGACATAGGTAAAAGCATTTTTACTAAGCCTAAAGTTTTTTATGAAACTAAAAAGATATTGTTAGGAATATATTTAATCTTAAAGGTAAAATTTTAAATTTTTCTTACTTTGTCTCATTAAGATTCATTATATCTAACGAATCTCTTATAAGTTTCCTTTGAACTCTTTCCGGAATAGAATCATTTTTTTTCATAACTATCTTCTGTCCACAATAAAACACAATTCATTTAAGCTTCGACTTTTTAAATAAATATTTTCTTTAATAAAGTTTTCTTTAAATATTTGTTTTCAAATTTTGACATTTAAGCACAATGCTGACAACTTTGACATTATAAGACATGCTGCCAAGTTATGTATTAGCCGATAAAAATTTGGCATCACTTGTATTTACCCTTTTTTACACAAATACAACTCTGTGAAACATTCGAACGAATTAGATAATACAATTTTACTTTCGAAACGGAAATTCGTTTCGAAAGGTTTTACTTTTCGAATCGAATTACGTAATAACCCCCCTGGTTATAGCCTCCCGAGGTTTTGCAAAGAAAGGCTTGATCCATTTTCCATTCCAGATCAACAATTTAAGAGAAAATACCGTTTCAGCAAGGAAACTGTAAAAATAATTAAGTCTTATAAGACCAGAAATTGAATTGGACCGTAGAGGATGTGGAACATCGCCGGAACTACAAGTCTTAGTAGCGATACGTTGTTGGGGACGGAGAGAAGTAAGTAAAATACCTTCCTTACCCTTGCTTTTACGAGGTCCTTCAGTAACAATTAGATAAAAATAGAAACATTTAAGATGTTTAAAAAACTTTTTGTTTCAGATCATGCGACTTATCTTCTTCATTCCAATTTTCGGATCTTTTCCTTTTTTATCGCTTTTGTCTTCCATTTTTTTTTTTATTTATTTACAAAAAACCTCACAAAACACAGAAAAAAATGTAACTAAAACAATATATTTTAGTGATGTAGATAAAATCAAAACAAATAAAAAAAAGCTCGTTATTCAAATACTTCTTTTACTCGTTATGAAAAAGTCGACTATATATCAGTAGTAATTTTTTGCTTTTGTTTCTTTTAGCTTAAGCAAGAACTAAAATCTGTTTTTATTTTAACAAGAACAGAAATTCTTTAAAAAATAATAAAACCTATTTAATGTATTCGACTACCGTGTGAATTAATACTCATTCATGCACATCACTATTACTTAAGTGACAAATGAAAATTACGGTATTGCCAGCCTTGAATTAAAAAATTTATTAAAAGGTATATTAGTTAATGTACTGTTTTTGAATACATTTTTTTAACGATGGTTTATTAGGCTTAAAGTCTTTATTAACTAATGTGTACTTTAAAGCTTGTTAATTTTTAGTTTTTATTAAAACATTTTTTTTTTTAAATTTCAAGTGATTTAATTTTAAGTGTGATAATTTTAGTTTATTTCTTTGTTAATAAATGTTTCTAGTGTTTACATGATATAAATTGTGATAAATTTATGATATAAATATTTTTTTTATTTTCACATAATTAAGTGTGTTTTTTTTATTTTAATTCATTTTTTTTTTTTTTTTGGTTTTTGTTTTTAACAATGTTTTTGAAAAATTATTATTTGTTTTTGTTGGCCTTCAATTCAACCGCCAATGCATCGATCTGCTGCCAAATTTCTATGGCCCGTTTCCAAGATGGTGGGTTATCGGATTAAACGATAGCCTTAAGAGAAGACAATTTTCTTCTTAATTTAACTATACGGCCTGTTCTTCTTCTTTTTGGCTTTTGCGTCGGCGGGATCTCCGTCAGCTTCTCCTCTGCCCTGCGCTGCTGCCGCTTCAAATATTCTTCAATGGAAATAGGTTGGGGTTGCTGTTTCACTACAGCAGTGGCTGTGTTAGTCCTATAGTCGATCCCTTGAAATGCTGCTTCTTCAGTGTTTGGAAGGATCGCCATGTAATGGTTCATGGACATTTGATTTTTTTAGATTTTCCTGCCTAGGATTTCTTTGCCGGTGTTTTTTAAATGTTTTTTATTTTAGCCGGCACTAAAGAGCTCCAAGGCAAAGCACTTTTAAAGCGCTGTTAGTTTTTAAAAATAGAAAAAACAAGCAAATTGCTCGGCTGAAGTGCTGATTCAAACTTATGCTTTATTTCAAATTTCGTCCTACTTATAAACTAACATAACAGTACTTAAATCTAACTTATTCTATGTTCTATGTTTTATTTTGTTTACAATTTTACTTATATCAGCTGTTATCATTCACAGTATAATCAGCTGTTATTATTCACATTATCAAATAAGTTATTAGAGATGTGAGTGGCTATCGATCCACTAGATTATCCATTCTACTTCATAACAATCCCTAGATAGTTTAATGCTGTTCTTTTTGTTGCTTTATTACAAATTATTTTATTTACAAAATATAAGAAAACAATTCATTAATTTTATATAATAATGCAATGACTTTGATCTAGAAAAAAATAAAATTGGGGTCAGAATTTAGTTATTTAGTAAATAAATAAAATAAACTTACCATTTTTCAGATTTTTGCTTCGACTACTTCATCGTTATTTAAAAGATTTAGTGTCAATTATTAACTTTTGTTTTTTTTGGCACATGGTTTTGAATAATTTTCAACCAAACTATTAATCTTTGACGAATTTTTGTGACCGCACTTTATGAAAGTCAAACTGTTACTTAAATTATTTTCATTAACTCTTGCACTTGTCAGTATATGACAATGACATTCACTTGACATAACGGGAATCTTAACAGTTCACTTTGAGGGGTAATATATATAAGATGTATGATTGCAAATATATACAAAAATTTATTTATCGTGTCTTTGCCGATAAAGTTCAAAGGCAAGATGGCAATGTGTTTACACTGACAAAAAAAAATAATTTAAAACAAGTCAACTAATATGTTTAAAATTTTATAAGTCCCAACGGACAAAAATGCAACAACAAAGTTTATTTGAAATAAAATCAACCGTTACGTTTTTCAAATTGAAAAATATACTTGAAATTGTTTAAAATCCCTAACAAAACTGCTTCGTTATGAAATTGAACAATGATTAACGAACAGGAAAAAGGATTTAATGCGTGTAAATGAATTATTTACTCAACGTGTGGCACGACCCATGAACAGCCTGGCAAACAATATAGTATTTGAGGTTATGTATGGTCTAAGGTCTGAGGCATGAAAGAACACGTATACGACACTTAATATACTTAGGGTATATTTAACATTAATAGCCTTTTGACAATTAATAAGACAGTGATTTTTAAGAAACATCTCTTGTCCAATTCTATATTTGACGAGTTTAGTGCGAATGATATAGACTTTGGTTGCCCTAACGCACCATGTATACTAGGGTGGGCCGATTTGTAAGGACAAAACTTTGTCGATATTGTGCCATCGATTTTTCGATAGCTTTTGGCATTAGGAAAATAAAATTCCACTACGACATAGCAAAAAATCATTTTCGAGGCTCCCAAATTTCAATTTTTTGACGGGCCGGGGCTTTGACGATTTTACAATCATCACATTTACCCACGAAAGCCTTTACACCACGTGCCATTGAGGGCCAATAGTACTTTTGGCGTACTCGGGAAAAGGTATTGAAATAGCCCCTTTTTCTGTTGTTATCAATTCCGTGGCGAATCTTTACCCTTTTATAAATGCGATTATCAGATACACATATGTCGGGTAAACTGTCCTTATTAGTAGAAACACTTTTTCTCAAATCCTCATATTCAGGACAATTAAATTCAGCAGAGGTCCAACCTATTTCCGATTAATTACAAACAATTTCTAGGGCATCAACGTCAAAACGTTACAGGGTGTCGGGAACGACATTCAGCGAACCCCTTCTATGTTAAATTTTAAAATCGAATCCCTATAATTTTAGACTTCAAAGGGCGAGTCTGAAACTCAAATCGTTCTGAGTCATTAGCCATTTTAGGCTTGAATGGTCGGTGACTATTATAAAGGGCAAACCCTCTTTGTAGGATCTTAAACGTTTTACACAAACAATTGCGGCTAAGCAATCGGAAAATTAACAATCACTGAAGCTTTATCGGGGTCCACCTTAATTCATCCTCTACCAATTCGGTAGCCTAAGTACTTAATTTCACTCTGACAAAATTTACTTTTGGCAACATTGATTGTCAACCTTGCATCCTTAAGACATTTTGCGACCTGACGTAATCAATGGACAATAAATGTTCCTCAAAAGTAGCACTACAGACCAAAAGGTCGTCTAAATAAATAAATACATTGCCCCTTAAACGAGACGGAATGGCTTTGTCCATTAAGCGGGACATTGTCGGAGGACCGTTACAATCCCCAAAGAGCATCACTCGGTATTGGCAGAGGGGTCTACCGGGTATAGGGTTGCCATATTTGAAAAGTGAAAAAAAAGTACATTGATGAAAAAAAAAACAGTACTTTTCAAAAAAAACAGTACATTTTTGTATTTATTGTTGACATAAATAAGTTAATACACCGAACCAAATAGCGTAGGTAAAATCAACAAACAAATTTTTGTAGATCTTTAACGAAATTTTGTCAATTTTTTTTTTTAAGATTTAACAAATTTTATTCAAATCAACAAAATTTCGTCAAGTTTACATCCTCTAAAGAAGTGAAATTGACTAAATTTCATCAAATTGACTAAATTTCGTCAAATTGGCTAAAATTATTAGTTTGGACGCCATTACTTTTTGCATTGGGCAGTGTCATGAAAAAAAAATTGTGTTTACAAACATCCATTGCTTGAAAAGTAAACAAACCAAACTTATATATGTACAAAGAAACGAAGTGGAATTTATACAGGGAGATTAAAAAAATTTATATAAAAAACTATTGTACACATGAAAAAAAACATGGTTAAAAAAATATTTATTCTTTGTACACGCAAAAAAACTTGTTTATATAAAAATATATAAAATATACAAAAAATCAGTACAAAAACAGTACAAATCCAAAAAAACAGTACTTTTGCGTACTGTTTTAGGTGTTGTGAATAAAACAGTACATTTTTCAAAAAACAGTACATGTACTGTTTAAAACAGTACGAATGGCAACCCTAACCGGGTAACAGCAAAGGCAGTTTTTTCCTTTAAAGATTCCGTGAGTCCAATTTGAAAGAAAGCATCCTTAAAGTCGATGTCGCTTATAAAATGCGTGCCATTTAATTTGCTAAGCAAGCCATTTATGTGAGGAAGGGGATATTAAGTTTAATACTTCGTTATTAAATTCAATTTCCTAGAGTCAAGGCACAAACGCACTTTTCCTAACATTATCTACCGGAAAACACCATGGGGAGTTGGGCTCCTCTATTATGCCCATTTTCAATAATCGACCCAGTTCGTAATAAACTTCAGCTTGTCTTGGAGGCGAAAGTGGGTAGTGTTTGCACTTTATAGGGACGGAGTCACCTATGTCTCTTAGGTGTTCTAAACGACTAGTGGTTTCAAGGCCTAATTTTTCAAACAATGGAAATTCTAAAACAACAGATTGAAGCTGCAGTTTTTGCTCAGCCGATAATTCACGAAAGCAAACATCTTTATTATCCGGAGATTCATGTCAAGTGTCTCAATAATAGTAGGTGTAATAGCAAAATAACCCCAAAAGTCTTAACTATACTCAAAAAAATAAGTTAGTACAAAAGTTAGTAAAACGTCTTGTAAATCAGGTATAATATTTTTTAGCAAATTTTTTGCTAAAATCGTGTTTTCAGCTAAAATTTTTGTTATACTTTTCAGCACTTAACTGTTTTATACTAATGCTTTACTAATATACTAATGTTTTACTAATTAATTTTGCTAAAAAAAATTGTGCTGATAAGCACATTAATAGTGTGGACGACAACCAGATTGAAAGATATACGCAGAATGAAGCAGATGTCGCGGCATGTCAATATGTAGTAGAGAAGAGGCAAATAATACTAAAAAGTACAACTCTAATAAGACATATAAAAAAATCAACCATGGAAACCTTTTGTATCTGTTTTTCATACATAAAACAAAATTGAAGATTAAAACAACTTAAATTTTGCGGCTTGTGAAAATAATTGTCTTTTAATTAAATAAAAGACAAAATAAAATATTTAAATTTAATATGTATTTCTAAACTAAATGTTTAGAAATACATATTAAACAGAGTAAAGCGAAAGACAAACCACACATTTTAGGTAGATTTGTATGGTTCCTTTTTCTTTATTAAATTAATTCATGTCGTCAATGTGGGAAAATGAAAATTTTTATATTTCGTAATTATTGTAAATTATTTTTAAAAGAATCACAAAAATATGTTTTATGATTTTCAGCAAATAAATTAACTAAATTACAATTTTTCTACAAATTTTTTGCGTTTTTTTTTCGGTCTACTAAAATTTAGCAAAAAATTTATTAATATTTAGCAAGGCATTTTTATTTCTAATCTACTAAGTGTTAGCAAAACTTTTGCTGAATCTACTTATTTTGTTGCAAAAAATCAGCTCGCTGATTTTTGGAGCCATCAGCGGTCGAAATAATTCATCGAAATGGTCTTAAACGTATATTATTTCTCCTAAAAAAATCCAAACTATTTTTCCCTAATACAGAACCATTTGCACCAGAGTCTAATAAGCCATACAAAATTCCATCTAAAATTTTAACATTTGCATACGGTCTATCACCTACACCACTACATAGAACAGAAGATTATATTACTTTCCGAAGGGTTTTCCTCTTAGAAGAACGAGATCTACAATTTAATATTTTCTAGAAAGAAAAGAACATTTGGTCTGAAAATTAATAGAATTTTTAGAAAAATCTGAAAAATATTCCGAGAATTGTGAGTTCGATTCATCTTCCTGTGGAAGAATCCTTCTATGGTCACTTAAGAACTCGGGGTCTGAGCCATGGAACGAGAGTCCCCGGTGCCCATCTCGCTCCGGTTCCTGTTTCCCAGATGTGAATTTTTACAATATGTTTATACTATACCACGTTCACCACATGTGTAACAAAAAATATTCCTGAAGTTTTCAGGTCAATAAATATATGAATGACAAAAAATAAGCAGTTCCAGCATTTGACCTTCGAGTTGTAGGATCTTATGTTGCGGCGAGATATCTGTAAGGCCTCCAATAATTTTTAAAATCGTTGTCGTCCTCATCTGCAGTTTAAACTATTATTTCATTCACCTGACGATAAAAATGTGCACCTGAGGATGAGCCTTTACTCTCAAGAAAATTTTTTCTCCATTTCACGCAAGGTCTCTTAACTCATGTAGACTTGTCGATTTTATATTAAATAACATGAATTTAATGTTAGCATTCACATTTTCCTTTAAAATATCAACCAATTTAATTTCAATGAGATGTTCTTTTATCTCCGTATGATTTCCTTTGATGCTGTTTGCCCATATGCATCTTCATTAAAATGTCGTCATCCGTATTCAATGTACTGTACTCTTTTGTAATGTAATCCTCAAGAGTAGAAAATGTTGGTTTATTCCCAATGTTGGTTTATTAAAATAAAATAAATAAACAGTGATTCAGTTTCCAGCATACAAGGTATAACTAATTAAACAAAAAATTATGCTGACATTTCAAAAATGAGCTAGTAATGAAGTACAAAACAAAGTATTTGTGAATATAGTGTACTCTTAGCCCACAAGCTAATAACACTCTAGGGGTCTCTTAAATTTTAACGCAATAATAAATTCTAAAAAGTTATAATAGCTAACATTAACCTTGTTCTAATCATTAAAGCAGGAGTGCCCAAGAGTTCCTTATGGAAGAGCAAACACCAATACATTTAAAGAAAAACTAATTTTTATTCAATATTTTTTGTTGTAAAAACCAATACATACAAAGAAAAAAATATTTCAATGTTTACCAGCAAAGCATACGAAAGTGTTGTTGCTTTGCACTTGCGTGTATACAGTGAAGAACGACAAAAAACTAATAAGACAAAGTTGTTTGTGTATTTCGTATTGCTAGTGCTGAGTGCTCTATGTGTGTATTAAAACACACAGCCTATAGCTAAGTGTTTTTACAAAAACAAATGAGCACGAAGCGCATAGGGCTTGGGCACCTTTGCATTAAAGGGTCTATAAAATTAAAGTTAAATCTAATGTACAAATTGAGTGAAAAGTGAATGTAATTATTAAAATTTAATTTTGAAAATAAATTCAGTAACATGATTCACTAAAAAAATTAAATTGAAGCAATTTTATTATTTTATTGATTTAAATTCATTTAAATCGCTGGAAAGAGAAAAGAGTTACAAACTAAATTTGCAATTAATTTACTCTTAAAAAGTTAACATTTGGGGTCTCTTATTTTACTTCTACTACTTACTACTTAACATATTATTAGGGTGTTATGGTCATCTGCAGTAGCCCTATTACTCCTTTCCTTTCTTTTGTTTTTTTAAATTTTATTGATGTTAAATTTCTTTTGGTTTTCCACTAAATTTCTCTTCTTCTCTTTCGATGATTTTTCTTATTTATTTGGAAGGTTTTAAGAATTTTAATTGTTGATTAAACTGAGCTATCTTTGTTTTGCAAAAAAAAAAATGTATTTATACTATAACAGTTATAATATAATTTTGCATGCTTGCTGTAATTTCTTTTAAACAACGTTTTTCTTAGATTTATTTTACTAAGGTTGTTTTTTTTTTCTTCTTTTCTTTTGTTGTTTTTGGAATTGGTCTTGTCATAGTTTATAAATTTTGTTGAACATTTAATATTCTGTCATCTAGTTGTACATAGTTGTTAAATTAATAGCTGTTTTAAAACCTTTACACGAATTTTCAATAATATTTTCCCTTTGTGGTCCATAATTCACTGTAACTTTTGTTGTCAATTCACTTAATTCTTTTGTTAAAAAAATTTTGCAACTTTTGTCACAAGTGTCTTAGACATTTTTAAACCAACAATTTTGTTGTTTTTGGGGAATATTTTACAAAAATTAATACTTTGTGTAGAAAATCATTTTCAGTTTATTGTTAATAATTTGTTAAATATATAATGATATAATGGGTCATTTATTGTTATTTTTTTTTGCACATGGTTTTGATTCATTTTCAACCAAACTTTTAATTTTTGACGGATTTTTGTGACCGCACTTTATGAAAGTCAAATTGTTACTTAAATTCTTTTTATTAACTCTTACACTTGTCAGTATATGACAATGACATTAATTTGACATAACGAGATCTTAACAGTTCACTTTGATTGGTAATATATATAAGAAGAAGTATGATTGCAAATAAATACAAAAATTTATATATTTATCGTGCCGATAAAGTTCAAAGGCAAGTTGGCAATGTGTTTACGTTGGCAAACAAATAATTGTCGTACTTAAAACAAGTGACGGTTATTTTTGAAAATTGTGATAACGAACTTATTTAAAATTTTATAAACCCCAACGGACAAAAAATGCCACAACAAAATTTATTTGAAATAAAAACAACCGTTATATTTTTCAAATTGAAAAATATATTTAAAATTGTTTAAAATCCCTAACATGTGTTTTGCTGAAAATCAGTGAGCTGATTACATTTTCCCGTTCCCCAAAGAGGTCAAATATCAGATTTTAGAAAATTCTATATTTTGAAAAAGGTAGATTTGTAGGAGGATTGCTACTCATGCACTTGTTCTTCTATGTGTATTTGTTAATATTCACAAACAAAATTAATTAAGCTTCTTTGCCGAGTTGCGCATTAAGTTTTATATTTTTAATGTTTTATGTTTATATTGTGCTATCAAAATATTTATGAAAATTTAAAAATCATTAACATTATCCACATTCGGGTCAAAATTGCTTATTACTCAAATGGTTTTATTATTTTAAATAAAAGATGTACACAAAGTTTAAGTTTTTTAATTAAAAGCTATTATTTAAACCTGTAATTTGTAATAAGTAAGTACGTAAAACAAAAATATGGAATACTTTACTTATAATACCTCTTAAATTTTGTAAATTAGCTTCTTTAGAAAATGCAAATCTACAAATTGAAACAAAAAAACAGCAAATGTTAACAATCAAAATTTTACAAATCAGGGCCAAATTAGGCTTTTTTGCTTATTGCTTTGTATGGCACAATATATAAAAATATATAATTTTTGTTTTTGGAACAAATTTTGTATTGCCCCCTATTTAAATGTATCCTTTTACTTATGTTACTATATTTAAGCAGATCTGAGATAAGGAATTTAAGTTGTAAGATCAAATTTAATCCAGTTCCAAATACAATTTTAAATTTATTTTTATTTGAAATCAATTATATTTTATTTATAATTGGAACATTTTATTTGAATATTTCTTAGGGAAACTATTAAAAAAATCTTATTTGTTAGAAAAAGAATTAACATACACTCAAAAAAATAAGTTAGTAAAAAGTCTTGTAAATCAGGTATAGTATTTTTCAGCAAATTTTTAGCTAAAATTAAGTTTTCAGATAAAATTTTAGATATACTTATTCAGCACTTAACTGTTTTGAACTAATGTTTTACTAATATTTTACAAATCTTTTACTAATTTATTTTGCTAAAAAAAATTGTGCTGATAAGCACTTTAATAGTGTCGACGACTACCCAATTGAAAGATATAAGCAGAATGAAGTAGATGTCACGGCATGTCAAGATGTATTAGAGACGTGGAAAATGATACTAAAAAGTACAACTCTTGTAAGACATATAAAAAAAATCAACCATGGAAGATTTTTGTATCTGTTTTTCATACATAAAACAAAATTGTGGATTAAAACAACTTAAATTTCATGTTGGCACCGGCTTGTGAAAGTAATTGTTTATTAATTAAACAAAAAATAATATATTTAAATTCAATAAATATTAAATGTGTAATTGTAAATTGAATGTTTCTGGATATTAACAATGCAGTGTGGTTAAATTTCAAATAAATATACGTCCAAGACAAAACACATGTTTAGGTAGTTTTTTATGTTTTATTTTCTAATCGAAAAAAAATTGTTTCTAGAATTATCTACGGCATTTGCTTTCATTTAAAAGATGTCATCATTTAGGCAACCATTGATGTAAATAGATAATTATGTTTATGTTATATGGAATTATTTATATTTTTTTTTAGATATTTTAATTCATGTCGTCAATGTGGGAGGATGAACATTTTTAAATTTTGTAACGTATTGTAAATTATTTTTAAAAGAATCACAAAAATATGTTTATGATTTTCAGCAAATAATTTTTTTGCAAATGCAAATTTTTAAGTTCTTTTCGCAAGCTTAAACGAACGACTCCAACAATTTGATACATATGTAAAGCTAGATTTCAGCAACCACTTGACGATTTAAACGTTATATAACGTTATTACTTCTTCTTTTCTATTAGGTAGCAATATATTATAGGGAATATTGGGAATCATAATGGTAATGCATTTTTCAAATGCAGTTTTAAGTTTAACGCATGCAATTTTTTCCTTTGAAAATTCGATAAATAAAGAAATTAACATGTCGTTTAACCATATTTTGGTTCATTTTAATAAAAACTTTCAGTTAATTTTGGAAAAGCACTAAACTTAAGACCTGCTTTTCTTAAAATTTTGTTTTACAGGGTTAACCGAACTATCTTCTAAAAAGCTCATATTATGTATGTATAAGATCATATTATGTATTGGGGGACAAGGAGGCTAGAACCACCCACCCCCAAATGATTTGACAAATCTAAAAACTTAATACAATTCGTTAGGACGAATAAAAAAAATTTATTTATTTGATAAGTTTAATATATATTTATTTTGACTTGGATCATATAGGAAATGTCTGTTAGTTCAGTTTTATATGGTTGGAATCTTCAAATTTCATTACAAAACATCACTTGCAAAGCTATAAATAAAGTCATTTCATAAGAGATTTCGATGTCTTTGCCTTAAAATATAATAAAAAAATTGCTTGAGACAATGCAAACTGAAAATTATCTACACAGAAAAAAACTAAAATTAAGTTTCAATTAAAATATTTGTTGATTCAGTTAAAAGTGTAATTGAATTCGGTCCTATTGAGGAATTTGTAGTAACAATTAAAATAATTTGTAACTATTTAATTGATATTATTTCCAATTATAGTTTAAAAATTTAATTGAATATTGTTTTTTATTTCAAACAAATTTTTAGTAGATACTATTAAAACATTAATTTAATTTAAAAAAAAAATCGCCAAAAACTGCTGAACAAATTGCTTAAATTGTAAAAAAATTAACCAAAAATTGAAATAAACGTCAAATTTTAGCAATTATTGCTAAAATTGAAAAATAATTGCCGAAATATAAAAAAAACTTAAATTTTTTACCTTAATCGATTTTTTAATTTTGGCACTTTTTTAAAATTTTTGCATTTGTTTCTATGTTGTTATTATACGTTATAAAAACATAAAATTTTGTTTATACCAATTTCATATTCAATTAAAAAGTTAATACGTATTAATAAACATTTGATTCAAAGTGAGTTTGAAATCGATAAAAAGTTTAATTGAAATTTTTTTGAAAATAATTTTTTCTGCTACGACCCAAACTTAAGTTTACGTGTGCCGTAGTGTGTCATTTCAAAAGTTGATACTTTACTTACAGTTCAATCTGTTTATTTTAATTTTGTTTGCTACGCACGCATCTGGTAACATAGTTTTTAGTATTTTTTAACGACTTTTATTTAAATTTAAATTTAATTGATCAAACTTTGATCAAAATGCGTCATGTGTTAACGTGGTCCAATTTGACTCAAATTTTCACAATTTTTTTTAGACTAAATGTAAACAAATTTCGATCGGCGCTCCTTGAAATGCGACATTTTAGAATTAAGCAGCTAAACTAGTCTTTTAGTTATAACGCTGTTGTTTTTTTTTTTTATAAATTTTAAAGGGTTTTTATTTAAAAAATTGATTAAAGAGAATTGTAATTATTGACGAAAAAGTTAAAAATGAAGGGTAAACACACAATAACGCTTGAAAAGCATCTGAAATCGTCTGAAATATAAATCAAAGTGAATTGGAGATACAAAATTTAGTTTAAATAAGACCTGGGCAATGTCAGGCATATTTTTAAATTTTCCAATTGTATATTTTTCCTTATCACTATTTCTTTCAGACTACAATCACACTAGCGAGCTTAAACGCGTCCATGGAAAATTTACGATTTTATTAATACAAGATATGGCTCCCTCCGATCTTAAAAAAAGTCGGATATATGAAAAAGGAGAAAAAGGAGAAAAAATAAAAAAAATTTATTATTTTTTTGGAAAAAATGTTTTTATTAAACTAAAAATTCATAAGAAAAACATAGCATAAAAAAATAAAAATTTAAAGGAATTCATCGTATAAAATTAATTGTCTGAATCGATGCGATTATTTTTCTATTCTGAGCTTGAATCATCTAAAGCGATTACCATCTCTAGAGTTCAATTTGGCAATCTTGCTGATTTTTAATGAAATGATCTAAAGTTTGTTGCATTATAAGAGCTTTTTTTAAATATAATTCCTTGTAATAGTTAAAAGTGTCGGTTGCATTTCTTGATTTCAACTGCATCGCTTTATATATTAACATTGGTAAGCTTTTTGTGTTCTGCTTCACTTTGTGTCAAAAAAAATCGGGTTTCGACGAACATTTTCATATTAACGACGCAAATCAAAGCATTTGCACAACCTAGTGGGCATGGCCGTTACCATAACTTATGTGTTCATTGGTATATGGTCTAATTTACTGAAAAGGTAATTTCTGAAATATGCAATAAAAACATAGTAAAAATGGTATTCAAAAGGGGATTACTACTGCCTATTTACGCCGATTAAACCGCTGGAGCTTGGAACTTAAAATTTGTCATTGAGGTTCTTTCTCCATCGTATACTTTTATCACGATTTTAGGAAATTGTTAGTACGTGGCACAAAAAGATAAAAATCAGAAATTTCAAGTATATTAGCCAATAACACAAGGGAACAAAATTGAACTTTTTTTGTGCTGAATTGAAATTTATAGCAAATTTTTACTAATTTCAGGTCGCTGATTTCAAATCTAATCTTCATTTTTCTCTATCAGCTCGACTTATACCGTTATGTTCAAAATTAAGGCACTTCCGCTACATATATTGGAATAACTTGAAAACGGTTCACCATATTAAATAAAAAAAAAAAAACGAAACTCGCAAACAATATTCTATTTAAGCCGTGCTTACATTGTTTTTAAATTTTCCAAGTAGTTTTAGAGATATCGTTCAAGTTTTAAAAAAAAAAATTTTTTGTTCTTTAAAAATTCCTAAAAAATAAAAATGGGACAAAAATCACAGTTTTGGTCTAGAAACAGTTAGTTAAATATATTTCGAATGAAATGAGCTTTATTTCATTACAATCGGTGCACAACTTTTGATTTTGTTCAT
Source organism: Delia radicum (assembly GCA_021234595.1). Taxonomy (NCBI): domain Eukaryota; kingdom Metazoa; phylum Arthropoda; class Insecta; order Diptera; family Anthomyiidae; genus Delia; species Delia radicum. The sequence continues at coordinate 171,965,403 of CM037854.1, read as the reverse complement.
TTCTATCAGCTATACTTTTTAATTTAACACAAAAAGAGAATTTTAAAGAAAAATAAAAAATTTTAATACACAAATATTACAATGTAATTACAACTCATCGAAAAATTTTCTTTTATAAGATTTTCTTAAATAATCTTGTTTAGAGGGATTATTTTTAATGCTCCAGCAATAGTCCGCCATCATATGCTTATCCCAGTGACCCTGGTACCGCTCCTCTATAGTGCGGATATCTTGATGGAAACGTTCACCTTGTTCTTCACTGAAGTCTCCAAGATTTTCAGGGAAACAATCCAAATGACTGTGTAGGTAGTGCACCTTAATGCTCATATTACAACCAAGCTGCTTGAAATGTGACAACATGTTATCCACGTGGTCCGAGTAGTGCTCACCCTTTTTGTTTCCCACTATCCAAACAAATTCATTCCAAGCATTTCTTTCAATATCTGTCAAGAAAGTACTAAAATTTTCATCATTAATTAATTTTTTGATTTGAGGGCCATCAAAAATGCCAGCTTTCAGTTTCTCCGAACTCAAATTGTTGAACTTTCTACTGATATATCTAAAACAATCACCGTCCTTGTTGAGAGCTTTGACAAATTGTTTCATAAGTCCTAGCTTGATATGGAGAGCTGGCAGTATTATGCGATCCCTGGGCACAAGTGGTTGATTAACTGTATTGTGGTTTCCTGGAACCATAGCTTCCCTCGAAGGCCAGTCTTTCTTACTCCAGTGTTCAGATCTGGCTCTGCTATCCCACAAACAAATAAAACACAGATATTTTGTGTAGCCACCTTGTTGGCCTAGAAGAAAATTGACCATTTTTAGATCCACACAAATTAGCCAGCGGTGTTCGTTGTACTTTATTTTATTTATAACTGAGGCAATTGTAGAATATTCTTCTTTAGCTTTAGTTGAATGTGAAATCGGCAACGAACCCAAGTAGAAGTACCTAGAAAAAATTATATCCACAATTTTATTGACAGTCACTTATGAATGAACACATGTGTTAAGGGGAATTTCTTTAAAAAAATCATCCGTTACCAACGGTAAACCACACATCAATAAAAACAAGTGCACTTTTATTTTTTCTCTTTAATTGACTGTGAACTGACTAGGTGTCGTAAAGGAACAATAAAATTTATAGGCGTTATGAGTTTGCTACCGCAACCATAAAAATGAAATAATCTTTTTGTATTACTTAATTTATTTAATTCTTAGAATCATAAAAAACTAACTTATTACATACAATCACTTACACATTAGAAAATGTTATTTTTGTATGGAAATCGCGATTTATATCAATTCAGTAAATCGTGAACAAAATCATTTCATTTCATTCGAAATATATTCAACTAACTGTTTCTAGACCAAAACTGTGATTTTTGTCCCATTTTTATTTTTTAGGAATTTTTAAAGAACAAAAAGATTTTTTTTTTAAAAAAATTTTAATTTTTTTTTGAAAACTTGAACGATATCTCTAAAACTACTTGGACAATTTAAAAACAATGTAAGCACGGCTTAAAGAGAATATTGTTTGCGAGTTTCGTTTTTTTTTTTTATTTAATATGGTGAACCGTTTTCAAGTTATTCCAATATATGTAGCGGAAGTGCCTTAATTTTGAACATAACGGTATATCTCGAAAAGTCGAGCTGATAGAAAAAAACCAAGTGCAGATTTGGATTCAGCGTCCCAAATAACCTTAAAAACAATATTCAGTTCTTAATCAACAGAACCATTGTTCCCTTGTGTAATCTATGGGCTAAAGCACTTTAAATATATCTTTGGGAATTTCAAATAAAACTTGAAAAAAATGTGGCACAAAAACAAATGTTCGCTTAATCACTCAGCTCAAACCGCTTGATTTTGAAATTCGGCATGTATGTTCCTCCTCTGGCGTAGACATCCACAAATATGGGTTTATTTTTGGATAGAAATATAAATTTTAGAATATGTATTCCCTGATGTATGGGCTAATTTATCGAAGATATACTTTTTGAAATTTCCAATAAAAACTTGATAAAAATGGGGAAAAAAATATTCAACTTCAAATTGGGATTAAATAAGACATCCAATCTACTAAGGCGGGATTTTTGTAAACTTTTGCTGGGAGGGATAAAAAGGAAAAAGTCTGCTTCTGTCTAAAACACTTCGGTAAATACATTGAAGAACATTTTTTTGGAACTCACCATAAAAACGGGGTTTCAATAAGAAAAATTGGGATTAATCACAAAGCTTAAACCGCTGGAGTAAGGAACTTGAAATTTGGCTTGAAGGTTTCTCGTCCGGCGCAGACATTATCCAAGAAGAAATTTAAATGGAAGAAATTAACTTATGGTGAGGGGCAAAATCTCCCTTTTACTATTGCGCCAAATAACATTTGGCTACAAATCTGACCTTTAAAATATGTGTTTCTTTGAACTTCTAATTAAAACATTGTAAAAATGGGGTTAAAAAAGGAAAAGTGTCCGTTAATAGCCCGGCTCAAATCGTAGGAGCTAGGAATTTGAGATTTGACATGTAGGTACTTCCTTAAGCGTAGACATCAAGAGAGGGGCAAAAACGGATAATCCCATAACCAAAGCCATTAGGTAATTATATTGTAATTCACTTAAGATATACTTTTTGCGTTTTTGATCAAAACTTGTCATAAATAGGGATTTAAAGGGACATGTACAATTGCTTTATGCTTAACATTTAAAACATCTTCTCGAAATGGTTACACAAAATAATTAAAACAGGAAATTATTTTCTTTTTAATGTATTCCGACATTAAAAACTATTGGTAACGATATATCGGACTTTTTAGCTAGTCGAGTAATAATAAAAATTAAATTATAAAATATTTTGGATATTCAGAAGTTAACTGTATAAAAATATGTAAAAATTGGTACTAATTCATAACTTTTAAATACATTTACCTATTCTCTTGAAATGTTTAGATTCCAAGTACTACAAAATTATATACTCTTTTTGACTAATGAACACAAAAGCTCAAAATTTTTAAAAAAAAATATTTAGTCTTGGACGATTTTTATAAGAAGTTAATCATTTGAAGATCTACAATTTTTAGGCAGGAATGACATGACTTTATCCCAATTTCTGATTTGGGGATTACGAATTGAAATATGTCTATCATAACCCCCAAACCAACATGGGAAATATGCCTAACATGATTATGCTAATAACCACCATTAAAAAATAGACATATTCTTTATAGACAAATTTTTCAAAAGAACATTGTGTGAATATTAAAGTTTTTCTGCGTAGGCGGACTGCGGCCGGACTTAGGGGTTTTTACCCTGTGGTATGTTCGAAGCAGGCTTCGCTGAGTAAAATATTTCTGCAAATCTGTAAAATAAAATACGTATATTTTCCAATAAAAATTACATTTTGAACGTTAACGCAAAAAAACGTCTTATCTACGCTAACAATAAATATGTGTTCCTTGATGTACAGACTTATTAACTAATTTTTGAAAATTGAAATGAAAACATAGTTAAAATGGGGTTCAAATTTTTATAAGTGCCGCATAATCACCCAGCTTAAACCGCATGAGCTTGGAACTATAAATTTGGGATGAAGGTTCAGCCTTCGGCGTAGACACAATTTTTGAAAATAATTAAAAGGTTGCACAAAAAGATAAAAAGTCTTTTGCCTAACGTTCTGCTTAAACCTCCTCGCTAGAAATCTGAAATTTCAAATACATCCAGAAAATAGATTCATTTGTAGCAACCGTATTTGGGTAGTAGCTATCGAATTTGTTGGTAGTTATCACCAAGTTTCTGTTGAAGCAATCGAATGACTGTAGCTTCAACCGAGAGACTTTCATCACAATCGAATGATTCAGTTGTCGCCACCGAATCTTTCGATTGTGTTAAAAATTATTCGAGCAACGGACATTTTGACACGACAATAGAATTTCGATTGCCCCAACTACAACGGTAGCCACGACCGAGTATGTTTTCTGGGTGTAGAGTATGGGATAATGAACTTTTTGGAATTTTAAACAAAAACTTAATAAAAACGAGGTAGAAAGGAAAAAGTGGCTCATAAATCACCCAGTGGAAACCGCTGAAGCTAGTGTTGGCAACCCTATATTATTTCCTTTTACTTATGTTTTTCTTTTACTCCTACTTTGTATGTATTGCTTTTAACGAGTTAGTTGAATTTGCCGGCTCGTGAGAAGAACACGCTTATTAAACCGAAATATACTTTTTCTTTCTTATTCACTAAATTTTAATAAATAATAATATCCTGAATTACTTTACGAAGATATCTTTTATTTTTGAGTAACATTAACGGTAACGAAAAGGTATCTTACAGATCAGAAGTGGGATCAGAATCGCGACGCGAAGCGAAATTAAGCGTGTGTGAAAAGAATTCTGGAAAAAAGAAAAAAACTATAAGTGAAATTAAACGTATATAGAAAAGGGAATAAAATGAAGAAACTTTCAACGCTAAAAATGGAGGAGCTAAAACAATTGCTCCGCAAACGGGAACTACCGACGTCTGGCTCAAAAGCGGAATTAATTGCACGGCTTATGGGAATTCTTGGAACAGATGAGGTAGAGCAAGACGGCGACGATAGCGACGCTTTCGAGGAAACGTCCTCAACGGTCTCCCCTACAAACGAACATCTAAACGAAATTCCACAGAACAACGATGGCGTCATGAACTTGCAGCGGCAGGTTGATGAGCTAAGGAAAATGCTAGAGGGTGTTCTGGGTGTTTTTCAAACACACACACAACAACAAAACGTACAGCAAAACGATATTCGAGACTCTAACGTACAACAGCAACAAGTGGCAGGCATGCAGCGGCAGAGCAATTCAACACAACGTATAAGTCCAGCACAACAACGTAGCAGCGAAATTTCAAATGCAACTGACAATTTGTATACTCACAACGTACGTTTATCTAATAATTGTTCAGTGAGAGAGATAGCAGAAAACATACCAGAATTTGATCCAACGAATGAAATGTCATTATCGGCAGAGCAGTTTGTAGAGCGAGTGGAAAGTGCCATACGAGCGTATCAATGGGATGAAAAATGTTTAATGCTAGCCGTTTACAGCAAAATGAAAGGCGTCGCTCGTTTATGGTTATATTCTCTACAAACATTACACCCAAATTGGGGTGGTTTTGCAAATGAGTTGAAGGAAGAATTTGGTTCAACACAAGACGAAGCAGATATACATTTTAAAATGATTAGTGCTGTAAGAAAAAACGATGAAAAAGTAACCGATTACTGTTTTCGAATGTGTGCTTTGGGTAAGCGGTTTAAATTAAGTGAAACAGCTACTGTTAAATATACGCGTGAAGGACTACAAAATCGTGAACTTCAAATAGCTATCGCGGCTCAGAAAACCGATACTGTAAAACAATTACGGGAAACTTTAAGTGAATATGAAAAAAACGTACCCGATAAACGCGCAACAAAATTAATCGATAATAAAAATAAAACAACCGATAATGTAAACAAAAGTGTTAATGCTCCCATTTATATGAAAAAAGAAAACGTAAATAAATCGGAAAAAAACTTGAAATGCTTTAATTGCAATGAAATGGGACACATTTCAACGAATTGTCCAAAACCGTCGAAACGTCCCCGATGTCCAAAATGTGGCAAAGTCCATTCGAAGAACGAAGTAGAGTGTAAACAGAACGCAACGGTGCGCGTAATGTTCTGCGATTATTATGACAGTTTTAAGATAAAAGTGAATTTGGATGATAATTTGTTAATCGCATTTGTGGACACCGGTAGCGAGTGTACTTTAATAAAAGAATCGGTTTCTAAACAAATAAATTGTGAACGGCACAAATGTAATATGACAATCTCGGGTATGTGTGGTGGCACACGTTTTGCCAATTCCAAAATTGTTGTGAAATTGATCATAAACGATGTTGTGTTACCCGTGACGTTATATGTGGTGCAAGATGAACTTTTATTAACGGACATTTGGCTTAGCCAAGATAATCTTGTAAAGGGTAGTAAAATAAAATTGATAATTGAAGATGGTAAAATAGATATTATAAATGAAACTGAAACGAGTGTGATGGTCGATGACAAGACTGAAAAAGTGCAAAATTATAATGTTTTAAATATGAACTGTAATCAAATTGATGAAAATTTAATAAAATGTGAAGTAGATGATGAAAACGTAAAAACAAAATTAATAAAAACTAAAAATTTTTTATATAAATAGAACATTTTTGGTCTTCAAAGTTTAGTAACGTCATGATGCTTGTTAGGAAAAGACCTAACCACGTGCTTGATTACTAAGAAGACATGAATGGAGCAAAATTGATTATTAATAGGTTTTTTGTTAAAGTTCTGCCTATTATGGAGGCTCTAACTTTTCTAAAACTTCGGGTTCTGATGAGATCTTTAGCCAGATCGAAATACTAGTATCAACCTAGCTAATATGTTTGATTTGCTTTATTTTTGTAAATATACGGAGGTTGAAAGCTCGTTATAAATTGAAAATAACATAAAAATAATCTCGATGTGTATAAAAACAAAAAAACAATATAACTGTAAAAAATATTACTTGAGCCAGAGTACAAACTAAAAATTTTTTATATAAATAGAACATTTTTGGTCTTCAAAGTTTAGTAACGTCATGATGCTTGTTAGGAAAAGACCTAACCACGTGCTTGATTACTAAGAAGACAAGAATGGAGCAAAATTAATTATTAATAGGTTTTTTGTTAAAGTTCTGCCTATTATGGAGGCTCTAACTTTTCTAAAACTTCGGGTTCTGATGAGATCTTTAGCCAGATCGAAATACTAGTATCAACCTAGCTAATATGTTTGATTTGCTTTATTTTTGTAAATATACGGAGGTTGAAAGCTCGTTATAAATTGAAAATAACATAAAAATAATCTTGATGTGTATAAAAACAAAAAACGAATATAACTGTAAAAAATATTACTTGAGCCAGAGTACAAACTAAAATTTTTTTATAATAAATAGAACATTTTTGGTCTTCAAAGTTTAGTAACGTCATGATGCTTGTTAGGAAAAGACCTAACCACGTGCTTGATTATTAAGAAGACAAGAATGAAGCAAAATTGATTATTAATAGGTTTTTTGTTAAAGTTCTGCCTATTATGGAGGCTCTAACTTTTCTAAAACTTCGGGTTCTGATGAGATCTTTAGCCAGATCGAAATACTAGTATCAACCTAGCTAATATGTTTGATTTGCTTTATTTTTGTAAATATACGGAGGTTGAAAGCTCGTTATAAATTGAAAATTAGTTCGGGAAAATAACAGTGTATTCGCGAGAGATTTACAAAATCTCGGTAAGACTGATTTAGACGCAATGAAAATTAACCTCACGGACACGAAAATCGTAACGCAAGCCCCATATAGCGTTTCTGAACCGAAAAAAACAAATCATTTCGGAAATGATTCAAGAACTTTTAGAGAACGATATAATTGTACGGTCAGAATCAGAATATGCTAGTCCGGTGGTACTACAAAAAAAGAAAAACGGTAGCGAACGGTTATGTATCGATTACAGACAAATAAATCAGCTTATGCCAAAAGAAAATTTCCCATTGCCGAATATTGAAGAATGTCTACAAGAGGCGAAGAAATATAAATATTTTACAACTTTAGATCTCAACAGTGGTTATTATCAAATTTTAATTGAACCAGAAAGCCGTAAGTACACTGCATTTATTACAACAGATGGTTTATATGAATTTAAGCGAATGCCATTCGGTTTAAAAAACGCACCGATGGTTTTCCAAAGGTTAATGTCGAAAATTCAGGAACGTACTGGAAAAGATAACATGATGCACTATATGGACGATATACTTATTGGTAGCAATACGATCGACGAAATTTTTGTAAGACTTGAGACAGTTTTGAACGTACTTGAAGATGCTAATCTTACATTGAATATAGGGAAATGCGAATTTCTTAAAACCACGATAGACTTTCTAGGTCATCAACTTACGCCAGAGGGCATACGGCCTGGTAAAATAAAATCCTCGGCAATAGAAAATTTTAAACGTCCCGAGAACGTAACTGAAATACGAAAGTTTCTCGGATTAAGCGGATATTTTCAAAAATTTATCCCAGGTTATTCCGTAATATCGGAACCGCTAAGACAACTTTTACGAAAAGATCAAGCATTTGTTTAGACTGATCTACAGCAGACAGCTTTCGATGAATTAAAAACGAAATTATCGTCTCAACCTGTTATGACAGCTTTCCGATTGGAAGCAGAACACGAAATTCACACTGATGCTAGCTCCATAGGCTTAGCAGGAGTGTTATTACAGCGAAAGGGTGATGAATTAAAACCCGTAGCTTACTATAGCCGTTCAACGAGCAACACAGAGAAAAATTTCCACAGTTATGAACTGGAAACTCTGGCGGTTGTCGAAACGTTAGAAAGATTTCGTTATTATATATACGGAAAACCTGTGAAAGTTGTTACTGATTGTAGTGCTTTAAAATCAGCTATGACTAAACGAGAACTAATACCCAGAATTGCCCGATGGTGGCTAAGAATTCAAGACATTGACATAAATATTGAACATCGTAAAGGCCAACGCATGGAACATTTCGATGCTCTAAGTCGTACACCAGACGAAACCCCAAGTGATAAAGATGTAGCAACTCTTCGCGTTGATAAGGTAAATTTACATGATGATGATTGGTTATTCGGAATGCAAATGCAGGACGATGCAATAAAGGAAATTATTTCCAAACTACAGGCTAAAGACAAAATGACTTTAAAGGAATATTGTATTGACAACGGTAGACTTTTTAGGAAACGAAATGGAAAAAACCTGTGGGTTGTTCCAAAGGCCCTAAGATGGAGGGTAGTTGAAGATTGTCACGATAAAAACGGACATCTTGGTGCCAAAAAAACTTTAGATAAACTTTTAAACTACGTTTGGTTCCCAAGGATGAGAAATTTTGTAAAGTCTTATATAAAAGCTTGTATTGAATGTGCATACAATAGACACAAAGGTGGCCGTAAAGAAGGCGAGTATCACTTCAGTGATACTGTACCAATACCGTTTAACACGATCCATATGGACCATTTGGGCCCTTTTCCAAAAAGTACCAAACGAAATGAACACATTTCAGTCATAGTGGACTCTTTTACTAAGTTCACAATTATTCGCGCTGTGAAAAGTACCGCAACTAAATACGTGATCAACATTTTGAATGAATTCTCCAGTTACTTTGGTGTCCCAACGCGCATAGTAACGGGCAGAGGATCTTCATTTACGTCAAAAGAATTTGAAAAATATTGTTGTGATAACGACATCAAACACGTGCTCAACGCTGTAAAAACACCTCGAGCGAACGGTCATGCCGAACGAACGAACCGAACGTTACTTTCAATGCTACTACCTACTACAACAAACGATAAACGCTGGGATGAACACCTGATGAATATTCAATGGTCCTTAAATTCTATGATGGACAAAACGACCGGTAAAAGTCCTCATGAACTCTTATTTTGTTATTCTCCACGAGATGTTCTACACAACAAAATTTTACTTGCCGTAAACAATGAAACAAATCTTAGTGAAGATGAGATGCTGACGATGAGACAAACTGTAGCCGAACGTATAAGCGCTAAACGTAAAACTGCCAAGGAAAAGTTTGACCACGATCACTCCAAACCTCATGAGTACACAGTTGGCGAACTTGTGCTAGCCGAAAATGAACCTCTGAGCACTGGTACCTCACGAAAATTAGAGCCTCGCTACAAAGGACCTTTCATCATTACGAAGGTTCTTAACAACGACAGATATATCATCGAAGATATTCCAGACTCCAAACGTAAATCACGTCATTATTCATCCGTTTATGCCTCCGACAGATTGAAGCCATGTTGGGAATTACCGCCTATGTTTGATGAAGATGCCGTGGACGATTCCGAAGATGACGAATGAAGCGAGGTCGCTTCAGAAGCAGGATAGCCGACTGTTGGCAACCCTATATTATTTCCGCTTACTTATGTTTTTCTTTTACTCCTACTTTGTATGTATTGCTTTTAACGAGTTAGTTGAATTTGCCGGCTCGTGAGAAGAACACACTTATTAAACCGAAATATACTTTTTCTTTCTTATTCCCTAAATTTTAATAAATAATAATATCCTGAATTACTTTACGAAGATATCTTTTATTTTTGAGTAACATTAATGGTAACGAAAATGTATCTTACACTAGGAACATGACATTTGGCATATAGGTTCCTCCTTCATCGTAGACAATTTTTGGAAATTGTTACGATAAAAAATATTCCTATTATCTTTCTGCTTAAACCCCTTCTGCTAGAAATCTGTAATTTCAAATAGAGTAATGGCTAATACTTAAAATATACTTTTTGGAATTTAAAATAAAAACTCAATGAAAATGTTTTGCAAAGACAAAAATGTCCCTTTAATCACCCTGACCATGCTGCTCTAGCTAGGAACTTGAAATTTGGCATGTAGGTTCATCCCCTCGCATAAACATCCACTAAGATGGGATTTTTGGAAATGTTTACGGGGAAAAATGTCCTTATGTCCAAAACCCTTCAGGCAATTCACTAAAGAAAACCTTTTTGGAATTTATCATAAAACCATGGTGAGACAGGTCTCATAAGGGATAAATGGCCATTAATCACAAAGTTCAAACCACTGCAGCTAGGAATTTGGAATAAAGCAAACAATTTTAATATATTCCGATATTAAAAACTACCGTTAACGGAGGATTTTAAGATATAGAAGATTTTGGATATTCAGAAGTTATGAGTATAAAAAAGAGCAAAAGGTGGTAAATGGTACTCCTTTCCAGGATTAAACTGTATACCAAATTTTTGGTTATTTGGCCCAGTGGTCAAGGCTGGGCAGTGTTGATCTAGTCAGGAAAAAAGGAGGACTTTTCCCACTTTTTGGCCATCTCCATTCCGTCTTAGTAGAGGTCACCTTCCCAAGAGGAACCTATATGCCAAATTTAAAGTTTCTAGGACCAGGTGCTAGGCTGGGCGATGTTGAGTCAGTCAGTATCTCACACTACTCTTTTATATATATAGATAGACAGATGAAAACTACCTTTACTTTTTTTTTAAAAAAAAAGTTTCATATTGGGAAAAAAAACTTTTTTTTAAACCCGGTTATTTTTTTGAAAAGTACCGTCACTTACAAAACCCCGTTACTGTCTGAAAAAAACTACTTTTTTAAAAAAAATTTTACTTTTTTTGAAAAAAAACACGTTGCTTTTTGTTTTAAATACCCGTTACTTTTTTTTAAATCCGTTATTTTTTTTTTAAAGTACAGTTACTTTAAAAAAACGCCGTTATTTTTTGAAAAATGTCGTTACTTATAAAATAAAAAAAGTTACTTTTTGAAAAAAACGTTCCTTTAAAAAAACCGTTACATTTATTTTTAACTTTTTCCACTTTTTGGCCCTCTCTGTTAAAATATTGGAAAATCCCTTGGAAATTTCAAGTTCCAAGGTCCAGGGGTCTAGGCTGGGCGATGTTGAGTCAGTCACTCACACCACTCCTTTAGATATATAAATTAATATGAAAAAAAAGATACAAGAAATATTTTAACATTTATTTGTAGTCTAAGATTTTAACACGATAAGTTTAAAAACCACTAAAATAAAGTTCTAACGGGAAAAAAAAGTAGAAAATTAGAACGTAATTATAACAAAATTATATTTTTAGAAAATTTAGTAGAATTCTGGTTAAACGAATTACGCCAAGGTTGTTCATTAAATCGAGATATTCGTTAAACAAAGATTTAAGTTTTTTGTTTGTTAATATAAAAAAAAACTATGCAATTATTATTTATATTTTTGAAATTTATATATTTTTTATTTTCGTTCGACTTGTTCGTTAAGGCGTTACTTCAGTATGAAAAGTTTGACATTCGTTGATCCGGGAATTTTTCAATGAGTGAAAAAAAAATGGAAAAAAGGAAAAAATGTATTTTTTCGGTATTTTTTAAAGTTGGTACTTTTTTAGAAAAAGTAAATTTTTTTTGGTACTTGTTTTTGGAAAAGTTAAAAAACTTTCGCTAATTTTTTATTTTGAAATGGAAGTTTTTTTGCCAAATGTACTGTTTTTAGGAAAAAGTACTGTTTTGAAATTGGTACTTTTTTGGAAGATACTTTTTCTTTATTGTGGAAGATACTTTAGTTGGGAAATGGAAATTTTTTTAGGACAAAGTATTTTTTTCAGAAAAAGAACTATTTTTGGTAAAAGTATTTTTTATGGAAAAAGTACTTTTTGAAGTTGGCATTTTTTTAGAAAAAGTTATTTCTTTTGTGTTTGGAAATGGTACCCTTTTTTGGAAAAGGTGTTTTTTTTTGTTAAGAAGTACTTTTTGAAATTGGTACTTTTATGAAAATTAAATGTTGTTGGTAGTTTTTTTGGAAAAGGTACTTTTTCGGTTTTTTTTTTAAAGATGCTTTTTCGGTTCTTTTTTTGGAAGATACAGAAGTTTTTTTAAAATTGCTAAATTTTTAGAAAAATTTATTTTTTGTTTGGAAAAATGGAAATTTATTTGGAAAATTTAATTTTTTTTGGAAAAGAGTTCATATTTGAAATTGGTACTTTTTTTTAGAAAAATTAATTTATTTATTTTTTAGAAAAATTAATTAATAGTTTTTTTTCCAACACTTTTTGGTATTTTTTTAAATTTGGTACTTTTTAGAAAAATAATTTTTTTTTTTTGTAATTTTGCTACTTTTTTTGGAAAAGCTACTGTTTTGAAGTTAGTACTTTTGTAGAAAAATAAAATTTGTTTGGTACTTTTTTTTAGTAAAAATGTTTTGGTAGTTTTTTTTTGAAAATGTAACTTTTTCGTTACTTTTTTTTGGAAAATGTACTTTTTTTTTGGAAAAGATAATTATTTTTTGGAAAGAGGTACTTCTTTAGTGAAAAAGTATTATTTTGAAATTGGTACTTTTTAAAAAAAAGAAATTTTTTTTGGTACTTTTTTACAATAGTTTTTGGTACTTTTTTCTGAAAAGTGTACATTGTTTGGTACTTTTTTTTCGAATAGGGACTTTTTTCGGCAATTATTTTATTTCAAATTTCAGTACTTTTTTTTTGGAAAGGGACATATTTGAAATTGGTACTTTTTTAGAAAATTTAGTTTTTTTGGTACTTTTTTGGAAAAGGGACTTTTTTTGGGAATTATTTTTTTCTGAAAATTTCGGTACTTTTTTTTGGTAATGGACATTTTTGAAATTGGTACTTTTTTAGAAAATTTATTTATTTTGGTACTTTTTTGCCAATAGTTTTGGTACTTATTTTTTGGTAAAAAGTAAAATTTTTTGGTACTTTTTTTTTTTTGAAAATAAACGTTTTCGGTACTTTTTCTCTTGGAAAATGTACTTTTTTTAAAATGCTTTTTGGTACTTTTTTTGAAGAAGGTACTTTTTTTGGCACTTCGTTTTCGGTACTTTTTTTTGGAAAAAGATACTTTTTTTTTGGAAAAATGGACATTATTTTCCAAAAAGGAGTTTTTCCACTTTGTGGTCTTGTCCGTTGAAATATCAAAAAATGGATTCTTAGTGGAGGTCTAGGTCGGAGGAGAAACATATGTACCAAATTTCAAGTTCCTAGGTCCAGAGGTCTTTTTGAAAAGTACCGTTACTTATACAACCCCGTTGCTTTTTGATTTAAAAACCCGTTACTTTTTTATATCCGTTATTTTTTTGAAAAGTAGAGTTACTTTAACAAAAAAAAACGCATTATATTTTTTTAAAAACTGCTATTTTTAACAGTTACTTTTTTAAACCCGTTATTTTTTGCAAAATGTCGTTACTTATAAAATAAAAACCGCTACTTTAAAATACAGCTACTTTTATTTGTTAAAAAAGTAACGGTTACTTATTTTAAAAATGGCGTTAGTTTTTTTGCAAAAACGGAAGACTTTTCCACTTTTTGGCCCTCTCCGTTGGAATATTGGAAAATCACTTGAAAATTTCAAGTTCCTAGGTCCAAGGGTCTAGGCTAGGCGATGTTGAGTCAGTCACTCACACCACTCCTTTATATATATAGATTATTTATATACATTAATATGACAAAAATTTACACGAAATATTTTAACCTCTATTTGTAGACTCAGATTTTAACATGATAAAGGTTAAAAATCACTAAAATAAAGTTTTAACGGCAAAAAATTTAGAAAATTAGAGCGTTATTATGACAAAATTATATTTGTACAAAATGTTCTTTAAATCGAGATATTCGTTAAACAAAGATTTAAGATTTGTTAATAAAAAACAAAACTATGCAATTACTATTTATATTTTTAAAATTTATATATTTTTTATTTATTTTTTACTTCAGTATGAAAAGTTTGACATTCGGTGAACCGGGAATGTTTTGCATTGAGCGTTCTTTTTTTAATTTTTTTTTTTAATTTTAAATACAAAAAAAAATGGAAAAAGGACTTATTTCAAAATTATACATTTTTTGGAAAAAGTAATTTTTTCAAGCTGTAATTTTATTTTCAAAAAAATCTATTTTTTCGGTGTTTTTTAAAAATTGGTACTTTTTTTAGAAAAAGATAATTTTTTTCAATACTCTTTTTTGAAAAAGCTAAAAAAAATTTCGATTTTTTTAATAGAAGTTTTTTTTGGAAAATGTACTTTTTTTGGAAAAAATACTTTTTTTGGAAAAGATATTTTTTTTGGAAAAAGTACTTTTTTGACATTAGCACTTTTTTAGAAAAATTAATTTTTTTTTTTGCACCAATACTTGTTGAAAATTGTTACTTTTTTAGAAAAATTAAATATTAAAAATTAAATAGTTTTTTTTTCTTTTTGAAAAGGGAACTTTTTCGTTACTTTTTTTTTGAAAAGGTACTATGTTTTAGAGCAGATACTTATTTTTTGGAAAAAGGTACTTATTTAGGGAAAAGGAACTATTTTGAAATTGGTACATTTTTATAAAAAGAATATTGTTTGGTACTTTTTTACAATAGTTTTTGATACTTTTTTCTGAAAAAAATTAATTTTTTAGTACTTTTTCGGTAATTATTTTTGTTTGAAAATTTCTGTACTTTTTTTTTGGAAAGGGACATTTTTGAAATTGGTACTTTTTAGAAAATTTAATTTTTATGATACTTTTCTGCCAATCGTTTTAGTACTTTTTTTTGGAAAAGGGTACTTTTTTAGAAAAAGAATTTTTTGTGGTACTTTTTTCAAATAGTTTTGATACTTTTTTCTAAAAAGAACTTTTTCGGCAATTATTTTTTTAAAAAGATCCTTTTTTAAAATTTCGGTACTTATTTTGGGAATGTACATTTTTGAAATTGGTGCTTTTTTAGAAAAATAAAATTTTGGTACTTTTTTTTGAAAAGGGTAAATTTTTTGGAACTTTTTTTTGAAAAGGGATTTTTCGGTAATTTTTTTGAAAAAGATACTTTTTGAAAATTTCGGTACTTTTTTTTGGAAAGGTACAGTTTTGAAATTGGTACTTTTTCAGAAAACTTATTATTTTTTTTGGTACTTTTTTGCCAATAGTGTTTGGTACTTTTTTTTTGGTAAAAAGGTAAATTTTTCGGTGTTCTTTTTTTGAAAATTAATTTTTTGGTACTTTTTCTCTTAGAAAATGTACTTTTTTCCAATGATTTTTGGTACTTTTTTTGAAGAAGGTACTTTTTTAGGTATTTTTTTTTAGGAAAAACTTCTTTATCGGTACTTTTTTTTGAAAAAAGGTGGAGTTTTTCCACTTTTTGGCCTTCTACGTTGGAATATCTAAAAATCGCTTCTTAGTGGAGGTCTAAGTCGGAGGAGGAACATTTGTACCAAATTTCAAGTTCCTACGTCCAGAGCAGTAACAAGCCGATCGGTGCAAAATCGGCTGCGCGCCGCCCGCCCCCGATTTTTTTCAATTTTCAGCCGCCGCCGTTTTATTCGGCTAGCATCGACTTAAAATGTGAGCCGGCTAAAGCGGCAGCCGCCGAATTTTTACTTGCGCCGCTAATTTTTTTAATATAATAAACCAATTTTGTTAACATTTTAATCAGTCGTGTTTGGTTGTAAAACGTGTAAAAAATAACAAAAGAAGAAAAAAATTAACAATAAAGGAAAGATGCAAAAAAAATTAGATTTTTACTTTATGTATGTCGCATTTTGAAATATAGCTTTCCAAATTTTTAATCTTAAAAAATAACTTTAACCTTTTGAAAATAAAAACCACGTCGCAGACAATTATAAGGTGCATTGTATACCTTTCTTATGATGCCTTAGTTATGCATATACCTCAAATAGGGAAAATTCGCAGATTTTTCTGAAAATCTTTGATTTTTAAGACATTACATTTCGGGAACTAGAAGGAACAAAACTCATAAGCTTTGTAAGAGTATTTGTTTTGTAAAAGGTAACGTTCATACCAATTGTCGTTAAATTTGGGAAAAGTGCTGAACACCCATTGATTGCTTTGAAATGCATTATATCAATTTAAAAAAAAAAAATATTAATTATAATCTGTTTTTTTCTTTCTTTAAATAAATTTAATAAGTTTATATATATATGAACTTTTATTTGTTTTATTACAATTAGCCAACCCAATTAAATTAAATCTTTATAATTAATAACTTGTGCATATGCTTGGAAATGTTTTTTTTTTTGTTGATTACTAACAAGAAAATAGATCTGATGAAAAATATAGCGATATATCACTAAATTTTATCTAAAAATCGTCAAGATAACAACAGTTAAAAAACACCATTTTAAGCCGACAATTCAGCCGCCGCCGGTTTTTTAACCTAAACGCCGCCGTAGCTAAAGTGGTTGCGCCGCCGCCGCCGAAAATTTAGGGTCGGGTTGTTTCTCTGGTCCAGAGGTCTTGGCTGGGCGATGTTAAATCACTCAGCCCTCAGTCACGCCACACTTATATAGTTATAGACAAGCCGGGCTTGCCCGGAGAGCACCTACACGCAGAGAAAAAGTATAATTGAAGATGATTGTCATTTAGGACTATAATATGATTGCTACGAATTGTAATCATAACATGATGCTATTAAACTATTATAAAACGATGCTCTTTTTTCTGCGTGTAGTTCTGCCTAAAAATGTTTATTAATTGTATGTTTTGTAAATATTTAAGGAGTTTTTTTATATAATGACCAACATGTGGAATGTTATACAGAATTCATGTGAAGTTGATCACAGATCCAGATCCTTGCCTGTAAACTCTAGCTGAAGGAGTTTGAAGCTTCATAACAATGTAGTTTGGGTTTGGATTTTATTTACCTATAATTAATAATTTTAATTCGTTTTTGTTTGTATAAAAACATTAATATTTATGATTAGTAACCTTTGATAATTAATGAAATTGTGATAAATCCACATTCTATCGATGCCCAATAAAGATGTGTAGATCGGCTTGAGTCATTGTACATGCCTTCTTATAATGAGGTAGTATCCCATTTGCAAAATACCCCATGATACGTACACACTATGGTCCGAACCATAGCGGCTTAAGATGTATTTTTTATTACTAATTAAAAAAATTTTTCAAAAACGGTTACCCACCCTAACCAAACGATAGTTCTCATCCCCATGACATAGTGCTACGTACACACTATGGTCCGAACCATAGCGGATTAAGATGTATTTTTAGTACTAATAGAGAGTATGCCCGCTGAATTGTTAGTTGATTTTGGATAAGAATTTAATATTTTAAGGAAAATAAAACACAATGTATTAGTGTTGGTATCCAAACATTTAGGTAGGTCTGGAATGGCATTATCCCCATTTCAAATTTGGGGACTACGAATGAAAATATTTCTGTCTTAACCCTCAAATCAAAATGGGAGCTATGTCTTACATAGTTATAAGATCGTTTTTCAAAAGAATATTGTGTGAATATTACTGTATTTCTGCGTAGACCGACTGCGGCAATGTTTATTATTTTTCTATTCTGTGGCATGTCCAAAGACGGCTTCGCTGAGTAAAACATTTATTATTTTAAGGCTGTAAAATAAAAAATTAATACTTTATTCCGTTGTCCAATAAAAATTACATTTTAAACTGTAAGGTAAATCAAGGTGTTATCTATGATAACAACCTAGTGGGCTTGCCCGTTACCATAACTTATGTGCTCATTGGTATATGGTCTTACTGAAAAGATAATTTCTAAAATATGCAATAAAAACATAGTAAAAATGGTATTCAAAACGGAATTAGTACCGCCTATTTACGCAGCCTAAACCGCTGGAGCTTGGAATATGAAATTTGTCATTGAGGTTCCTTCTCAATCATATACATCTAATCACGATTTTAAGAAATTGTTAGTATGTGGCATAAAAAGATAAAAAGTCTTTCCCTTATCGTCCCTTCGGCTAAAAATCTGAAATTTCAAGTATATTAGCCAATAATCTATGGGCCAAAGCACTTAAAATATACCTTTAGGAATTTCAAATAAAACTTGATAAAAATGTGGCACAAAAACAAATGTTCGCTTAATCACTCTGCCCAAACCGCTTGATTTTGCAATTCCTCCTCTGGCGAGGACATCCACAAATATGGGATTATTGGAAATGTTTACGTAATGGAGCAAACAGTGAAAAGGTTTCCTCTTGATTTACTGCTAAAACCCTTTTGTATATAAATCTAAATTTTATAATATGTATTCCCTGAGGTATAGACTAATTTACGGGGGAGAATTTCCAATAATGGCGTGGAAAAAATTGTAAAAAAAAACCCCTCCTTGGTGGAGGGGTTTTTGTAAACTTTTTAGGGGACGGACAAAAAGGAAGAAGTCTATTCTGTCCCAAAAATTTTTTGGAACTCACCAAAAACACTGGGTTTAAATAAGAAAAATTGGGATTAATCACAAAGCTTAAACCGCTGGAGTAAGGAATTTGAAATTTGGCTTGAAGGTTCCTCGTCCAGCACAGACAATTTCTAAGAAGAAATATATATGGTGAAATACCTTAAGGTGAGGGGCAAAATCTCCCTTTTAATATTCTGCCAACTAACATTTGGCTACAAATCTGTTCTTTAAAATATGTATTTCTTTGAACTTCTAATTAAAACTTGTAAAAATGGGTTAAAAAAGGAAAAGTGTCCGTTAATAGCCCGGCTCAAATCGTAGTAGCTAGGAACTTTAGATTTGACATGTAGGTACTTCCTTAAGCGTAGACATCAACCAAGAGAGGAGCAAAAACGAACAATCTCATAACCAAAACCATTAGGTAATTATATCGTAGTTCACTGAATATACATTTTTTGCTTTTCTGATCAAAACATGTCATAAATAGAGATTTAAAGGGAAAAAGTGTCCTCTTAATGACATGTACAATTGCTTTATGCTTAAAACTTAAAACATCTTCTCGAAATGGTTAAACAAAATAATTAAAACAGGAAATCATTTTCTTTTTAATGTATTCCGACATTAAAAAGTATTGGTAACGATATATTGGACATTTAAGCTAGTCGAGTAATAATAAAAATTAAACTATAAAATATTTTGGATATTAAAAGGGGTAAAAGTTGGTACTAATTCATAACTTTTAAATACATTTATCTATTCTCTTGAAATTTTTAGACTCCAAGTGCTGCAAAATTATATACTCTTTTTGACAAATGAACACAAAAACACAAACTTGGTTAACAAATTATTTGGTCCTGGACGAGTTTTATAAGAAGTTAATATTTTGGGGATCTACATTTTTAGGCAGGAATGACATGACATTATCCCAATTTCCGATTTGGGGATTATGGATTAAAATGTATCTATCATAAACCCCAAACCAATATGGGAACTATGACTAACATGATTATGCGAATAATCCCCAGTAAAAAATAAGACACATTCTTCATAGACAAATTTTTCAAAAGAACATTGTGTGAATATTAACCCATTAATGCGCAGACGTTTTTTTTTTTAATTTTGAGACAAAATTTGTGTACACTCTCACTTTTCTTCAGAGCATGCTAAATTGTAACAATTCGGCTGGCCACTTAAGTTGCCAATGGGCATTAATGGGTTAAAGTTTTTCTGCGTAGCCGGCCTGCATCCGGATTTAGGGGTTTTTTACTCTGTGGTATGTCCCAAGCAGGCTTCGCTGAGTAAAAAATTTCTGCAAATCTGTAAAATAAAATAGCTAATTGTCACCAAACCCTGGACAGAACGTACCGGAAGAAGCCATCCTTGTCCGACTAGCTCACGGACGACAGGGGGGGGTATGACCCGCTACTTCCGGTCGAGGGCCGAACAATAAAATTTACACAAAAAACTACATAAAACTAAACTCAAAAAAACACAACTCAAAATCAACAACAAAACAAAAATTAACCGCAAAACATTACTTAAAAATTTAAATTACTTTATGTCCCTAAACAAACAAAACTATATTTTCTAACAAAACGGACTGGAAAAAAAATTACAATAAACTGAACTACAGTACAAAAAAAAACCGAGGACAAAAGGTATAAGATGTCCCCCCTAGCTTGCCCACCCTTCCATGGTAATCTACACTTAACACTTAAACGATTACCCCACAAACACTGCACTAGTCACTTCAACACATACTTACGTTAACACACCATTTTTAAACTTTAGCCGCACATTTTCCTAACTATTCATCCAAATGAAAACATATATGTAATTTGAATTTTTTTTCTGTTTAATAAAAAAAATTAATATAAAATTTTTATTTTAATTAAAAACTTATTTCCTAACAAAAATTAAACGGAGAAGTAAGTATATATAAAAGACTTAATTTCTCAAAAAAAAAAAACTTATTAAAACAATTAACAAAAAAAAAATACTCCCAAAAATACACCTAAACAGTATCTAACCCAATTAGGGGTTCCACAATAACAAAAACTAATACCTAACTTGAGAGAGCTCTCTAAAGTAGTTTCACGGGTCACACAAAAAAAAATACCCACACTAAATTTAATCACGACACTTCCAATGTAGTTCTGGGCTCACATTAACTTCACTCACTAAATTTATTAACACTAAAACTATCAACTAAACGTCTATCTTATTTTTTTTCTTTTTATATTTAACTGAATTATTTTAATTTATGGGGTTTAATACCCTGCCACACACAAACAAATGATTTATTAAAATCTTGTTTTTTGTTTTAAACAAAAAAATAAATTTTTTTTTTGTAAGAAATTATTAACTTCTTTTTTTTTCTTTTAATTTTCAAAAACACACAATTTTTTCTTTTGTTCTACCGGAACGGACTCACCAATGTATTAAATTTTTTCCAAAAAGGCACCAAGGACAGCTTGAAAGCTTATATTTATTGTTGTAAGACGTTCAACAAAATGGCTTTAAAATTTTAAGATGGCTGCTTATTTCCAAACAAAAATTGCCGTGGACTACAACCCGCCGAACCAAAGGACGCCTTGGCTTATCCTTATATCTTCTACAGACAGGGTTGTAGTCCTCCAAGTTTTCCGCAAAAAAATAAAAATCGTCCTTAACGCTTGGTGAGTCTAATCAGAAAAAAATATAAATACAAAACCGAGCTTACATAAATTCCTACACTTATACAGCTAAACAAACTCACCCTTATATTTAAAAGTCTAACGCTTAGACACAAATTAAAAAATGGCTTCCACCGGCTTGGCGTTGATGTTCTCTGAATTTTCGTTGTCCATCAACGAACAACAGCTAGTGCTTCTTCCAAATGTTCTCGCAGCAATGAAACTACCGCTTAAACTCCACATTAGCCAAACCATTTTTAAATTCCCGTCTAAACTACAAATTATCTAACCCCGCCCCCTTAACTACTAATTTCTATTTTATAGCTATCCTATTCTACTGACACAATTAAACTTTCTCACCCAACTTACTCACTCTGCCGCCATATTAAAAAAAATGGCTCCTCCGCATACTATTTATAAAAGCACTTTTATTTTATTCAAAAAACAAATTTCATTTGTTGCAGCATCATAACAATTATTTTATTTTCTAAAACAATATTTTTCTTCCTATTTTCTGCTTTATTGTTTACTCCTCTTATTCCCCATCCGCATTCAGCAAAACAAACAGCTGTTCTTTTGCGCCGTTTCCACTACTTATCAACTAATCTTAACCCCTTATGAGACCCATGCTGCTACAAAACAACCTAAACCTAACAACACCGCTACATAATACTATATTGTATTGTCCAAAAAAAATTACATTTTGAACTTTAACGAAAAAAAAAAACGTATTATCTACGCTAACAACCTTGTGGGCATTGTCCGCTAGTATAAAATATGTGTTCCTTAATGTACAGACTAATTAACTACTTTTTGAAATAAAAACATAGTTACAGTGTGGTTCAAATGTTAATAAGTGCCGCCTAATTTCCCAGCTTTAACCGCATGGGCTTGGAACTTCAAATTTGGTATGAAGGTTCCGTCTCCGGCGTAGTCACAATTCTCGGAAACATGATTTTTGGAAATAATTAAAAGGTTGCACAAAAAAAATAAAAAGTGTTTTGCTTAACGTTCTGCTTAAACCTCTTCGCTAGAAATCTAAAATTTCAAATATATAAAGAGAATACACTCCGTCGTAGTAACCGTATTTGGGTAATAGCTAGTTATCACCAAATTTCTGTTGAAGCAATCGAAATTTTATTGTCGTGTCAGAATGACTGTAACTTCAACAGAAAGATTTTCATTACAATCTAATGACCCAGTTGTCAGATCGAATATTTGATTGCGTTAAAAATTATTCGATTGATGCAACGGATTGTCCCAACTACAACGGTAGCCACGACCGAGTATGTTTTCTGGGTGTAGAGCAGTGATGTTCTTTACGCACACTATTGCATTTATACTTGTGTGTGTAGCAGCGAAAAAACGAAGTTTATTCTACGGTACACTGATAATAAATTTCAATTGCAGAAAAAAGATTTTTTTTGAAAAAAGTGAATTTCATAAAAATATATTTTTTAATATATGAACCCCTTTGAAACTAAAAAATATATATTTTTTTCTATTTCGGCTTAAGCGGACAAGGGCTCCTGGGAACCACCATGGCTCAGAAACAGTTTAGCGTTGTATCATATTAGTGTGTGTACTCAAGTGAAAAAAATTTTGTTACAATTTAAAAAAATAGATTTTTTGCATAGAAAGAAAGCTACACTCATAGAAATAAAGCTGTACAAATGCGCTCATAGAAATTTTACATAATTCGGGCTAAATTTAGAAGGGCATTTTTAACTAATTTTTAGTAACTTTTTTTTGCTATTTCTACAGACTTATTTCTATGAGTATAGCTTTCATTTCTATGACTGTACAAGAATTAATTTCAAATATAATTTTGGTACACTCCTAGAAATAAGTCTGTAGAAATAGCAAAAAAAAGGTACTAAAAATTAGATAAAAGTGACTCTGCAGAAAAAACCAGTTGAATTAAGAGATTTTTTAACTAAATATTTGCAGACTTAAAATATCAAACAAAAACTGTTGTGTTAACATTTTTTTTTTTGCTAAATTTAGCCCGAATTTTGTAAAATGCAAATAACAGGTTAAATTGTTAAACCAACTGAAATTTTTGCTAAATAATTGTAAATTTCTGATTTAATAACGGAAAATTTTTAATTGCATTAAAAAAAACTTAAAATTTTCAAAATGTTTATGATTTTATTTGGGTACAGATATTTAGTAATTAGTTTTGCTAATGTTAGCAGGTGTTTTTGTTACTTTGTTACTATTCATCAGGTTTATTTTTGCTATTTTAAGTCTACAAATATTTAGTTTAAAAATCTGTTAATTCAACTGGTTTTTTTCTGCGGGGTCATTTTTAACTAGTTTTTAGTTACTTTTTATGCTTTTTCTACAGACTTATTTCTATAAGTAAAGATATTGCTGGGTCAATTAATATTTTTATTTAAAATACGAATATTTCACTGGTGTTTGTTTAGGGTTTTTAAATAAAAAAATAAATAAATAAAAATTTTTCACTTATAATTTTATTACAAATTAAGCATTGTGCATCGTCATCCATATTCTCTATAAAAAAAAAAAGTATTTTCCCATTCATCATCAAACATATTTCTACGTGTATTTTTATTTGTGTTCCGCAGCGTGGTGTTGCTTCAACAATGGTTCAACTACAATTGATTTGTTTTCTTTTAACTCAGTGAGAACAAAGCAAAAGCCGAATATGCACATCGAAAGCCATACGAAGATGTTTATAGTGTACGTGTGTTGACGCAGCGTAAGCAGCATTTTCTTCTGTAACCCCGTGTGGTTGGAAATTGAGAGGAAGCACATCACTGGTGTAGAGTATGGGCTAATGAACTTTTTGGAATTTTAAACAAAAACTTAATAAAAATGTGGTACAAGAAAAAAAGCTGAAGCTAGGAACATAATATTTGGCGTGTAGGTTCCTCCTACATCGTAGACGATTTTTGGAAATTGTTACGATAAAAAATATCCATCTTATCTTTCTGCTTAAACCTCTTCTGCTAGAAATCTGTAATTTCCAATAGAGTAATGGCTAATGCACTTAAAATATACTTTTTGGAATTCCCAATACTCAATGAAAATGTGGTACAAAGAAAAAAATGTCCTCTTAATCACCGTGACCAAGCCGCTGCAGCTAGGAACTTGAAATTTGGCATGCAGGTTCATCCCCTCGCATATGCATCCACTAAGATGGGATTTTTGGAAATGTTTACGGGGAAAAGTCTCCTTTTGTCCAAAACACTTTTTGGAATTTATCATAAAACCATAGTAATATAGAGCTCAAAAGGGATAAATGGCCATTAATCACAAAGTTCAAACCACTGGAGCTAGGAACTTGGAATAAAGCAAACAATTTTAATGTTTAATTATTAAAAGATGAAATCTTAATATATTCCGATATTAAAAACTACCGTTAACGGCGTCTAGGATTTTTAAGATATCGAAAATTTTGAATATTTAGAAGTTATGGGTAAAAAAAGAGCAAAAGGTTGTAAATGGTACTCTTTACAACTCTGAAAGAAATTTACATATTCACTTAAAACTTGTAGGTTCCAACTGCAGCAAAATTATTTACTCTTTTAAACAAATGAACACAAAAGCATGAAATTGGGAACCTGTAAAAAATATTTGGCCCTGGGCAACCAATGAACACAAAAGCACGAAATTTTGGAACCTGTAAACAAAATTTGGTCCTAGACGATTTTTATCTCCCGATCATAAATTTATTTTTTAAATTTTTTCACTTTTCAATTTTAATAGGACATCTTCATTATGAGCTTTCTAGATTTCGAATTTTTTTTTTTTGTTTAAATCGATAGTAGAAACTTTTCCACAAAAACTGTAATACTAAAATTTCAGAACGAAATTCCATGTATTTCCAAAACAATAAACATAAAAAATCTATTAAATGTGTTTCAAATCGAGTTGACTATTTTTGAACCAATTTTTTATTTAAAAACTGACTTAAGCATAGATTTAAGCTACCCTTATTTAACAAAATAGTAAAAATTCCCAGTGGTTCAACCATTTTTGAGTGTTATTTTTCAAAACTATTTTCTAGAATTTATTTGTTAAAATTTATTGTTAAAATATGATATTACATGGTAAATGGCGCCATCAGCTTATCTGAAGTTTTCAAGACGGCGCTACTTTTTCCTTTTATGATTTAAGAATATGGCCCATAGCTTGAAAACTGAGAAAGTTAAAGCAAAATGGCGAACATTTGTATTACTCCTAGCTTCACCATACGCCAGTGCTAATGACATCCCTATCCAAAATTGGACCTTGGTGGGGACCATTACCTCGTATTTTAAAAAAATGCTCAAAAGACAACAGCGACGTCTATATTGCCCTTCTAAACTATAGAAATACACCAAGATCTGAAGATTTGCAATCACCAAATCAGAGATTAATGAGTAGAATAACAAGAAGTACAGTACCAACATCTAATGAGGTTCTAAAACCCAGAGTAATATCACAAGTACAAACAAACATAAGTAAAATAAGAAACAAATATAAAAATAATTTTGACAAAAACACAAAAAATAATCAATTGATCCAACTAGGTGACAGAGTAAGAGTTCAACGAGGACATCGTAATTGGATAAGTGGTACTATTGAAGATAACCTCAAAAATATGCCTCGCTCATTCCTAGTAAGATCAGACGATGGAAAGCTCCTAAGAAGAAATTCAATTCACATACAGCAGACAAAAGCAAACATACCTATACCACATAATGTTGTAGCACAGGCACCTGGAACTCCAGAACCTTCACCATCGAAGCTGGAATCTAACCCCATATCTACAACATATATGCCCGTTCCTAAAACATCAAGATATGGCCGCCCGATAAAACAGACCGAATTTTATAAGCCGTAATTTTTTTGAACTCCAATACATACTACTTATATTGAATTTAATTAATTGAATTTTTTATACTTATTTTTATTTTATAAACGGGGGGATGTCATAATAATACTCATCACTCTCTTTATCATCATTTCCAATACCCACCACAATTTTGTCGCGCAACAGAGACTCTTCAATACTACCAAAATCACATTTTTTTGATTGGTTTTTTATTTTTGTAAAAAATTCCTCAAATGTTTCTCCCTCGCTTTGGTACAGGGTGTTAAATGTATATCTTTCGAACGTAACACTTATTTTTGGTGCAAAATATTCCTCGAATTTCTGCTGAATTATTGTTATATCTTTTTGTTCGTTGGGTGTTAATGAAAAAGAATTAAAAATGTTGACAGCATCTCCTCCAATTGATAACATGAATGTAGCCACCTGGATCTCGGCTGATTTTTTATTCAATTGTGCTGCAATTGAAAACCATTTGTATTGTTGTAGCCAATTTTTCCATGATGTTGATGCATTGTTTCCCGTTATTTGTAAAGGTTTGGGAGGTTTAACAAATGAAGAAGATTGTTGCTCAGTTTCGTTCGGCTGCGACATTCTTTAATAAAAACCACTATTCTGACACCATGTAATGAACAAGACGGTAGTTGAGTATGAACTAAACTTTATTGTTAAGATCATGTTTATATTAAGTTACAAAGAGAGAGTGATGCATAAACAGGGTGATGAGTATTATTATGACAGTTTTTCCAAAAATATTCTATTTTATAAAACGGACAAAATTTTCGTTTCTTAGGAGTATCCACAAATGTTCTAAATAAATATGAACCAGGTCTGGGAAAGCTTCCGCGACCAAATGAAAGACCAAATTTTATTATTACATTTCACATCAATGTAGCATTGTTTTTAGCTTGAATAAAAATTGTGTGTAAATTTGAAGTAGAAATAAGACTGTAGATGTACTTATGTTGTACTTTAATTAAGAATTGTAAAAATTAACAAAAATACTTTTTCTAAGGCAAAAAAACAGGAATACATTTTGTTAAACGTAATAAGTTTTTCTGTTGAGCGAACAGATATATTGAGATTGAGTATATGTTTCTGAACTCCAAAATGTCAGTGAAGTTGTATGTGGTTTTAAATCTGAATAACATTTTCCTTAACCTGTTTTTCGAAAAGTATAATTTTTGTTTTTTTTTTTTTTTGAATTTAGATTAAAATTGCTTTACGAAAAATAAGGTTTGAGAACAATGCTAATGAAAATTAAAAAATACATACAATGTGAATAAAGTTTTTAGTTCAAATACTATTATTTTGAACTACTTGAAATAACTGTGGTAATAATTAACAACTAAACATAGCTTTATAGAAAATAAGTTCGCAGTAAATTTCGTCATACTCAAAAACTAAGTTACGGCACATTTTTAACCTAACTAGTTGAGTTAAATAGATGATGTTTACAATTTAACACTTTAAGGCACGAAGAATGTTGATGAAGGCCGTTGCGGGCTAGAAAGTTAACTCCATTCATGCAGGTGTCAAATAACTTTTTTCTAATTGTTTTTTCTGTTAATTAAAGTAAATTATCACAAATAAAATTATAATTTTTCTGTTAATATGAAAAATTTTTCATGATCTTGAACCGAACTAACCAACAACTCACATGAAATATAAATGTAATATTTATGTGAAAAAATGGTATCAATTTATGCAAAAACTTTTTCGATGTCTTAAAGGCAAACATTTAATTATTTTGGGGGTTTTTAACATTCTATCCTCTTTATCTCCGAATTCCTAATTAGCCCTTCTCAGTGCGCATGTTTCTATAACTAGTAATCGAGTTTCTCTGTTCTTATAAAATTTTTCAAAAACCAAATTTTTACTGATCTGCCTATTTGGGAAACAACTTATGTTTTAAGTTTCAGATTTAGCTTAACATTTTGATTAAGATGAGCACTTCTTAAACATTTTAATCCCGGTAATACCACGTTTGCAGTGGAAAATTCAATAAGTGAATTTTCAGTGTATTAGCCCACATTACAGAAAACCTATATTTCTACTTTTTAGCCAATGGTCGTAAAATGGGACTCTTTACTCGTTTCTACGTCTTCCAGTAATATATTAAAGATCCCCTTATAGCGGAGGTCTTCGTTTGGGCCACGTTTAATTAGAAAGTACTTTTTTGTTTGAAGAACTTTTTGGAAATAACCCATCGTGCCATGATCATGAAAATTAATATAACATGAAAATTGTTATATGTATTCTTCAAAATTTTTACAAACTTACAGCTTTTGAGAATAGTATGTAGTTTTTTTTTTGAAAAAAGCATTATTTTTTTGTTGGAAAAATCTGTTTTTTATGGAAAATTTGCTTTTTGGAAAAAGTCCTTTTTTTAAATAATACTTTTTTTTTAAAAAGATACTTTTTTTTTAAAAAGATACTTTTTTTAAAAAAGGACTTTTTCGGATAAACTTAACTTTTTTTTTGAAAAAGTATTTTTTTTTGTCAAAAGTACTTTTTTTGGTAAAAGCTTTTTTTTTTTTTTTGAAAAAAGTCTTTTTTTCTGGTGAAAGCACTTTTTCCGGGAAAAGTCCATTTTTTTGTAAAAGCATTTGTTTTTGAAAAAGTATTTTTTTTGGAAAACGATATTTTTTTGGAATAAGATATTTATTTTCTGGATCTTTTTGGCCATCTCCGTAAAAGCATTTTTTTTTTGAAAAAAGTCTTTTTTCTGGTGAAAGCACTTTTTCCGGGAAAAGTCCTTTTTTTTTGGTAAAAGCACTTGTTTTTGAAAAAGTATTTTTTTTGGGAAACGATATTTTTTTGGAATAAGATATTTATTTTCTGAATACTTTTTGGCCATCTCCGTTGGAATAAAAAATTCCGTCTTATTCGAATTCTCCTTTCCAGGAGGAAACTGTATACCAATTTTTCGGTTATTTGGCCCAGTTTCCCACTTTTTGGCCAGCTCCGATGTAATATAAAAAAATCCCGTCTTAGTGGAGGTCACCTTCCCAGGAGGAACCTATAAGCCAAATTTAAAGTTTCTAGGAGCAGGTGCTAGGATGGGCGATGTTGAGTCACTCAGTATCTCACACTACTCTTTTATATAAATAGATAGACAGATGAAAACTACTGTTACTTTACAAAAAAAAAAAGTTCCATATTGTGAAAAAAACTTTTTTTTAAACCCGTTATTCTTTTGAAAAGTACTATTACTTATAAAAAAAACGTTACTTTTTGAAAAAAAACTACATTAAAAAACAAACCTTCCTTTTTTGAAAAAAATGTTTCTTTTTGTTTTAAAAACCCGTTCTTTTTTTGAAAAGCACAGTTACTTAAAAAAAAAACGCATTGCATTTTTTTAAAAACCGCTATTTTTTTTTTAAACAACAGTAACAACAGTTACTGTTTTAAACCCGTTATTTTTTCGAAAAATGTCGTTACTTAAAAAACAAAAACCGTTAGCTTTTGATTAAACCGTTACTTTAAAAAAACCGTTACTTTTATTTGTTAAAAAAGTAATGGTTACATTTTTAAAAATAACGGAAGACTTTTTCCACTTTTCCGCACTCTCCGTTGGAATATTGGAAAATCCCTTGTAAATTTCAAGTTCCCAGGTCCAGGGGTCTGGGCTGGGCGATGTTGAGTCAGTCACTTACACCACTTCATTATATATATATAGATTATTTATATACATTAATATGAAAAAAAAAATATACACGAAATATTTTAACCTCTATTTGTAGCCTAAGATTTTAACACGATAAGTGTAAAAACCACTAAAATAAAGTTTTAACGGGAAAAAGTGTAGAAAACTAGAACGTAATTATAACAAAATTATATTTGTAGAAAATTTTGTAGAATTCTGGTTAAATGAATTACATGACGTCAAGGTTGTTCGTTAAATCGAGATATTCGTTAAACAACAAAACTAATAAAAAATGTAACTATGTATGTTTGTATATCTTTATTTTGAAATTATAAATTTACAAATTATAAAAACATATAAAGAAAAAGTAACTAATAATAACAATGACATATAGTCGTCTGTTATATAAATACAAATATATTTAAAAAATAAAATGTATAAACATGTTTCAAAAAACATATATGATTGTAGTAGATTCCAAAATTTTAAAATGACTCGTCAATGATCATCTTTCTATAATTGAATGCGTTTTTAACATAGCTATAGAGGTTATTCCATGCCTTGGGTATTTTCCCATTTAAAATATCAATAAGTTCGGTTTCAGCAAGGTATAATTTTCCAAAATGTGTGTACCTGAATTCTTTAAGTATGGGACAAACAGCCATAAAATGTTGTAAATTTTCAATTTCATCTGTGTTACATAATGTGCACTTTTTATTATCTGTGGCCTTAAAGGTATTAGCGTTCAATGGTAACAAATCGCATCTTGTTTTAAAAATCGTTGTTATTTGATGTTGCTTATTTAAACTATCAACATAGTTAGTATGCAGACAGTAGTCTAAATTTTATAAAAACGAGACCGACTGTTAACTGCATCATGCTGCATACTCATAAGAGTTTTCGTTTTTAGTTTTTGTAATAATTCAGTTCCTCTATAAATCCAATCTTCTGGTGAAGCATTTTCATATTCAAATTGTAATCCAAACTCACTGCCCATTTCGTTTATTTCCTTTGCCCAAAAAGTGTTATTACGTATCATCATCCTCGATAATCTATTTGGGAGTCTGTCAAGGTTGTACTGAAATAAAGTTTTGTAGATATAATTCATGTGTAGTTCAAGTGTGTAAATATAACTGCATTCTGCATTTGTTTCTAACAATAGAGCATAGTTTGGTGTGAAATCAGGTAACTTTAGAATTCTTTTTAGGAAGTAACGTTGTAACTTATCTACTTCATCATATAACCGACAACCCCAAACCTGTGCTGCATATGCTTGAATAGAACGACAAACTGATTGAAAGAGCTTCCATTTAGCTTTAAGTGAAATATTTGGCTTATTCATGAAACTAGTCCATGTAGCATTAATACTGTTTTTAGCTGAAATATATCTTTTTCAACATGTTTTCTAAAACTCAACTTTGGAGTTAAAATCACCCCTAGGTAGTTGTATTCATTGACTATTTTTACTTGTTGATTCATATATTCAAATTTTTCGCTAGCTGCTAGTTTACCACCTGTCCGAAATACCATCATTTCTGATTTACTCATGTTAACTTCCATGTTCCATTGATTGCAATAACTTTCCAAATTTTTAATCATATTTTGCATAATTCCTGTATCGTCTGCCAACAACACAATGTCATCGGCGTAAAGAAGCAGTCGCACATTTATATTATCTATAAGCAAACCACCTCCTAAATGATCGTGAAGGTCATTTAAATATAGTGTAAAAAGTAGTGGTGACAGAAGACATCCTTGCTTAACGCCCGTGTAAGTTTCAAAGTATTCAGACATCTCATCACCAGTCCACACGGCCGATTTTGTATTTTTGTAAATATTTTCAATCAGGTTTACAACTTTTGTGGACATTCCTGTCGTATGTAGCTTATATATTAAATGTTTTCTTGGAACTCTATCAAAGGCCGCTTTAAAGTCCACAAAGAAAGCATATATCTTCTTCTTTTCCTTAAGGTTGAGTATTTTGGTCTAAAACCAGCTTGAAATTCATTTAATATTTTATAATCTTCAATCCATTTTGTTAGCCTGGTGTTTATGATTCCCATTAATAGTTTTGCCGAACAATTCATAAAAGAAATTCCTCTGTAGTTGTTTGTACAGTTGACATCTCCTTTTTTGTGGATCGGGAAAATGATGCTGCTCTCAAACTCTTTATCGATTTTACCAGTTTCAAATATAATATTAAACGTATTAGACAATTCATGTAAAAATTCATCTGACGCATGTTTTAACATCTCATAAGGTACTCTATCAGCACCAGGGGATTTATTTGGCTTTGTTTTTTTTAAAACACCTTTTATTTCTTGGACGGATATTATTTTATCCAGCTCATAATTGACGTGCCACATGGGAGCATATTGAATGTCTTTTGATAATTGTGGTTGATTAAGCAAAGACTCAAAATATTGTTTAAAGTCTGCTGCTGAAATATTCGCTCCAATTTTGAAACTATCACCTCTTATTTCTCGTGCAAGCTTCCACCATTGTTTTGAATCATTAACCATGTTGATTTTATTATTGAGTTCTGCAGTATACTCGTCTTTCCTCTTTCTACATTCATTTGCGTAATGTTTCTTAGCTTGAAGATATTTAGTTTTATCATCCGGTTCGTTTGACTTTCGGAATTTGCAGTTTTTCTCGCTTTTAAGCATCTGTAATTAAACCATTTAGCTTTAAATTCGGAGTTGTTCACAGGTGATTTATAGTTTGGTAAAGATTTCTTAATCACATTTACTAACTGTTCTAGATTCATAAAATCACCTTGTGATTTTTGGCATATTAGGTTTTTATTGAGATTTTTTAAATATTTTTCCTTTAGTGAATCTTTCCATATGAGTTTTGGTAATAAATTTAACTTTTTATGTTCATTCGTTATAGATTTAATACATAATTTTAACTTTATCGGCATGTGATCTGACCATATTTTAGATTCTATTTCAAATTTTGCAACATATTGTATTGCATCTTGTGATATTGCACAAAAATCAATAACGGAGTTACCAGATGTACTCAAGTACGTATATTCTCCATTTTCATCACTGAATGTACGACCGTTTAGTACTATAAGACCAATATCTTCGCAAAACTCCAAAAAACATTTTCCATTTTCAATAGTATCTCTTGACTTTCTTTCTTCAAGTCCAGCAGTAAAATTAATTTTATAAATATCATCGATCTCTTGTTGAAAGTTGCCAATACGTACGTTCATATCGCCTACCAAAATTGCATTTTCCACTGAGTTGTTTATGAAAAAATTTTTAAGTGCTGTGAATTCACTGCTCCAGTCCGCTCCTCTAATATAAACTGGTATAATATTGAATTTTAATGAGTTTACTTGTATCTTAAGGACCACTGTTCTATCAATTATATGATAAGAATGTTTAATGTCATTAATTGTGACGTTTTTATTAAATCCATATACGCATCCTCCACTTGCTCTTCCAAGTTCACTAATACGATTCGCTGGTTTCCAATGTAACTGAAAATTGTTAAAGTATTTTTTCCAATTGTCGATATTATGCTCTTCTACATGCGTTTCAAATAAAGCAAATACATCCGAATCACAGACATACTTAAAGAACTCTGGAAACAGACATTTATTACCTAAACCATGTATATTAAAAGCTACTACATTAACATATATATTTTGACATTTTAGTTTTTTGACAGAAATTTTTCTAACAATTCATTATAATCTAAACAAATTTCTTCATAATTTACATAAAGCTCCTTTAAAGTTTTCAAAGCTTCTTTTTGACCGCAAACTAGCTTTTTTTCTTTATTCCACCTAAGCCACTTATCCTTTATCTTGATTTTATCACTTATGACGATCACCTTGTGCAAATTACTAACAGCTAATATATTTTCTTTAATTGTAACATAGCCCTCTTATCTTTTTGTCTATCTGCATTCAAATCCTTTTCTACATAAATGGATGACCCCGCTAGGTTTTTAGCATTCTTAAGGGCATTTTGAACACTTTGTACGGAATCCATTTCTGCTAAAACTGCCATCTTGCCATCTCTTTCAAATAGTTTTTTGGTATAAATTATCTTTGCAGTCTTTGGTAATTTTAGTATTCCAAAACAGACTTTATTAACTGCTGCGCTTGCCGAACTTTTAGAATTTAACCCTTTAAAGATTAAATTTTTGCTTTTAAGTCCTGTCAATATCTTTGTCTGATTTTAAAGTTTCTATTTCTTCTTTTAGAAGTGAGTTTTCAACTTTTAAGCCTACGACATCCACTGACAGTGTTGATAACTTATCTAGAACTTCTTGATTGCCCTCTTTAATTAACATTCTAAGATCATCAGCTTCTAGGTCTCCAACTTTTTTCCTTCCGGTTACACGACCGTCATTTGCTATAGGTGAGGTATCCGCTATAAACCTTTTGTTTGGATTGCCAGGGGCCACAGTTTGCACGTCATGGTTTTCCATATTGATCAATATAACTTAACACACTTTTTGGATATATTGACAGTTTGAAAAAGACTACAGTATTTAATTTACGAATTACCCAGTTAAATTTACAGGGTTGTTTTACACAATCTTTTTATTTTATTTTTTTGAATTGGCAGCACTTTTATTTACCAATAAGAAAGAAACAGCTGGTGTCAGGCACGTAGCTAGGGGGGGGGGGCTTGGGGGCTAGAGCCCCCCCCCCCCCGAAATGATTTGACAAATTTAAAAACTTAATGCAATTCGTTAGAAAGTAACAATGTTATTGATAGATTTAATATGAAAATGTTTATTTTTGACTTGGATCAAATAGGATTATGATTTGAATCTTAAAATTTCGTTAGAAAACATCGCCTGCAAATGTTCGGCTATCATTGTTAGAGTTGATTTTCGACAAAAAGCAATAAATAAAATCATTTAATAAGAGATTTCGAAGTCTTTGACTTAAAATATAATCAAAAAATTGTTTGAGACAATGCAAACTAAAAATTAAATATATCTACACAGAAAAAACTAAAATTGAGTTTTAATTAAAATATTTGTTGATTCAGCAAAAGTTTAACTGAATTCGGTCGTGTTGATGCAATTGTAATAACAACTAAAATAATTTGTATCTATTTAATTAATATTATTTTCAATTACATATAGTTTTATTCACATCTATTAAGAATTTAATTGAATATTGTTTACTATTGGGAAAAATTACAAAATTTTAAAAAAAATCACCAAAATTAAAGAAACGCGAATTTTCTATTTTAAACGATTTTTTTAATTTTGGCGACTTTTTAAAATTTTTGCATTTGTTTCAATGTTGTTATTATACGTTATAAAAACTGAAAATTTTTTATACCAAGTTCATTTTCAATTAAACAGTTAATTGAAAGTAAGTTTGAAATCGAACATAATTTTAATTGAAATTTTTTTGACAATGATTTTTTGCAATCTTTTTATTTAAATTTGGTTTGCTACGCACGCATCTGGTTACATAGTTTGCATTTTTTTTAAGATATCTCATAAATTTTTTTAATTTTTTGAAACAAATTTAAGCCTCAAACTTTGATCGATATGAATAATGTGTTAACGTGGTCCAATGTGACTCAAGTTTTCTCAATTTTTTTTTAGACTAAATGTAAACAAATTTCAATCGGCGCTCCTTGAAATGCGACATTTTAAAACCAAGCAGCTAACCCAGTCTTTGTGTTATAACGATGTAGTTTTTTTTTAGACATTTAAAGGGTTTTTATATAACAA
The DNA here is from genome assembly GCA_021234595.1 of Delia radicum. NCBI lineage: Eukaryota > Metazoa > Arthropoda > Insecta > Diptera > Anthomyiidae > Delia > Delia radicum. The sequence continues at coordinate 171,929,736 of CM037854.1, read as the reverse complement.
ATTGATTAAAGACAATTTGAAAAGCGTTTGAAATTGTCCAAAATATAAATCAAAGTGAATTAGAAATACATAATTTAGTTTAAATAAGACCTAGGCGATGTCAGGTATATTTTTAAATTTTCCAATTTTATATTTTTTCTTTATTATTATTTCTTTTAGGCTACAATCACGCTTGCTTAGAAAATTTTACGATTTTTTTAATACAAGACATGAAGTATAGCCCCCAATCTTAAAAAAGTCGGATATATGAAAAAGGGTGAAAAATAGTGAATAATTTGTTAAAATAATTCAAATAAGTGGCAGCCGGGGTCCATAGTGTAAAAACGGTTTTAAAAATGTGTGTTTTCTCAAGCATTTTAACACTGTTTTTAAATAAGTCTAAATTTCCTAAACTTTAAACATATTTTCATACAAAGATGTGTTAAATTTCACCACCAATTTTAAAACTAGATACGCTTTTCATATATTTTTGCTGCTTTATCACCTATCCGAATTTCATTAATTTCAAAGGGAACCCATCGGAAAAGCTTCCTTGTAAGTGTCAGGCAAATTATATAGGATATTTGCTTTTAATTTGTTTTTTGTACGGTTATAAATCTTTAATTTCCCGAGTTAAAACTTTTGCATAAAATAATACATTATAATAATTCATATATAAAATTAATTTCGTATAAAAAATTTAATATGATGTCATATATAGTTGCGTATAATTGTATATTGCATTTAGAATACGCTAAAACTAACCCAATTAATAATTACGTTATATTTATATACCTACACTCAAAAAAAAAAGTTTGTAAAGTCAGCAAAAAATTTTGCTGAGTCAGCAAAATTTTAGTCAGGAGGATGCTTGCAAAAAAGTTGCTAATGTCAGCAAAATCTTTTGCTGAAAATCAGCGAGCTGATTTTTAGCAACAAAATTTGTAGATTCAGCAAAAGTTTTGCTAGCACTTAGTAGATTAGAAATACAAAAGCCTTGCTAAAAATTAATAAATTTTTTGCTGAATTTTAGTAGACTGAAAAAAACGCAAAAATTTGTAAAAAAATTGTAATTTAGTTAATTTATTTGCTGAAAATCATAAAACATATTTTGTGATTCTTTTAAAAATAATTTACTATAATAACGAAATATAAAAATTTTCATTTTTCCACATTGACGACATGAATTTATTTAATATCTGAAAATATATAGAAATAAATATATATAACATAACAAAAATTGTCTTTCAATTACTTACATCAATGGTTGTCTAAATGATGCTATCGTTTAAATGATGCTATCGCAACTGCCGAAGATAATTATAGAAACGAAATAATAAACAAAAACAAACGAAACGAAAAAAACAACCCTTTTTGCAATAAGAAAAAGGAACCATAAAAAAATCTACCTAAGATGTGTGTCTTTGTCTTTCACTTTACTCTGTCTACATTTCTGTATATGTTTGTTTGCAATTTGACCACACATATAAACATTTAGTTTAAATAAATAAATATTTTATTTTGTCTTTTATTTAATTAATAGACAATTATTTTCACAAGCCGGTGACAACGCAAAATTTAAGTTATTTTAATCCTCAATTTTGTTTTATGTATGAAAAACAGATACAAAAGTCTTCCATGGTTGATTTTTTTATATGTCTTATTAGAGTTACAATTTTTAGTATCATTTTCCTCTTCTCTACTACATCTGGACATGCCGTGACATCTGCTTCATTCTGCGTATATCTTTCAATCTGGTTGTCGTCCACACTACTAATGTGCTTATCAGCAGAATTTTTTTTTAGCAAAATTATTTAGTAAAACATTAGTATATTAGTAAAGCATTAGCATAAAACAGTTAAGTGCTGAATAAGTGTAACAAAAATTTTAGCTGAAAACACGATTTTAGCAAAAAATTTTGCTAAAAAATAGTATACCTGATTTACAAGACGTTTTACTAACTTTTCTACTTACTTATTTTTTGAGTGTAGACATTGTAAAATAATATATATTTTGATATTATATCATATTTAAAAAAACAAAATTTCATTATAAATAAAATTTCCAAATGCTACGGAATTTGTTACAAATTATAAAGTTGTAAACCTTTTGCAAGCGGCTAAAGTCTAAAAATATTAATAGATATTTTGAATTTTCATGACGTTTTAAAATCAAAAACTGGAAATTTATACCGCTATATAAAATCGTATTAAATTGTATCGCGTCATTATTCGGATGTTATTTAATTATTATGCCCATTTCACGGATAAAACTGTATTAAGACTCATATTAAATTTCGTATGATTATATAAAGCATCATATTAATTTTAATCGGGTTATTAGAATTTGAAACTTTTTACTTTTTTTTACATTTATCAAGTTTTAGCTACCCTAGACGTATATTAGCACATAAAAATATAAAGTAATTTTATTTTTCGCGGTTCTCAAAAAGTTTTCCGCATAATCCTTGTTTTATTTAATTAAACTAAAAATTAATATTTAGCTAAAAATTTAACGTAATTAGACAATAACGATACATATCCAACTTAAAGTACACAAACGTTTTCAAATTTGACGTGTTTCGCGGATTGTGATCAAACAGATTAAAGCGTTGTTTCGCGATATAGACATCAAAATTCGTAAAATAATGAACACAATAAGTAAAAAATGAAAAAATGCATTTTAAGGAAATGCACTTTATGCGATTTCTATTATTAATACATGATTGCCCATCACGTGTAGGTAAAAATTTAGCAAAATTTTAGCAAACAAAAAAAAAAAAAAAAACAAGCTGTTACTCTAGTGTGCAAAAAAAAAATATATAATCAATATAAAAAATCGAAAAGACCACCCCCCCCCCCCCCCCGAGACAAATTCCTAGCTACGCGCCTGGCTGGTGTTATTATTTTCCAATAAGTTTTTTGTGGTTTTTGGTATATATCAAATTGTCTTTTTCCTGTGAGTGACTTTATATATAAATTTGTACTTATAATTATACAAATTTTATAAAATTGCATACAAAAAATACAGCCACTAATTCATATGATGCGAAGTTCAGTCAATTTCACCAGAAGCGAAACACACTTCAGGTTTCTTCGTATGACTTTGGCCGTTCCCCGGGTAAATTTAAGGTAACTGCTTTTAAAAATATTAGAGCTCGAACAAAAACACGTCTATACTCTACAACTTTAATACTTTGTTTGTGAAACTATGCAATTATTATTTATATTTTTTAAATTTATATATTTTTTATTTTTGTTCGACTTGTTGTTAAAGCGTTACTTCAGTGTGAAAAGTTTGACATTCGTTGAACCGGGATTTTTTTTCATTGAGTGTTGTTTTTAATTTTTTTTTTAATTTTAAATACAAACAAAAAAAATGAAAAAAAGCACTTCAAACATAATAATTTTTTTGGAAAAAGTAATTTTTTCAAACCGTAATTTAATTTTTGAAAAAAAGTATTTTTTCGGTATTTTTTGAAGATGGTACTTTTTTAGAAAAAGTAAATTTTTTTTGGTACATTTTTTGGAAAATGTACTTTTTTTGGAAAAAGTACTGTTTTGAAATTGGTACTTTTTTAGAAAAATTAAATTTTTTTGGTACTTTTTGTTTGGAAAAATGGAAATTTTGTTTGTAATTTTTTTTTGGAAAGAGTACATATTTGAAATTGGTACTTTTTTTTAGAAAAATTTATTTTTTGTGTACTTTTTTTGGAAAAAGTACTTTTTTGGAAAAAGTACATTTTTGCAAAAAGTACTTTTGTGGGAAAAATACTTTTTTTGGAAAAGATATTTTTTTGGAAAAAGTACTTTTTTTACATTAGTACTTTTTTAGGAAAATTAATTTTTTTGTACTTTTTTAGAAAAATTAATTTTTTTTTGTAATTTTTTTGAAAAAGGAACATTTTTGGTACCTCTTTTTAGGAAAAAGAAACTTTTTTGGTACTTTATTTTGGAAATTGGTACTTTTGTAGAAAAATAAAATTTTTTTGTACATTTTTTTTTGGTAAAAAGGTAAATTTAGGGTAGTTTTTTTTGAAAAGGGAACTTTTTCTGGAAAAGGTACTTTTTTCGGAAAAGATACTTATTTTTTGGAAAAAGGTACTCATTTATGGGAAAAGTACTAATTTGAAATTGGTACGTTTTTAGATAAAGAACATTTTTTAGTACTTTTTTACAACAGTTTTTGGTACTTTTTTCTGAAAAGGGTACATTTTTTGGTACTTTTTTTGAAAAAGGGTATTTTTTCGGCAATTATTTTATTTGAAAAGGGAAAAGGGACATTTTTCTCTTGAAAAATGTACTTTTTTCTGAAAAGGCTAAAATTTTTGGTACTTTTTTTGGAAAAGTTACTATTTTCGGTAATTATTTTTTTGAAAATTTCGGTACTTTTTTTTGGAAAGGGACATTTTTGAAATTGGTACATTTTATAAAATTTAATTTTTTTGGTACTTTTTTTGAAAGTTAACGTTTTCCGTACTTTTTCTCTTGGAAAATGTACTTTTTTTGAAGAAGGTACTTTTTTTTTGGAAAAAGGAGCTTATTTAGGGAAAAAGTACTATTTTGAAATTGGTAGTTTTTTAGAATAGTTTTTTGTACTTTTTTCTGAAAAGGGTACATTTTTTGGTACTTTTTTTGGAATAGGCTTTTTCGGTAATTATTTTTTTTGAAAATTTCGGTAGTATTTTTTTTGGAAAGGGACATTTTTAGAAAATTAAATTTTTTGACACTTTTATTTTGGATAAGGGACTTTTGTCGGTAATTATTTTTTTTTTGAAAATTTCGGTACTTTTTTTGGAAAGGGACATTTTTGAAATTAGTACTTTTTTAGAATATTTAATTTTTTTGGTACTTTTTTGTCAATAGTTTTGGTATTTTTTTTTTGGTAGAAAGAAAAATTTTTTGGTACTTTTTTTTTTGAAAATGGACATTTTCGGTACTTTTTGTCTAGGAAAATGTACCTTTTTTTTGGTACTTTTTTCTGAAAATGGTACATTTTTGGTACTTTTTTGGGAAAGGGACGTTTTTCGGTAATTATTTTCTTTGAAAATTTCTGTACTTTTTTTTTGAAAGGGACATTTTTGAAATTGGTACTTTTTTAGAAAATTTAATTTTTTTGGTACTTTTTTCTCAATAGTTTTGGTTCTTTTTTTTGGTAAAAATAAAAATTTTTTGGTACTTTTTTTGGAAAATGAACGTTTTTGGAAATTTTTCTCTTGGAAAATGTACTTTTTCGGTATTTTTTTGAAGAAGCAACTCTTTTTGGGCTTTCGTTTTCGGTACTTTTATTTTTTTGGAAAAAGGTACTTTTTTCGGAAAAATGGACACTATTTTCCGAAGAAGGAGGAGTTTTCCACTTTTTGCCCTTCTCCGTAGGAATATCCAAAAACCTCTTCTTAGTGGAGGTCTAAATCGGAGGAGGAACATATGTACCAAATTTCAAGTTCCTAGGTCCAGAGGTCTTGGCTGGGCGATGTTGAATCACTCAGCCCTCAGTCACGCCACTCTTATATAGTTATAGATTGTATCAGTTTTGTATCTAATTGAACCAGTTTAAATATAAACTAATTATAATAGATAAAATTATATAAAAACAAGATATTATATATATAGTATATGATGTTAAGTTCTCTTCGATCTTCTTTTATTTTATTCTTCTTAGTTTAAACGAGATTAAGATCATTTATTTATTAATTATTGTAGTGCGTATTTATTAAAAGTCTTTTATTTTCTTTAAATAAATTTTATTAAATTCCAAAATAATGTTTATAATTTTATTTTAAAGCTGTATACGTCACTGCAAACCGAGAATGAATAGTATTAATTATATGCGTTTACTTATTAAACAAACACGAAAGGTTTGTATGAAAAAACTAGACAAAGAGAAAAGTTGAAGCGTCCCTTATCGAGTCCAGCAACACTTTTCCCGTAGTCAGCTAAGTACAGCCGTCAAACAAGCAACGACAGCCAACGCGTCATGAAGCTTGTATTGCGACTGCACTAGCTGACCGCCTTTCCAAGCCAACCTGCAAACCGAGAATGAACTATTTTCGTTAGTTGCTCTGCTTTTATACCCTGTCGTATAGAGAAAATATCGTCAAATAAAGCAACAACAAAAGAGATCATTCTATGCAAAGTTGTATTTAATTATAACTTCTTCGTTAACTTTACAGAGCTGTAGTTAATTACAACTTCTTCGCCAATTCCGCAGAGTTGTACTTAATTATTGTAAACATTAGTGACGTATAACTTAGTACTCAATTCTAATGATTACTCGACTTTAATGATTATTTTACGTTAAAGATGTTTAAAATTAATTATAATGAAAATAAAATGAAATGTAATTAATTTTAAATTCAAAATTATCAAGTAACGTTAAAATATATATAAAAAGTAATGAAAACAATATTGCAAAAGTGTATAATAAATAATCCGCTACAGACTCCCCCTTTGACGTACAGCATCTCGACCCGAGTTGTGCGTCAACATCTTCTTGGCTTATCTCTATGTTAGATTCTTATCACTAGGCTTAAATCATCTACAAGGCTTTCTGCGGTCGGCCGCGTTTCTTCATAGGATGAACTGCAGCTGGAGTTTCCTTAGTATTAGTACCATTGTATATAGTTAAAGCTGAGGCATGGTAGGTACCACGATGCATATTCAAATTATCTGGCAATGATACTTCATATGTGGATGTCCCAATTTTCCTGGTAATTATGTATGGGTCATCACGTTTAGGAACAAATTTAGACGTAATGCCTTTAGCTGCATTACTTAAAACGTGAGTGGGTACCAGTACTTCTGTACCGATATTATAATCTGGTTGAGGACGTCTACGTTGATCAACATATTGTTTGTTTTTGTCTTGAGTTTTCATCTCAGTTTCCCTAGCTTCCTTCAAAAATGTTGCGATAGTTTGTAGATATGACGATATTTCAGGTATAAAATTTTCTGACTCAATAATTGCTCTGACACATCGTCCAAGGTGCGTAACTCTCTGCCAAAAGTTAAAAAGGCAGCACTGTAACCAGTAATTTGGCATTTAGCTGTATAATGGCAAAACGTATAGCAGCAAGCCTGTGATGCCAGTTATTATGTTGATTTTGTACTATAATGGCTAGCTGACTCTTCAAGTCCCTGTTCTTGCATTCCACAGGATTCGCTTCGGGATAATAGACGGGTGTAAATTGTTGCTGTATACCAAGACAATACGTAACTTTTTGCATTATGGCTGATACGAACTGGACATCATTATCGGATTTTATACGTCTGGGAAAACCATAGCGTAGAAATATTTCTTCAATAAGAATTTTAGCGCATGCTTCGGCTGTGGCTTCTCCTAATTTGAAAATTTCTGTCCATCGACTAGCTACATCTTCCACTATTAAGATCCATTTATATCCATCTTCAGTTTGCAGTAAGGGACGAAACAAATCTATTGCTACAAATTCAAATCGTTGTTTACTGCTCGTCGGTTGCAAAAGACCAGCAGGTTTAATATTACTTGGTTTAAAACGTTGACACTCAATGCAGCTTTTTACATACTTTGCAATTTCACTGCGCATTCCTGGCCAAAAATATCTGCTTGATATACGTGCAATGGTTCTTTCCGTACCATAATGACCACCTGTACTTTCATCGTGGTAGGCTCTTAAGATTTCAGGGCGTTCATGTGTAAATATGACTAACTGCGCGTCTTCACAATCATCAGTTCCGTAGCAATACAAAATTCCATCATTAAGGAGATAACTTCGATTGAATTCACTGTTCGGCCTCAGAAAGTTCGGCCAAATTGAAAATAGTTCGGCGGCCGAACTTTTAACTTTATAGCTAAACTTCGGCTTTTCTCTTAAATTTTATACACAAAATCGAATTAAATCGGCCCAACAAACATGTTTCCAATGCCAAAATTTGTCATCATTGCCTCTAGATATAAAAAAACAGACAAAATATAGTTTTTTAGCCGAACAGTTCGGTCGGACACTAGTAATAAGACACGTTTTATCACGATCCTCCATAGCAACTTCAACTTGGTAATAACCACTTTGTAAATCTAGTGTAGTCATAAATTTGGTACTTTTTGCGGCATGCAATAAATCATCCATACGTGGCAATGGATACCTATCCCGTGTGGTTATGGCGTTTAATTTCCTATAATCAACGCACACGCGGATTGATCCATTTTTTTTCGGAATCATGACTACCAGCGATGACCATGCTGATTCACATTCTTCAATAATGTCGTTTTCAACCATATTTTGTATTTCACGTTTTAATTCACAGGCCTTAGCAAATGAAAGGCGATAAGGGGGTGACGCAATCGGATCATGCTCACCTGTATTAATTTTATGGACTGCATATGGAGTGGGTTCATCAAAACCACTCAATACAATATTATTTTCCACCAATACTCCATCCAATCGCTCTTTTTCATCATTTTGCAAATTAGTCGCATCTGTAGGTTTCAATATTTCAAAATCAAAAGTATACAACGGCGTAAAAATCAGATCATTATCATCCATTTTAGCCACTAAATAAACCAGAATCTGTACCTTTATCCGGCGTTCTCATTTCAGTAGGAATAGCTTCTTTAAAAATTGATTGTATGGACCGAGGGGAATAGTCATTTTCCTTATTATTTTCAGGGCCATACGACTCAAAATCAGAAACATGTGTTCTACAAAATCTTTTGGGCGTTATTTCCTTATGTTCGACCTGTCTTGCGGCAGCCACCGTACGCTCTGGATCGGTATTTGCCACTTTAATAGTCTCCACCAAATTTAAATTTAAGGGCCAATTTTCACTAAAATTAATTTGACTTGGGCAACTCTCATAGTACCAATACCGTTGTCCCATGTTCAAAACTATACCGGCTTCTTCCATAAAGTCGGTACCAAGTAAGGTGCGATTACTTTTATCGTCCGGAAAAACCAGGAATTTTATATTAAGGCATCGGCCACCAATCACTATTTTGCACATTGTTGTTAAACATTTTCTGTTGCTCGTAGTTCCATCTGCAAGTGATATATTACAATCAATAGATTCGTATTTACAACCTTTGAAATCCATAATGCGCTTTAAATTTGTGCTAGCTACACTAGTCTTAGCACCAGAATCAAAATACGCCTGACCAGGCACACCAAACAGTTGCACATTCACCACTGGAATATTACGGCCTACACATAGACCCACGGAATTGAAACTTACACCCATCGGTGACTTACCACTTATCTTTTTACACCAGGAGTATTGCATCCATAGCAAGCAAATTTTGGTTTTGAAACAACAGGATCACTGTTAGCCACAGGTACTTGCTTTGCTATAATTTCCTGCTTTTTGAAACACGTGTCCACTGTGTGCCCCTTTTTACGACAAAAGGAACAACGTTTTGGATTACCTTCAGGTCTACTGGCAAAATTTTCATTACCAACGTTCACTGCACTACGTTCATTTAAAACTTGTTCAGCTTCACTTGAATCTGCCAACAATTCATCAAAAGTTTTCATTTTATGCCGGAAAATTCTTTCCCATATTTGCGAATGCAACATACCAAACAAAATATCAATTTGATCAGCCTCTGATGGACATTTTGGCAATTGTGAAAATAAAGCACGCATTTTACGAATAAATGAATCTGTTGGTTCGTTTTTCTGCAGTTTTGTTTCATTTATTTCTGCATATATTCTCCATGCTGGCTTCGGAGGAGAAAAAGAATCACGCAACATGCGAATGACGTCATCAAATTCACCAGCATTAGCTTTTACACCACGCCACCATTCCGCAGCATCACCTTCCAGAAGCATCGGCATATTATTAACAGCATCTGAGTCGCTTATATTTTCAACCAGCTTAAACGTAGAAATTGACGAAATAAATTCCTCAACCTTTGAAGGATTCCGCTCACCATTATAACGTGCAGAACAACTGCTGAACGAACCAGATTTTACGCTTGGCTGATTTACGGCGCTTAAAAGACGCTCGAATTGTTCCGTTGACAGCGTAACCATATTGGAACTTCTAGCTAAACGTTCCCTTTTTCTGCTTTCCGAATTTGCCGACGCGGTATATATTTTAATTGCAAAATTAACGATTTAAACAAAAATACTCGGCTCTTATTTCGGGTGTTCATCGCGGCCTCTAAGTGGGGCGCCAATTTCGTAGTGCGTATTTATTAAAAGTCTTTTATTTTCTTTAAATAAATTTTATTAAATTCCTAAATAATGTTTATAATTTTATATTAAAGTGTAAAGCTTTTAATATTAATTTATACGTCACTGCAAACCGAGAATGAATAGTACTTAATTATAGGCGTTTACTTATTAAACAAACACGAAAGTGCCAGGTATGTTGAGCATAAAATCGTCAAATTTTCCAATAAAAATCGTCAAAATCGTCATTTTATTTTCAAAAATCGTCAAAAGATCGTCAAAACAAAAAAATTTTGTTACAAGTGGGATAAAGTTTTGATAAAAAAAAGAATAATATTGTAATTCACATTTCAAATGCTCATGTACTATCGGTGTAATATAATACGATTTTTTACACTATTCTGTAATTTAAACTTCGAAAATCATGATATATAATAACGATAGCACTTTACCACTTTAACTGTTAATTCCTTCTACATAATTCTGTAAACGCCACTTCAGTAGCACAATTTTTAAATCTTAAATTCTTTTACATAGTTTAGAAATTCTTTAACAATGTTATTTTCTTTAATTATTAAATTTGGACTTCCATTAACGAATTAAAGTTTCAAATTGCATTACATGTGATGACATAGTTTAATACAATAAATTTTGAATTTTTTGATTATTTCATATTTTTGGGTTGGTTTTTTAATATTGCTAAAAATTATTTATTATTTAATTATTATTTATATTCACCCTTATTCTAGTTGTCGACGTCGACACAAAACGATGTCGTCTTGTGTCATCTTTTTAAAATTGGTATTCCAGTTGTCGTTATCGACTTGTATCGATTACTGTTGACTAATATTTGGTATTCTCTAAGAAAACTTAACGACGTTATTGTGTTGAGACGACTCTGATTCTGTCGTCGTCATTTTTGCTAACGACATTTTGAAGTGAAGTGTAAAAAAAAATAAGAAATAGAAAAAAAATGGAAAAAATTGAAAAAATTAAAATAACGAACGTAAAACAGTTTGAAAAACTTGTGGAAGAGTTGCAGAAAAATCCATCACTTGCTCGAGGATTTTGCAGAGGCACTGTTCCGAGTAATTTTAAACAACAATGGGATGAAGTATCAAAAGTCCTCAATTCTCTTGGCCCACCAAGAAGACTTGGAGATGGGTGGCAGAAGGTAAGGAAATCATAAACGTATATAGGCATTATAAAAATATATATATAACTTCAAATTTATTTACAGGTTTGGAGAGACTTTAAATTTAAAGTGAAAAAGAAAATCGTAGCCAACAAAGTTGAGTGTAATGCTACTGGTGGCGGAAGATTTAAGCAGTTTACACTTTTTTAGGTTACCTAAGTTTTTTCATTTGTAACTTATCTAAGAAAATATTATTTTTTAACTTAGATATTGTGTAACTAACCCAAAAATTTTTGAAGTTGTATTTTACCGAAGTACTTTGCACTTTTTCCGTGCGCTTAACCCATTTCCTGGCACTGATGGATCCGGTAGGAATTTTTGTTCACTTATACAGTGCTCCCTAGCTAAAACACATCCAGTTTTAGTTCAAACTTTTACTTTCAAAACATCCAGAATGTATTAAAAATTTTTCAAAACTAAAATTTGTATGTGTTTTTCTATATGAAAATATACGTAAAATATTTTTAAAGAAAAAAATTCGCACAGAATCGATTAGTGGCAGGAAATGGTTTAAATAACAATAAAATTTTTACCTAAAAGCCATGAATTCCGTTCACCACCAGTATATCGTTCTTGCAAAACTCGTTTTGCTTGGCTAACGTTCCAGATTAATGAATCATGAGCAGAACCTGCATATCGGGCATCCAAAAACCGTATCCGCATTTTATGATCACAAATCTACATGAAAGTCAAATATATATGATTATAAAATGCAATTAAATATTTAACATACTTACGATCATAGCGTTTAAACTAAAAACCCCTTTACGGTTGAAGTATAGATGCTGGTCTTCTTTAATTGGTGCTAAAATTTTGATATTGGTTCCATCCACACACCCAATAATACCAGGAAAATATGTTTTTCAAAAAACTGTAATTTTGCTTCATTTCTTTCAATATCTGTCATCTCAAATTTTATCCATAGGGGGCAAACTGTCAATTCTAAGGCATTCAGACAGAATCTTGGAAACTATTGGCTGTGACAGTCCCAAGTTAAAGTCATTTCCAACACTGAGCTGGTACGATCCCTGGGCTAAAAATCTCAATGTAGCTGCCAATTTGATTGTTTTCGAAATGAATGTTGATCTAACTCCGCTTTTCAAATTAGGGGATATTATTTCCAGCACACGCTTAAATGCTGCTTTATTAAGTCGAAAGTAACTTTCAAACCTTTTGAAGAAATGACAAAATATTTTTAAAGGCAACAGTCTTTGATTTTGGTACTCACTTTTTATCTGGTAAGTTGAAGATGTCGGACTTCTGTCGGAGTAGTCTTCTTTGCAATATTAGATTTTGTTTACGAGTATTTTCTTCTTCACTCGAATCAGAATCAGAAATAAAAAACATTTTCCCACAAAAATAACAAGTAAAATAAATCAGCTGACTCAAATATTAAAGATGTGCTTTTGTTTTTTTTTCAAATTACCGATAAACAGTCGACGTCGTTACAAAACTCTTAGAGAATACCAAATTGGTGTCAAATTGATGTCGACGTCGAAAGAAAGTGATGTTGACTCAAAAACGACGACGGCATCGCCGTCGACAACTAGAATTAGGGTGATTATTATTTATTTTTATTTAAATATTGTGTATTACTGCATGTTTTTCCATTTTCAAATATAAACTGTGAATATCTGAAGTTTCACTTTGGAACACTTTATTTATATTATTATTAGGCCTGTTTTTTAAGCACCGGATTTATTTTTGGATTTGTAAATGAAATTATTCGAACTCGATGTTTGTTTCGCAAAAACTTGGATGTTTTTCTCTTTATTTAAAAAATATTTTATTTTTATCTCAATCTTACACTAATTGAACTTTAATAAATATTAAAAACAGCAGGGTTGGCATTCAATAACTTTTCATAATAACGATTGGCTATCACAGTAACACTAATAGCGGAAAGGAAATTTAAAAAAAGCGATTCCATTAAAGACATGTTTCTTCTTATGTAGACGGTTTTAGTTTTCTATTTAACCTGTTTGATTTTGAAATATCTTGAACTAGTTAAAGTCAAAATAACGTTAAAATACCGAAACGACGATTTATAACGTTATTTTTTGATGTAACAAAATTTAATGTATAGAATTTTGAAATAAATCCTGTAAAGACACATGCCACTATTGGAATAGTAGCTTTAAAGCGTTCATAACGGCATTGGTGTGGTCGTGGCAGGAAACTAGCATTGTAATGAAAAGCTAGTGCTTGCCAACCATGAAAAAAAGTAAGCACATACTCAGGGAACTTCTGCTGTAAATATTTGTCGTTGTTTCAGTTGTAATACAGTATCTTTATTTTTAAGTGAAAAAACAGTAATTTGTAGAAGAAATTTAATTTTTGAGAAATAATATTCCCTGTAAGTTTTATTGTAAGTCTGGTGATAAGGATGAAGAAAAAGATGAGGATGATGATAAATATGATGAGGAAATAGAGAATGAAAGGAAAAAGGTTAATGAAAGGAAAAAGGTTAATAAGAGGAAAAAGGTTGATAAGAAGAAAGAGGAAGAAAAACAGGAAAAGGATTTGGTTGAATATATTTTTGTGGAGGTCTTATCACTTGGTAAGAAAATGCTTTTTGGTTGTGTTTATAGACCTAATAGTAACGTAGATATAACTAAGTTTATGAAAAAATTAGAAATTATAACTTTGTCATTTACTGATATTTTTATATCTGGAGATTTCAACTCAGATATGCTAACTCAAACCTTTTTAGCTGATAATATGATGTCACTTGGACTAACTGCCATAAATAATAGCCTTCCAACGCACTTCACATCAACAAGAAATAGCCTTCTTGATGTATTTTTCGTTGGAAATATTTCGTCTGTTCTTCTATATGATCAAATTGCAGCGCCATGTTTTTCTAAACATGACCTAATATTTGCATCCTATGATTTTAAATTAATACGGGAAGAAGAACTGCACACTTATCGTGATTTCAAAACCTTAAATATGCAACTTTTAATTAACAAGTTTTGAAGTATTGACTGGAATGAGATTTACACTTTTATTAACATACCAATGGTTGATTCTAACCCTGAATACTACAATTTCACAAATTCCTCAGCAATAAATTTACAAACCAATAATTCAATTCTCAATGCAACTGAAAATAGTTCATTTGTCAACAACCGTGATTCCAATTCACACACTGATTTAGGTGATTTATTTGAATTTGAATGTGTAAATCAATTTGATATCGTTTTGAGCTGTTCAAGAATCAAGCCAAATGCTGCTGGATTTGATAATATGCACCCAAAATTTATAAAAATACTTTTGCCATTTCTTCTACCTTATATAACATATCTTTTCAACAACATAATCATAAAAAGTTCTTACCCACTTAAATGGAAATATTCAAAGATTATACCTATTCCTAAATCAAACAAGGAATTTAGGCCAATTGCAATCCTTCCATTTCTCTCTAAAGTCTTCGAAAAGTTGTTGCATACTCAAATAAGCGATTTTATCAAAAGAAATAACTTACTTACTGAAAGACAATCAGGTTTTCGTCCTAAGCATAGCTGTGTCACAACTCTATTGAGTGTTTCTGAAGAAATAAGGCAACAAATTGATATTGGAAGAGTGGTTCTTTTGGTACTCCTTGATCACTCGAAAGCATTTGACACGGTAGATCACTTTATATTATGTGAAAAACTGAAACATATATTTAATTTCAGTAACACAGCTAAACTTATGTCTTCGTACCTATCTGATCGTTCACAATCAGTATTTCTACATAACCGTATGTCTGCAACAGTCCCTGTATCAAGAGGTGTGACTCAGGGCTCGATTTTGGGGCCCCTTTTGTTTTCCATATATGCTAATGATCTACTAGCTAAACTAAAATATTGTAATATACATATGTATGCTGACGACGTCCAGGTATATCTAAGTAGCACAATTAAAATGCTGAATACATCAATTTCAAAGCTTAATTATGATTTAAGCAACATACATAAATGGGCATCTACAAATGGGCTTTGTCTCAACCCGCAAAAATCTAAATGCATCGTTATACATAAACGATTACAGAATCTTAATCGTGTTTTTGACGTGAAACTTAATAACAAGCAAATCGAAGTCGTAACCTCTGTCAAAAACCTTGGAATTATATTCAATGACATCCTCTCCTGGACGAATCACGTCAACAATGTTGTGGGAAGAACATATGGAATGTTAAGAACACTCTGGGCCACTCAACACTGCACCCCATTAAAAATTAGAATGCTTCTTGCTAAAGCTTATTTAATACCATCTTTGCTCTATGGATGTGAAATTTTCTCAAACTGCGATGCTGCTAGTAAGCGTAAACTTGAATCCATTTACAGAAATATTGTAAGATATGTCTTTGGTATTAGAAAATATGGCTCAGTCACCTTATTTACCAAAAAACTTTTCGGAATCTCTTTCGAAAATCTCCTTCAACTACGAACTCTTTTATGTTTACACAAAATTGTCTATGATAAAACACCAAAGTATCTACTTACTTAGATTTGGGAGATTCAGTAGGGGTAAACGGATTATCGCCATTAGATGTATCTGAGTGGCAATTTTTTATTAATGCCATACGCCTTTGGAATGACTTACCATATTACGTCCAGCTATATAGTAACGCATCAAAATTTAAAAATGAAATTCTTAAATTATACGCTTAATTTCTGTAATGATTTTGCTTAAGGAGCATATACACGACATGTATTTGTCATCTGACATGTCAAATTTCCCACTGCAAAATACATACATGTCGTGTGTGACCTTTTTAACTTTGCTTCTGTAAAAGTCAGACGCAAAGTCATCTGACAAAATTTCAATTAGAGCGTGCTCTATTTTCTTCTGACAAACCATCTGACATCAGCTGTTTTAAATATGAAACAAAAAGTTGTCATAAATCCATGCCGTGAGAAAACAAACAGCGGCGGTCCCCTATTGACGGAATCGTTAGCCGGCTAAAGTTAACATTTTACAATACCAATAAATGTATATACATTTTCCCATTTAATAAAATTATGTACATATATATGTTTATAAAAAGTTTTATAATTATATCCCAAATTGGTATGTCCGCATTTAAAGAAAAATTATTTAAGATGGCTGAACTATTTTGCGGCGCAAAAAAAAATTTTGCTGCGGCAGCATGCCATGTTGAAACCCAGATCGACTTGATTGTTGGCTCCACAGAGAACGGTTTCTTTCCCTCTTTTCTTTTTTTTTTAATTTCGATTTCATTGCAGTTATAATTGAAATTACACTGCACACTGCAATTGCATTATCCTTTGATTCCATTTGACTATCACTTTTAAAAAAAAAATGTTGAAGAAAAAAAACAGAGACTGTGTCAGAAGCAAAAAACATGTACGTTTGTGACCAAATATTATAAACCTTATGTAAAACAGCAATTTTGACAGACATGCACAATTACATGTGACTTGAAAATTTGACATGTCAGATGACAAATACATGTCGTGTATATGCTCCTTTAATGATTTTGTTTTTTATGTTTTAAAATTTTTAATTACTTTTATTTTTGATTATTTTTATGATAAAATTTAAAATTTTCTCAAAATGTTTAACGTTTGATTTTATATTATTTGGTATAATGTTAATTTAAATTTAGTTTTTTTTCTTTATATTTAAATTTTTTTTTTTTTATATATATCATTTTGAGTTTCATATGTAATTCTTATAAACAAATTAACCTGTTTAGCTTTATAAAATCATATGCTGTAATTATAAGATTTAATCTTGTAGCATAGGACAGTCAATGAAATAAATAACTAAATAAATAAATAAAATAAATTTTAGCTCATTTAAAAAACAAACCACATTAAATTACAGTATTATGATTTTACATTCATTTTATACAGTATTTTTTTTTTTTATTTAAAAAAATAAAACAAATTAATGTTTGTTTATATTTTACTGCACTGAATGAACCACTCATTAATAATACAATTGTAGTTAATTTTTTTAACAGTAAAAAACAAATGACTCTGTTAGTTGAATTTATTAAATGTAAGTCGTTATTTTTTCAAGTGAAATTTGATTTGTTTTTAGCTACATTGGCAGTGGTCTTTACCTTTATAAAGTGCAGAAAATAAATTAAAATAAACCTAACATGAATCCACAAAATAACTTTTTTGTTAAACTTTCAATAAAAAATAGTTTTTAATTTTAACGAAATACTAAAAATCCAAAAATAGATCCGGTGATTTTTTAATAATAGCAAATAAACATATTAAACGTTTGTCAAAAAATCGTCATTTTGGAAGCAAAAATCGTCAAATCGTCATTTAGTAATTTTGGTACTAAAAATCGTCAAAATGACGATAAATCGTCAAACCTGGCAACAGTGCCTGTCGTATAGAGAATATATCGTCAAATAAATCAACAACAAAAGAGATCATTCTATGCAGAGTTGTATTCAATTATAACTTCTTAGTTAACTTTACAGAGCTGTATTTAATTACAACTTCTTCGTCAATTCCGCAGAGTTGTACTTAATTATTGAAAACATTAGTGACGTATAACTTACTACTCAATTCTAATAATTACTCGACTTTAGTGATTATTTTACGTTAAAGATGTTTAAAATTAATTATAATGAAAATGAAATGAAATGTAATGTAATTAATTTTAAATTCAAAATTATCAAGTAACGTTAAAAAATATATAAAAAGTATTGAAAACAATATTGCAAAAGTGTATAATAAATAATCCGCTACATTATTTATTTCCAATATTTCGTCTCCACATTGGGTGACTTCTTTATGCTATAAACACATAGACCACAGCAGACTGCAGAGCTACACGACTGCAAATGCCGTTGACTGCAATCGTCGCCATGTAGTCAGCTACTTATTATTTTAGAAACGACAGCAGCATAGTAAACAGCTGATCACGATTCAATTTAAAAATATCAACAGCTGTTTTTTATACAAATCAGGGATGTTAAAGTTGGTACAATTGTACTTTTTTTGGTACATTTTGACCTTCTAAAGTACCGTGGTACTACCGCGACTCATTTGGTACAATTTAAAAAATTTTAATTTTTCCCCTTTTTGAATTTTTAGTATAGCAAACATTTCGTTATTGTGTCCTTTTTCATTGCATTTATTCGTTTTATGTAATGAGCTCTTAAAATATATGCGACTATATCCGCCAGATTTTACGATTTATCATCATTTTAAGGATTTTGAAGAATAAAGTTGGCAATTTTTTTTTTTTTTAATATCGATTAAAAATTTACGATTTTTTACAAAATTTATCTGGCAGCTCTTACATATATTGACACTTGTTGCAGCCAACTTCACTTTTATTTTGAATTTATTAAAATTCTGAAGAAGTGAAAATTGATATATGGATATGGCATCACTTATAACATATGAGAAAACAGTGGACATTAGAGTGAGGTGAGTTTCTAAAAATAGAACTGTTGTGTTGTTGGAGTTGTACTTCTGAGATTATGTATGCAAGAACAAAAACCCCGTGTATTGAATAAAACTAGTTTTAATCACAACAAAACTCGACCTAACTATAGCTCAGAGGGCTAAAGCGCTCTGTCTAACGTGTAGTGCGAGTGCATGTGGCATTAGAAATCAGTTTATCTATACCACGGTCAGTGATTGCACAGAAAAATTTCATATAGACGCAATCGAACAAATAAAAACATAACAAATATTACATTATTCAAAAATTCAAAAAAAACAGGGTCACTGACGAAGGTTCAATACCAGAAACTGCGCAGTCTGATTCAGAAAAAATTGAATATTTGCAATGTAGTTATGATTTTTAGAAAATACACTCATTCTTCTCTACCACGCCTTTCACAATTAAATTAAATAAAATTGCATATTAATTATAGTATTAACTGCAATTGTCTGAAAAAGACGTTAAAATTCAAACTCAAACGAAAATTAAATTATTGTTAAAGAAATGAAAGAAAATTCCAAACAATCTTATATATGTTTAATTTAGAACGAGCTCTCAACCTCCGTATATTTACAAAAATAAAGCAAATCAAACATATTAGCTAGGTTAATACTAGTATTTCGATCTGGTTAAAGATCTCATCAGAACCCAATGTTTTAGAAAAGTTATAGCCTCCATAATAGGAAGAACTTTAACAAAAAACCGATTAATCATTAATTTTGCTCCATTCTTGTCTTCTTAGTAAAAATATTACTTGAGCCAGAGTAAAAACTAAAATTTTTTTAACTGAAGTCGTTAAAAAATTAAAACGTTTGTAGTTTTTGGTCGGTAGTAGCTAATTTTCAAAATGAACTGAATGTCAATATGTTTCCAGACATTTCTAGTCGTTGCTGGAATTTTATCCATTCCACACTGGTCTGCAAATGTGGAAAGAGTTTTTTTCTTTTCAAAATATAATAAAAACTAAGGAAAGAAACAGACTACATTAGCCAACATTATCAAGTCTCATACAGACTAAGGATTGGTTAAGAGCGACAAATTTATGCTGCTATGATGTAGAAATTCCAAATAGTTTATTAACTAAACAAATAATTCCATGATTTGGTCTCATATATTCATAAGACTTTTTTATGCCTTATTTTATTCATACATATAATGTATGTTATTGGAAGGTTTTGTTTTTTTTTTTGTACAAGAGAATTTTTATGTATTTTTTTTTTGTTGTTTTAATAAATTTAAAAAAAAATGGTACCGTCAAAGTCCAAAAAGTACAATTTTTTTTGGATGTTGGTACAAAATTGAAAACTCCATTTAACATCCCTGATACAAATGCATTTTTGTTTCAGTAGTGCCAATTACATCTTTTTTTTCTTTATTAAAATAGAACAACATGCTTGGTTGTAGACACGTATATAAAGTTCACTTAAAAATACAATTACTTATTTATAATACATTATTATAACGTGAAAATAAATTTATATGACCCCTCTTGAATATTAATGCAATTATACCATTTGATGTTGCGACGTTTTTTGTGTTTAACAAAATAAAATATTTTTAAGCACTAATTTGTTACATATTTTGTTTTATTGTCAACACTATTTTTGTTTTGCAGCCAACAAAAATAGAAATTAACCTAAGTTGACTACAGCGGCAAAAGTAGTCGGGTAGTCGTGTAGTTGTGTTGGTGCCAAAATAATCGTTTTCATATAAACGTGTGTATTTTATTTTTGACAGGCTGTAGTCGTGTAGCTGCAGTCGTCTATGTGTTTATAGCATTAGGGAACAAATATTACAATTTGAAAAACTAATAAATAATTATAATAATATTTAAAATATTAATTAGAATATTGAAATACATATATTATTAAACATCATAAAAATTATCTTTGTTTCTATTAACTAAATGTCTGTAATTTTGTGAAACATTTGCTATTTCTGTCTTATGCTATAAACACATAGACGACTTCAGCTACACGACTACAGCCTGTCAAAAATAAAATACACACGGAACTTGAAACTTGGTACATATGTTCCTCCTCCGACTTAGACCTCCACTAAGAAGCGATTTCTGATATTCCAACGGACAAGACCAAAAAGTGCAAAATAATGTCCATTTTTCTCAGCCTAGGCCTCTGGACCTAAGAACTTGAAATTTGGTACATATGTTCCTCCTCCGACTTAGACTTAGCGATTTTTTGATATTCCAACGGACAAGACCAAAAAGATTAAAAACTCCTCCTTTTTCGGTAACTAATGCCCATTTTTCCAAAAAAAAAGTATCTTTTTCCAAAAAAAAAGTACCGAAAACGAAGTACCAAAAAAAGTACCTTCTTCAAAAAAAAAACCCAAAAAGCATTGGAAAAAAGTACATTTTCCAAGAGAAAAAGTACCGAAAACGTTCGTTTTCAAAAAAAAAGTACCAAAAAATTTTAATTTTTAGCAAAAAAAAAAGTACCAAAACTATTGGCAAAAAAATACCAAAAAAGTTAAATTTTCTAAAAAAAAAAGTATCAATTTCAAAAATTTTCCTTTCCAAAAAAAAGTACCGAAATTTTCAAAAAAAATAATTACCGAAAAAAGTCCCTTTTCCAAAAAAAATTAATGAAAAAAATTTACCCTTTTCGGCAAAAAGTACAAAAAAAAGTACATTTTCCTAGAGAAAAAGTACCGAGAAAGTAAAAAAGTACCAAAAAATCTTCCATTTTAGCAAAAAAAAAAAAGTATTAAAGCTATTGGCAGAAAAGAACCAAAAAAAATTAAATTTTCTAAAAAAGTACCAATTTCCAAAATGTCCCTTTCCAAAAAAAAGTACCGAAATTTTCAAAAAAAATAATTGCCGAAAAAGTACCTAATCCAAAACACAGTATCAAAAAATTTACCCATTTTAGAAAAAAGTATCAACAACTATTGTAAAAAAGTACCAAAAAAATTTTCTTTTTTTAAAAAGTACCAATTTCAAAATAATACTTTTTCCCTAAATAAGTACCTTTTTCCAAAAAATAAGTACCTTTTCAAAAAAAGTACATTTTCCAAAAAAAAGTAACGAAAAAGATCCCTTTTCAAAAAAAAACTACCAAAAAATTTACCTTTTTACCAAAAAAAAAAGTGCAAAGAAAATTTTATTTTTCTACAAAAGTACCAATTTCAAAGTAGCTTTTCGAAAAAAAAATACCAAAAAAGTTTCTTTTTCCAAAAAAGAGGTACCAAAATATGTACCTTTTTCAAAAAAATTACAAAAAAATTTAATTTTTCTAAAAAAGTACTTTTCCAAAAAAAGTACAAAAAATTACATTTAATTTAATTTTATTTTTTTACCGAAAAAATTAAATTTTTCTAAAAATGTAGCAATTTCAAAAAGTACTTTCTGTATCTTCCAAAAAAAAAAGTACCGAAAAGTACCTTTTCCAAAAAAAAAAAACTTACTTTAATTTTAACATTTTTTTTACAAAAGTAACAATTTCAAAATGTAGCTTTTCCATAAAAAAGTACCAAAAAAATTTATTTTTAAAAAAAAAGTGGTGCCAAAAAATGTACATTTCTCAAAAAACTTAAACGTAAAGCTCTGTGATTCCAATAAGATAGTTTATACTGTGATATAATTGTTGTGTCGTAAATATTTTTTAATAGTTATTAATTTTGTGTCGTGAAGTCCCGTTTTTAATTTTAATTTAATGATATTTTCTGACAATGTAAAATAAACCCAATTTAACAATAAAAAACTCTTGAAGAAATTGGAAATACGACAAAGAAACGTCGAGTGAAAAATGAAATAAATTATTTTTTATTTTAATTTAATTATCAGACAATTGACCAAATTAGCCCAAAGGAAATACCTTAAAAACAAAAAAAAAAAAAAATATTTTTCTAAAAAACTACCAAATTTAAAAAGTAATAAAAAGTATTGGAAAAAAGTACAAAAAAAAATTATATTTCTAAAAAAGTAATGTCAAAAAAGTACTTCTTCGTAAAAAATATCTTTTCCAAAAAAATATTTTTTTCCACAAAAGTACTTTTTCCAAAAAAAGTAAAAAAAACTAAATTTTTCTAAAAAAAGTGCCAATTTCAAATATGCACTCTTTCCAAAAAAATTTACCTTTTCCAAAAAAAGTAACGAAAAAGTTCAATTTTCAAAAAAAAATAACTACCAAAAAATTTACCTTTTAACAAAAAAAAAAAGGTACGAAAAAAATATTATTTTTCTACAAAAGTATCAATTTCAAAACAGTAGCTTTTCCAAAAAAGTACCAAAAAAGTTTCTTTTTCAAAAAAAAGAGGTAATTTACCTTTTTCAAAAAAATTACAAAAAAAATTTACTTTTCTAAAAAAGTTCAAAATTTAAAAAAGTACCAAAAAGTATTGGAAAAAAGTACAAACAAAATTAATTTTTCTAAAAAAAGTACTAATGTCAAAAAAGTACTTTTTCGAAAAAAAAAATATCTTTTCCAAAAAAAGTATTTTCTTCAAAATAGTACTGTAGTTAACTTTGATCTGACTTATTTATCCGTTGGTCTTAAAATAAAACAACCAAGAGGTACGAGTGTAAAATATAGACTGCCCGTTTTATTAATTCACTTTGATCTACATACTTAACTATTGAGTATTCTAAGAGACAGTGATGTCCTAATTAGTAATTATACAATGTTGCATTTTAAGGGAACTTATATTACAGAGATGGGATTTCACTACACCTCCCTTTTTTTTTTTTGAAAAATGGAAGAACTAAACAAGTGGTACCAATCTTGGTTAGTTCTTGCTTTTTCTCTTTTTCTTTTTCTTTTTCTTTTTCTTTTTTTTTTTTTTTTTAATATATATATAGGTATATATTTGTAAGTTTTAAATTATTTTAAAGCTACTTAATAAAATAATTAAATATGAATTAAAGTAATTATAAATGAATTAAAGTTATTTTAAAATGATTATAGGTATTATTTGAATTGTTTTTTATTTTTTTTTTTTTAACGAAATTAATGAATTTGATTATTTATTCAATTTATTTACAAATTTGCAAATATACGGTTGTTGTTTTATAGTAATGCTAAAAATTTATGTAAATTGTCTAGAGACTTTCGATTATAAGATTTAAATGTTCCAATTTTGTAATATTTTTGTTTTATAATAATGATAAGATTTAAATATAATTTTTTTTTTTTTTTTTAAATGTAAGAACGTTATACAATTTTATTTTTTTTTTTTAAGATTTTCTAATTCTGTTTTTGTGAATAGTCTTTTCTTTTTTCGATATCTTATTGTATACTGTTACATTGCAACCACTAATATCTTTGACAATAAATGGGCCATCGTAAATACTTTGAAATTTGTCGTATGGTTGTCTTTGAACTACTACGCTATCTCCTATTTCTATACTTAAGGGTTTTGCGTACTTATCGAAATACAATTTATTTCGCAATTTATGTTTTTCTATTAATTCTCTTGCAAGTTTGTGTGTTTTTTGTAAGCGATATTTTATTTCTTTACTATAATTTTCAACGTTATATATTGGATCAATTGTCTTTTTCATAACCTCTTTAGGCATATTAGAAATTTTTCCAAAAACTAGCTCATATGGTGAAAATTTATCATCGAAAACTGTATTGGCTGTGGTATTGTGAAAAAAGGTGAAGTATTTTAAATAAGTATCCCAGTCAGCATTATTTTCATTGAGGTAAGCCCTCAAATACTCATTAAAAACTCTGTGATTTCTCTCAACCGTGCCCACTGTTTCGTGGTGATATGCCGTTGAATAGTTCATTTCAATCTTCAATAATTTAAATAATTCGCTTTATACCTGATTTTTAAACTCTGTACCCAAGTCCGATTTTACCGAATGCATAGGACCATAAATTAAAACAAACTTTTCAAAAATCGCCCTGGCCACTGTATTTGCACTTTTGTCCGGTATCGCTATCGTCACCAAATACTTCGTCAAATCGCATATTAACGTCAAGGCGTATTTGTTCCCAATCTGGGACTCCGTAAATGGACCCATTGTGTCTAGTACAACTATATCAAATGCACGAATCGGCGTTGGTGTTAAGACCATTTCCTCCTTATTCCCAGGCCTCACCTTATTCAGATTGCATTTGTCACACTTCCCAACAAAGTTAGCCACGTCCTTGGACATGTTCTTCCAAAAGAATTTAGTCCGCAGTTTTGCATATAGTTTTCTACGTCCACAATGCCCTCCCATGAGTGGATCATTGTGGTAAATGGTCATTAATTCCTCCTTTTCCTTTTCATTTATTATCTGTCGTATAGGGTTAGTTAATATAATCTTTAGTTCCTTTAAAATATTTATGCCATGGTCTTTTAATTTCTGAATACTACAAATTTTGAAAAATACATCATTCTTTGGCCATTCCATCTTATGAATATTCTGATTGACGGCCTCCGCTTGAAGCCTCAAAAGCATCTCATCTAGATTTAATGTTTCGTTATCAATAAGAATATTCAGCGATGTTACTAATTTAAATTTCCTATAAATATTTATTTGTAGTTTTCCTAATTTATTATCCGTATATAGAAGTTTGGTTCTGATCTTCGGTACCTTATCTGTAAACTCATGAGAAAATTTATCGTATATTGGTACACTAACCGTGCTATTATCTGATTCATTATCTTTATGTTGTCGTTTAGACATTCCGCGGGTTTTTACAACACAAATTTCTTTATTCGCTCCTTTCAGTTCGTCAACTGAAATTCTCGAAAGTGCATCAGCTGCTACGTTGTCCTTGCCTTTTATATACTCTATTGTAAAATTGTACTCTGATAATTCTAGTCTTATTCTAGTTAATTTAGACGATGGATCCTTTATGTTAAACAAGTAAACCAAAGGACGGTGATCCGACCTAACAATAAATTCCGTGCCGTAAACATATGGTCTAAACTGTATAATAGCGAAATGTATAGCCAAAAGCTCTTGTTCGATTGTTGGCTTTCTTTGCTCTGCGTTATTAAAAGATTTAGATGCAAAATATACTGGCAAATCACTGCCATTAAAATTCTGGCTTAGAATTGCGCCACATCCAATTTTGGATGCATCTACTGTAATGATGAATTGTCTCGAAAAATCTGGATACTGTAACAATCTAGGCGATATTAAACTTGACTTCAAATTTTGAAAAGCTGTTTGACATTTGTCATCCCAATTAAAATTAACGTTTTTCCTAGTAATGAAATTCAGGGGTGCAGCCATTGAAGCAAAATTTTCAATAAACCTCCTGTAATAGTTTGCAAAGGCAACAAATC
Organism: Delia radicum; assembly: GCA_021234595.1. Taxonomy (NCBI): domain Eukaryota; kingdom Metazoa; phylum Arthropoda; class Insecta; order Diptera; family Anthomyiidae; genus Delia; species Delia radicum. The sequence goes on along the minus strand of CM037854.1, from coordinate 171,903,736 downwards.
TTCTAACGGCGTCCTTATCGGTAGGTATTGGGTAGTTTTTAATCGATTCTATTTTCGAATCGTCCGGTAGAAGGCCCCGAGATGTGCACTTATGCCCCAAAAAAGTCACCTCCGGCCTGAAAAATTTACACTTGTACGGGTTGATTTTTAAGTTAAATTTCCTAAAAATTTTAAAAACGTTCTCTAAATTCCTTAAATGGTGTTGCATGCTACAACCAATGACGATAATGTCGTCGACATATAAAAACGCTTGATTTGGTGGTAAACCAGAGAATGCCATATGCATCATCCGCGAAAAAGAATTTGGGGCTATGTTCAAACCAAAAGGTAAAACTTTCCACCTGAAAGAACCAGAGTTCGTACTAAATGATGTTATGTCCCTTGAGCCCGGATGTATGGGTATCTGGTGAAAGCCAGGAAATAAGTCAAGTACTGAAAAATGCCTAGCCCGTCCTAAATTATCCAATATGTCATCAATCCGAGGAAGCGGAAATTTATCAGCTATAAGCTTTTTATTCACCGCTCTATAATCTATACACATTCTAAATGATTTCTTTCCGTCAATACTCTTTTTCGGCACTAGAATCAAGGGGCTATTGTAATTTGACTGACTTGGTTCAATTAGGTCGTTTCTCAACAAGTTCTTCACCTGACTATCAATTTCCTGTTTCTGCGAATGGGGCAGGCGATAATTTTTCATATACACAGGGGAATCATCGTTTAGTCTCAGTTTCTGCTCATAGAAATTATTAATGGTCATTTTGTCGTTCTCTAGAGCAAAAATATCAGCATATTCTTCGCATAAAGGCATTAATTTGTCGCTAACGTTGTTTGGCATTTGTTCTCCTAATAGATTCCTCAGTTTGTCAATACGTTTTGGGTCTAGTTCGACTTTGTCTATCGAGTAAACATTATAATTCGCAAGGTCTTCTGATTTAATGTTAAAATTTCCTATACATTTGAATTTATCGGACACATTAATTATTCTTAAAATTGGGTTACTAGAGTCAACAATGCACTTACCTATGAAAACACCCTCACAAATTTCTTGCGAGTCTACAAAAACCGGCTTACCTATATTTCCTAGTTTGAATAATCTAAAAACTTCGCATCTGGGCGGAATTACGCAGTTATCATCACCCGTACCGTGTTCAATTGGAATTTCCAACTTATCGTTTTGAAACCAAAATGATAATAACATATCCTCGTAGTTAATAATACACCTATATGCCTTGAGAAAGTCTTTGCCAAGTATTCCCTCCGATGGAATACTAAAATCATCGTCAACGATATGTAACTCCTGAGGAATTAGATAATCCTGAATATTAAAATTTACAGTGATAGTGCCTAAAGTTGAAATAGTCCCGGGAGTTACACCTGTAATGTCCACAGTTCCGCCTCGATTGTAATTATTTCCCGGGCCTATAGAAGAAATTTTGATAAGAGAAATATCTGCTTGTGAATCTACTAAAAAGCTACAAGTTTTGTCCGTTTCGATACAGTTTAAACGGATAAAATCTGAGTAATTTAAATTAAGACTAAAAATTGATTTTGTAGGAGCATCTTTGACCTCTGATACTAATCGCGTTCGACCTCCCCCAACGTTTCCTGTTGAGGGACCTCCGCGTTTAAAGTCAAGGTTCTTGGATTTCTGTTACGTTGGTTATTCCTGTGCTGATTATCATTAAAACGATTGTTCCCGCGGTTGAAATTATTGTTCCTATTATAATTTCCACGACCGCTGCCCGAGCTTCGGGGGTAAAATCCCCGTGGATTACCGTTTCCGCGCCTGTAATTTTCGCCCCGGCTAAAATTGTTGCCATTAAACCGATTAAAACTGTTACCGGTAGAAAAATTATTCAAAGTATTGTTCCTTGACTGAAATGCTAGGATTTGCCTCTCGCTAGCTTCGTTGGTTTGTTCTATGACTAATTTGGCTATCACGTCCTTCGGATCAACAAATGTGGACGAAGCAAGTATTGATTTAACTAGATTGGACTTAGCATTTAACCGACATACGCTAACCGTTTGCTCAATCGCCATTTCATGTGCCTTCGCCCTAGTTACGCCCTCAATGACAAGTGATCTTTCGAGTGCATCCGCCAGATCCTCTGTCTGCTTCGCAAATTCTGTATAATTTTCGTTTCTAATCTTAAGAGCAGCGATTTTCCCTGCTACTACCTTTGAGTTTTCAGGCTTTATTTTACGTTTCAAAGCAACTTTAATTTCTTCAACTGTGCTTACGTCCTCGGGCAATGCTTCCCGAGCCTTTCCCTCTAACTTCGATCTAATAAATGATACCAAGGTACCATTTAGGTTGACGTCTGTTAAGTCCTGAATTAAATTGACCTTATCTAGAAAAGAATCTAACACCAATGGGTTTCCATCGTAATTGTCCCTAATTATATTTGCACACATGGCAATAAAAGATTTCTTTTGATCTATTGTGGCCATATTTAAATTTTGCGAAGAAGTGGAAGAGTTTCCTACTGTCTCCGTTCCTGCATCAAGTGGTTTCACGTTATTCTCGGTTACTACTTTTTCAAATTCCAAATTTATTTTTTCCTTTTCTTGTAATTCCCTACTTTCTGAGTCTGATTCCGAATCTGTCATTAGCTCTTTATCTATTAATTTGAACAACAAAACGTCATGGGGCACTTTGATTCTGCAATTCAATTTTCCGAAACACCTCACCAACTGTTCTCTGCAGTGTTTTAATATTTTACATGTTTTTCCTTCAGAATCAATTAATATTTCACTAGCGTTCAAACTTCCATACTTTAAAATTTCATTGTAATTATCGATTAGTAAATTTATGTATTCATTTTTTTTGTCCGCTTTTGTTGATACCGGTCGACTTTGCAAAACTCTCTTTTTTACCGTAATAAAATTTCTTATAAGTTCATTAAAAATATCTTGTCTAAAATTTGACATTTAAAGTGATCATATTTATAAGGCGGAAACAGTTATCAGAATTTAAATTTTCTTTTCATTTGTAGATATCTTTGCATATATAAAATATATTTAATTTTTACATAAATACCTAGGAGCACAGAAAAACTCAAAAAATTCTAAATATATATATATTTTTTTGTTACCAGTACCCATATTTTCTTTTTATATTTGGTTATAAAAAATTTTTTTTTGTTTAGAAATAACTATTTTCTCAGTGTACAAAACAATTTACAACCAACAACACGAATTATTATTAGAAATGTATTTTAGATTTAATTGGATATATTTCAATACTTAAAATTTCGTGATGATTTTCTGTGTGGTTCATATAAAATACATATTAATCAGTTAAAAATAAGTGGTATAAAATAAGTAGACATATAATTATGAAATGCAGTGTACTGTATGCTTACTGCGAATTGCAATATGTTGAATAATGACGTCACTCTTTATATTGATGCTGTCTCGTACTTTGTAAATATTGATGATCCCTTTACTTGCTGACTCTTGCTCGTGGATATGTTTTTGTAGATGCTTTTGCATATTTTGTTGTTGTTGCTGTTGTTTAGTTAAAGTTGTATTTTTTTTTTTAATTTGTTTCTTTACTATTGCAGTTTTACACATCTGATTTGTTTGTTTATTTCTTTATTTTTGTTTCTTTCTTTGTTTTTGTTTGTTTATTTTTTCTCTACAGTTGTACATCAGTTTTCTTACACATGTTAATTTTATTTTTATTTGAAACCATTCTAATTATGACATTTGTGTTCTCTTAATATTTGTATAGAATTAAGTCAAGTTGTATTTATTCATCGATTCACTGTCACTTTTGCTTCTTCTTTGTGTGTGTTGTTGTTGTTTTTTTTTCACTTGCCCTTTTAAAGGGTATTTTCGGCTGTTTTTATTCTTTATTCTCTTTGTATATAGTAAATAAAATATCGTTCAACACTTGTTGTTGTATTAAAAACTTTTTTTTTGTATTCTTATCTTATTTTAATGGTAGTTATGTTTTAGTTGAACACATTTTTTTTTTTTATATTCTTATTTTATTTTAATGGTGTTTGTGTTTTAGTCGAACATTTTTTTTTTTATATTCTTATTTTATTTTAATAGTGTTTATGTTTTAGTTGAAATTTTTTTTTTTTGTTTTTGTTTTATCATATATATTTCTAATATATTTTTTATTTAATTGTTGGCATGTTGTTTAAAATTGTAGTATACAATATTGTTTTTTTTTTTTTATTAAAGCAGTATTTTAAATGAACCGATTATTTCGTTAAGTTTTCAATTTGTTAATTCTTCTTCACCATTCTTTTGTAAAAAAAATACAACTACACTTTAATTTTGATATTTAACACTTGTTGCTTATTCTTTGAAGTTTCGTTGATTTGCTCTCTTTGGTATCACTGCCAAAAAAAAATACCGTTTGTTGCGGTTAAGATTTTGCAATTGTTACTAAGGGTTTTAAGTATTTCCAAAAACTTGATTTTTTCATAAACCGTTTTAGTTGTTTCTTTTTTTTTTTTTTGCTTTTGGAATTTTTTCTTTAGGAATATTTTTTTTGTAGCAATTTTTTCCTTATGCATTTTTGCATGGAAATTTTTTAACTTTTGTAACGGTTTTTTGGTTTTTTTTTTTTATGAATTTTTGCATGGAAATTTTTTAACTTTTGTAACGGTTTTTTGGTTTTTTTTTTTATATTTGCTATGTTAATTATTTCAACTAGTATTTTTGCATAAATATATTTTTAACAATTTTCACAGTATTATTACACGCTAAAATTGATTTTTTTTTTTTAAATTTTGTATTTCCACTTAACGTGTACTACAATAAGTTTTGTTAATTTCTTAAAAACGTTGTCTGTAAGTAGAATGTTTTTAATTCACGTGTCTATAACTTTCCTTTGTATAGTTTTTATTTATTTAGAAAAAAAAAATTCACATTGTTTAAATAATTATTAATGTTTAAATAATTATTTTCTCTTAGACGCGTGTTAAATTCGTTGTCGTTTGACCTTTTTCTTTTTTTTCACGGTCGCCATGTAGTTAACTTTGATCTGACTTATTTATCCGTTGGTCTTAAAATAAAACAACCAAGAGGTACGAGTGTAAAATGTAGACTGCCCGTTTTATTAATTCACTTTGATCTACATACTTAACTATTGAGTATTCTAAGAGACAGTGATGTCCTAATTAGTAATTATACAATGTTGCATTTTAAGGGAACTTATATTACAGAGATGGGATTCCAAAAAAAAGAAAAAAAGTACAAATTTTAATTTTTCTAAAAAAAGTACCAATTTCAAATATGTACTCTTTCCAAAAGAAAAATTATCTTTTGCAAAAAAAATTTCCATTTTTCAAACAAAAAGTACCAAACAAATTAAATTTTTCTAGAAATGTAGCAATTTTAAAAAGTACTTTCTGTATCTTCCAAAAAAAAAAAATAAAGAAAAAAGTACATTTTCCAAAGAAATACCAAAAAGTTACCTTTTCCAAAAAAAGCTACGAACAAAATTTAAAAAAAGAAATAAATTTTTCTTGAAAAATACCATTTCCCATCTAAAGTATCTTCCACAAAAACATCTTCCAAACAAGTACCAAAATAATTTTATTTTTCTAAAAAAGTACCAACTTCAAAACAGTACTTTTTCCAAAAAAAGTACATTTTCCAAAAAAAACAAACTTTTCAAAAAAAATTGCGAAAATTTTTTAGCTTTTCCAACAAAACTACCAAAAAAATTAACTTTTTCTTAAAAAGTACCAACTTCAAAAAATACCGAAAAAATTAATTTTTTCAAAAATAAAATTACAGTTTGAAAAAATTACTTTTTCCAAAAAAATGTATAATTTTTGAAATAAGTCATTTTTTCCAATAACCGAAAAAGTGGCCCAAATAACCGAAAAATTGGTTATTTGGCTCCTGGAAAGGAGAATTCGAATAAGACGGAATTTTTTGATATTCCAACGGAGATGTCCAAAAAGTATTCCGAAAATAAATATCTTATTCCAAAATAATATCGTTTTCCAAAAAAAGTACTTTTTCCACAAAAAAATACTTTTTTAAAAACAAGTGCTTTTACCAAAAAAAGGACTTTTCCCGGAAAAAAGTGCTTTCAGCAACAAAAGTACTTTTGACAAAAAAAATACTTTTTCAAAAAAAGTTAAGTGGTTTTCCGAAAAAAGTCCTTCTTTAAAAAAGTATCTTTTTCAAAAAAAAAGTATTATTTAAAAAAAAAGAACTTTTTCCAAAAAGCAAATTTTCCATTATCAAACAGATTTTTCCAACAAAAAATAATGCTTTTTTCAAAAAAACTACATATATATAATATATATAATGTCCTATGTGGCCAAAGGGCCACAACGAAATCGTTCCATTCGGTTCTTCTTGATGCCAGATGTTTTATCTCTCTCCAGCTTAGGCCGCTTTGATTAATTTCAAGCTCAAGTTGCCGTCTCCAGGTGTGAGATGGGCGTAAAACTCGTCCTGTATTTCCATGGGAATTCCAATCTGTAGCAGCTTTTGTTGTGTCATTCTGTGGTCTGTGGAGCGTGTGATCAACCCAGCGCCTTTTACGATGAAGAATATCAATGTGGATTGGGCGTTGGTATATTTTCTCCCATAGTTGCGTATTGGAAATAGTATTGGGCCAAAATAATTTTAATATCCTTCGCAGACAGCGGCTTATGAATACCTAAATCGCGTTTATATTGTGAGATGTTGTGTTCCATGATTCTCAACCGTATAGGAGGACTGACTTTACACAGGAGTTAAATATACTGATTTTAGTACGTTTCGTGATGGCAGTAGATTTCCATACAGATCGTAAGATACCAAATGACTGGTTAGCCTTTGAGATTCGAAAGGCTATATCATCACTGCAGCCGCCAGTTTTTGTTAGTATGCTCCCAAGATAACAGAATGTATTAACTTCTTCTAGCTCAATATTCTGTATTTTAAATTTAGTGGTGTTAAGGGTGTTGCACCGCATGACCTTGCTCTTCTTTATATTTATCTTTAACCCTGCTTTGAAGCCTCATTCTCAAGGGCTTTCAGTTTAGCAGACATGTGGCGATAACTGTGGGATAAGAGGCAGATGTCGTCAGCATATTCTAGGCTCTCTAAATGTTGATTGAGTCCCCATCTTATGCCCCTATTTGCCTGAGTTGCATTTCCTACAACGACGTCGAGTACGATATTAAATAGAAGGGGAGATAATACACACCTTGTCGAGCACCAGTTATCACGTTAAAACTGTTGCTTAGTGCGTTACCGTGGACAACTCGGCATCTAACATGTTTGTACAAGGACTGGATTAGCGTAATAATCTTAAGTGGCACACCTTTACAGGCAAGTGCGTTCCATATTGCGTGGTGGCTCAAGGTGTCGAACGCCTTTTCGAAGTCTATAAATATCATATAGGGGGAAGATTGCCATTCGGCGGATTGCTCGATGATTATTCGCAGACTGTTGATATGGTCAACACAAGAGTTGTGTGGCCGGAAACCAGCCTGCTCTGGTCTAAGATCAGGGAGTACAGCATCCGATACTCGTATATTAATAATATGCGCTATTACCTTGTTAACTGCGCTAAGAATTGTGATGCCTCTCCAGTTCCTGCAGTCGGTAAGGTCACCTTTTTTGGGATATTGCTCGATATAATACCATCCTTAAGTTGTGAATCTAGTTTACCAGTTTGCTAGAACTTCACGATATGGGGTAGCAGTAGTTGCGCTGTTATTTGGGGATCATCCTTGAGCAACTCAGGTGCAATATTATCTGCTCCTGGCGCTTTGTTATTCGTTAAGGGATTGATAGCATTTGTCACTTCGGTAGTGTCTGGACATTCTATGGAGAGGTCTTGTCTCACTCTGTGGGAAGTGCAAGAGCAGACACTTTCGGGATGTTGCGTGGAGTTAGATAGCATGTTGGTAATGCTGTCTCCATATTTCCAACTGCTCACTTTTGGAAGTGCACAATACACCGTCCGTGTTTTTAAGTGGTTTGGTGCTTGAAAAGTTTTTACCTGTGAGCTTTTTCGTAATTGAGTATAGATCTTTGGTCCTGTGTTCTTCAGATGCTTTTTGCGCATCACTGGCAAGTTGTTCATGCCACCTTCTCTTATCCTTTCTCGCACTTCGCTTTACTAGTTTGTCGTGTCGCATATATGCTTTCATGTGTCATCTGACATCCATTGTGTTCTCTTTGGTGGTTTGAATCCAATATGTTGCCATTCAGCGTCATTAAGATTGTTTTTGGTGTTTTGCCATTATATCACTGGGTGGCCACTTTGTATTGTTAAGCCTCTTTACAGTTCTTCCACGAAGTTGCGATTTTTAAGCCTTTGAATATCATATTTACGTTTGATGGATTCGGGTTTACGGATAGCAGCAAGATTTTAACGCAAATTTCCAACTACGAGATGATGGTCTGTAGAGCAGTCTGCACCACGTTTTGATCGCACATCAAGAAGGCTTCTGCGCCACTGCCTACTTATAGCAATGTGGTCAATTTGATTCTCAGTCATTTTGTAAGGTGATACCCATGTAGTTTTGTGGCATTTTTTGTGTGGAAATATAGTTCCTCCGATCACGAGGTTATTGCAACCGCATATTTCCGTAAAAAAATCTTAATTTTCCGTCATTCTTCCAATGCCATGCCGTCCCATTACAACTTCTCTACCGGTGTTATCTGCGCCTGTAAAAATCTCCCATCAGTACAACTATGTCGCCTCGCTGTATTGAGGACAAAACTCTGTTTAGATGGCTGTAAAACGTTTCCTTCACTGTAGTTTCAGCTGTTGCTGTTGGAGCATAACATTGAACACATGTTAAATTTCTAGCCCTCGTGCGAAATCTGGCTGCGATAATTCTATCTCCATGAGGTTTACAAATTATTAAAGCATTACGTGCTTCCCTGGATAGCAGTAAACCAACTCCACTAGACCGTGGTTGATCGGCCGATTTGCCGGAATATAAGAGTGTTAGGTTTTCGGAGGTATTGAGTTCTCCTGCTTCTGGCCATCTTGTTTCGCACAATCCTAAAAGTGGCAGGTTATAGCTGACAAATTCTATGCATACTTGGGCCAGTTCAGATGGATCTAGGAGTGTGCGCACATTCCAAGTTCCAATTCGTGTAATTTGTTTCATGCTGAAGGTCGTCATCGAGGGGAGCCGTTGATTGCAATCGATATTAGTTGTGGTTTCAGTAATAATTGTTGTTTAGGCCAAAGCGACTGATTGGGCCACCTTGTCCGATCTTAGTGTTGGGGTTGCCAACAACCTCTAGGCAGGCTAACCGAAAAAAGCGGCATGAAAACAGGTGAGTTTCAGCGACAGTTGTCACCTAATTATATGAGACGGTGTTAGCTTACCCATCAGGTTATTCTGCTGCGCCTTCTCACTCTAGCTGCGGCCAGACGGGCGTCTGAACCCCATTCCCAGGGGATACTTGGTGTAAGACCGGAAGTAGTGAGCTGCTTGGGAAGTTTGACAAAGGAATCGCTTCTTGATATCCCCAAGCGGATAACAGACAGAAAGCTTTTCGCACAAGTGCACCTCTGTGAAAGACTCCACCCCCTACATACTATTCTAAAAAGCAATTTTAATTTTTTTAATAACAAATTTTCAAAAAATCTAAAAAACTGTAAGTTTGTAAAAATTTGAAGAATACATATAACAATTTTCATGATATATTAATTTTCATGATCATGGCACGATGGGTTATTTCCAAAAAGTTCTTCAAACTAAAAGTACTTACTAATTAAACATGGCCCAAATGAAGACCTCCACTAAAAGGGGATCTTTAATATATTACTGGAAGACGTAGAAACGAGTAAAGAGTCCCATTTTACGACCATTGGCTAAAAAGTAGAAATATAGGTTTTCTGTAATGTTGGCTAATGCACTGAAAATGCTCTTATTGAATTTTCCACTGAAAACGTGGTATTACCAGGATTTAAAATGTTTAAGAAGTGCTCATCTTAATCAAAATGTTAAGCTAAATCTGAAACTTAAAACGTAAGTTGTTGTTTCCAAAAATGGTCAGATCAGTAAAAATTTGGTTTTTGAAAAATTTTATAAGATCGGTGAAACAAAGGGGTATAAAATGCATCCTACAGTCTGATCGATTAATTGATAGTCGAAATATTAAATTTTATATGTAGCTATAGAAACATGCACACTGTGAAGGTCTGATTAGGAATTCGGAGATGAAGGGGATCAAATGTTAAAAACAACGCCTAAAATAAGTAAATGTTTGCCTTTAAGACATCGAAAAAGTTTTTGCATAAATTGATACCATTTTTCACAAAAATATTATATTTAAATTTCAATATGTCAAGTTGTTAAAAAATAATAGTCATTCACATTGTATGTATTTTTTAATTTTCATTAGCAGTTTTCTCAAACCTTATTTTTCGGAAAGCAACTTTAGTCTAAATTGAAAAAAAAAAAACAAAAATTATACTTTTCGAAAAACAGGTTAAGGAAAATGTTATTCAGATTTAAAACCATATACAACTTCACCGCCGTTTTGGAGTTCAAAAACCTATACTCAATCTCAATATATCTGTTCGCTCAACAGAAAAATTTATTACGTTTAACGAAATGTATTCCTGTTTTTTTGGATCAGAAAAAGTATTTTTGTTAATTTTTACAATTCTTAATTACAGTACTTATGTTGTACATCTACAGTCTTATTTCTACTTCTAATTAACACACAATTTTTTTCAAGCTAAAAACAATGCTACATTGTTATGAAATGTAATAATAAAATTTGCTATTTCATTTGCGTCATTATATTTTAGTTTTGGGCTCTTTGTAGGAGGTTAAGGGTAGCGGAAGCTTTCAAAGACCTGGTTCATATTTATTTAGAACATTTGTGGATACTCCGAAGAAACGAAAATTTTGTCCGTTTTATAAAATAGAATATTTTTGGAAAAAATTACGAGTTAATGGTCCCCACCAAGGTCCAGTTTCGAATAGAGATGTCATTAGCACTGGCGTATGGTGAAGCTAGGAGTAATACAAATTTTCGTCCATTTTGCTTTAACTTTCTTTCAAGCTATGGGCCATATTCTAAAATCATAAAAGGAAAAAATAGCGCCGTCTTGAAAACTTCAGATAAGCTGATGGCGCCATTTACTAGGTAATATCATATATTAACAATATATTTTAACAAATAAATTCTAGAAAATAGTTTTGAAAAATAACACTCAAAAATGGTTAAACCACTGGGAATTTTTACTATTTTGTTTAATAAGGGTAACTTAAATCTATGCTTAAGTCAGTTTTTAAATAAAAAATTGGTTCTAAAATAGTCAACTCGATTTAAAACACATTTAATAGATTTTGTGTGTTTATTGTTTTGGAAATACATGGAATTTTGTTCTGAAGTTTTAGTATAACAGATTTTGTGAAAAATTTTCTACTATCGATTTACGCAAAAAAAAATCGAAATCTAGAAGGCTGATAATGAAGATGTCCTCTTAAAATTGAAAAGTGAAAAATTTAAAAAATAAATTTAGGATCGGGAGATAAAAATCGTCTAGGACCAAATTTTGTTTACAGGTTCCAAAATTTCGTGCTTTTGTGTTCATTGGTTGCCCAGGACCAAATATTTTTTACAGGTTCCCAATTTCATGCTTTTGTTTAAAAGAGTAAATAATTTTGCTGCAGTTGAATATGTAAATTTCTTTCAGAGTTGTAAAGAGTACCATTTACCACCTTTTGCTCTTTTTTATACCCATAACTGAATATTCAAAATCTTCTATATCTTAAAAATCCTTGACGCCGTTAACGGTAGTTTTTAATATCGGAATATATTAAGATTTCATCTTTTAATAATTAAACATTTAAATTATTTGCTTTATTCCAAGTTCCTAGCTCCAGTGGTTTGAACTTTGTGATTAATGGCCGTTTATCCCTTTTGAGCTCTATATTTCTATGGTTTTATGATAAATTCCAAAAAGTTTTTCTTCAGTGAATTACCTGAAGTGTTTTGGAAAAAAGGAGACTTTTCTCCGTACAAATTTCCAAAAATCCCATCTTAGTGGATGTATATGCGAGGGGATGAACCTACATGCCAAATTTCAAGTTCCTAGCTGCAGCGGTTTGGTCAAGGTGATTAAGGGAACATTATTTTCTTTGTACCACATTTTCATTGAGTTTTTATTGGGAATTCCAAAAAGTATATTTTAAGTGCATTAGCCATTACTCTATTGGAATTTACAGATTTCTAGCAGAAGAGGTTTAAGCAGAAAGATAAGATGGATTTTTTTTTATCGTAACAATTTCCAAAAATCGTCTACGATGCAGAAGCAACCTACATGCCAAATTCTACGTTCCTAGCTTCAGCCGCTTCGACTGGGTGATTAAGGAGTCACTTTTTTCTTTGTACCACATTTTTATTAAGTTTTTGTTTAAAATTCCAAAAAGTTTGTTAAGGTGTTGTAATTGATACTTAAATTTCCTATTGGGAATTAGTTGTTTGTCAAATCGCATTCTTTTTGCCACCAACAATTGCATTATCAACGCAATGTATATTGGTTGCCGTAAGGCAAAGCAATTGTTTCTTGTTATATTCATCACCGTTGTTCGCTACAAGCAATTTTGTTTTTGTTAAAAAATTGTAGTTTTTGACAAGCAGTTATTCTCTCATTCACAAAGTATTGTGCATTTCTACAATTTTCCATAAAATTACTTGGCTTGCATCATTCGAACTAATAAGAATAAAATACAGTCCGTGAAATTTGTGTGAAAAAAAATAAAATTTAAATAATATTGAATGTTTGTATTAATTTAAAGTAAGTTTTATTACAATTAAAATTTTAACTATAATTGAATTGGTATAAAATTACTTGAATAAAAATAACATTTGAAATTATCATTGAAAAAATTAAATAGCACATTTAATTACTATAAATGCAAAAAGTGCTTTTATTTTGTATAAAATCATAAGTACCCAAAAAGCGTGTTTTTACTATAACACAAATTATTGTGAACAATTTTTACATTTGCTGTTAGAACATTGCTAAATTTTTGCTTTGTGGACAGGAAAAAGCTCCTGTCTTCTGCACGGTCCTTCGAACCGGATCTCGGTATTAAAAATAATCGGTTAAGTGCTAGCCAAATCAGTTAATTATGTCACAAGATAACCTATCGAAAGAGTTTGAAGAGGAAGTACATACTCCTTTGTTGGGAAATAGTGCGGGAAATATACGAGTAAGAGAGTTACAACGTGATCAAATTATGTCGCGAATATTATCCGATCAAAATAATCTCGCTCAAATTTAATGACTCTTTACCAACTGGAAGTTAAGCTAACTCTTTTGGAGCGCCAGTGAGATTCCTTTGAAAAAATCCAAATGCAACTGGAGACGTTGGATGAAACACAGTTTGATCAAAATCATCGTAACATCTTTAAGGATGCCTATTTTGCTGTCAAATCGCAATTATTGGAAAGTGTGACTGCGCTGCGAGCAAACACCAATATTTCAGAAACGTTTTTGTCCAGCACTCGTGCGCTCCAAAATCCAATACCGACACCAAGAATAAGTTTGCCTTCACTAAAATTGACCACGTTCAATGGAAATCCCAGAAATTGGATTGATTTTTACAACTTGTTTTGTTCCCTAGTACATAATAACGCAAAATTAAATGCTGTTTCAATATTCCAATATTTGCGTTCCTGTTTAGTTGATCCTGTTAAAAAACTGATAGAATCGATCGATGTCACTGCCGAAAATTATGAAAAAGCATTGGCAATACTTGTTTCCAGATACGACAATAAATTTGAAATTTTTCAATCGCATATGCAACACATGTTTGAAATTCAGAAAATAAAACAACCTAACGTATCTACTCTTCGCGATTTTATTGACAGCATAACAGCCAATATTCGTGCACTAGAAACTATTGCGTCCAAATCCCAAATTGCTGATGGCATCATTTTACATATGGCTGTTTTAAAATTAGATGTCAATACACAAGCAAAATGGGAGGGGGAGTCATCAACTAAATTGGTCGGAACCTCATGAACAACTTTGAAAATCCCTACATGGGAAGATTTGTCAGCCTTTTTAGAAAGGCGTTCTAAAGCATTAAATATAATCAATAGCAACCATTCATCACAATCGAATAATAATCAAACATCAAATCGTTTATTAGTTTACAAAAAACCATCATCCCTCGTCGTCTCACAACAACAAACAAATTGCGTTATTTGTAAGACACCCACTAATCATGGTGCATATCGTTGCACAAAATTCATCGAAATGAATGTTCAAGATCGCTTCGCAATAGTAAAACATCACAAACTTTGTTTAAATTGTCTCGGCCATAATCACATTGAATCATCATGTCCATCACAAAATCGCTGCCGTCACTGCAATGCTGCTCACAACACCCTCTTGCATAGAGAAAAATTAACAACACCTTCCGATCAAACCACATCAACAAAGCTGCTCCACATTTTCTACTAACAACAATCAACAGGACATTTCTATAATCGTCAAAAAATCATTAGCTACAGCATTAGTGCAATTGTGCAATGATAAAGGCGTGTCAATTTTAGGACGTGCTTTATTAGATTCATGTTCACAATTAAATTTTGTCACCAAGCGTATGGCTCAATTTTTTAAACCATCAAATAAAAAAAGTCAACACGGAAATTTCTGGGCTGGGAAACAACTCAGTATCAGCAAATTATTCGTGCTATATCATTGTTAAATCAACCACTACAGCTTTTATTGCTCCAATTGACGTAGTTGTAATTCCTAGCATAACATCATGTCATCCACAGCAACAAATTGATACATCCAACTGGCAGTTTCCAGCAAATATTAAATTAGCAGACTCCAAGTTTCATATTCCTGGGCCAATAGATCTTCTTATCGGTGCTGCCTTCTTTTGATATTTGTTAATGGTTGGTAGAATAAAAATTGAAAATCAACCTTATTGCATAAAAACTAAACTTGGATGGGTGGTGACAGGTTCAGCTGTCAATTCTAATTCGCCTCAATCATCTTCATCGTTTTTGACATCATCATCTTTAGCACTCTCATCAACTGTAAAAGCTCACAATTCAACGTCATCAAATCTGTCACAACAGACAGCTGTTAATACTTTTGTTTTATCATCACCTTCTTCGCTTCAATCGTCATCATTAAAAGCTCGTGTTTAAACTACTCCTTCGTCATCGCAAGCAACACTGGTAAAAGCTTTTGAGTTAACACCAACTGATACACAACACACACTATCATATTTAAGATCATCATCGAATTCGCCTCAAAGCTCATTTGTTGATATTTATTCTGCAACAACGAATAAATTATCAGGTTCTGCTAAAATGACGTCACACCATAAAGAAAACGTTTGTCTACAAATTGCACCTTCTGATCACAGTGGTTTGGCATGTAGCATGAACAAACTAAAATACAAATCGTTTATTACAATTTCTAGCGAACCGCTTTTAGAGAGTTTGTTAGAAAAATTTTGGATATTAGAAGATTGTTTAGCAAGTAATGAAGAGAACTCGTTTGCGGGTCGTTTTTGATGCGTCTTGTCGCACATCTTCTGGAAAATCATTAAATGATATTTTATGCGTAGGGCCAACACTACAAGACGATATTTTTTGTATGCTAAATCGATTTAGATATCATAAATATGTGCTTGTTGCAGATATAGCAAAAATGTACAGGTAAGTGTTAGTTCATAACAAAGATACCCGATGGCAGTGCATTTTATGGCGAAATGAAAAATCATCGTTACAAACATTAACGTATGGTACCAGTTGTGCCCCCTATTTGGCAGTGAAATGCCTGCAACAACTCGCTCATGATTATTCGGAAATATAGGTTTTTACTCTCAAATTAACTGTATTTCGGATCAAATTAAATTATTTTAAAATGAAACACAATTTTTTTAAAAACAAATTAAATTCTTTTAGAAACTAATTAAATTTTATTAAGCACAAATTCAACTTTTTTCATTTAAAATTAAATCCTTTTTATTTCCAAATCATTTTTTTTCTTTTAAAATTCAATTTGTTTAAATATATATTCAATTCAATATTAAAGCTTAAAAATTACTTGTGTTTTTTTTAACTTTTGATTGCTTTTCTCTTACTGTCTTGTTTTTATACCGAACAGGAAAATATTTCCAATATTCTCCCGGGAAATAAGTACATAGAGCTTTGCACTCCTCTAGCATATAGAAATTTTCCGTTACAATTGCGAGAGACCTGATAATAAATGAAACGTTTTCATTGGAATGACCATACCATATTGTTTGTTTTATTATCTAATCAAATGAAATTGTTTCTTTAATTAGGAAGAAGGTAAAACTGGTCACATTGTTTTAACCTTACTGTTCAGATTATTGCAAACACGTGTTTTACTAGTTATTAACTTGACGCAACGTTTGTGAATTTCAAAAATTGAACGGCGTGAATAGACATTTGAAATATGTCATCTATCACAGAGAGTAATTGTAGCTCTAATTCTGGTGCAACAAATACACGAAATTATCGTCGTATTCAACGTTTAACAAATAGCTCTTCAGAAGAAAGCGTATCGGAGATATCAACACATGAACGTCGTGGTATCAGACGTGGAAAATACGATCATATAAGTTTAGATAAAAACAATATTTTGATAAAATTTTATGAAGAGGGAAGAAGCATAGTTGACTCCGCGGAAATAGATGGTATAAACAAAAACCCTGCTACGTCAATTATTAATCGCTATAAGAAGGATGGGTGCGTTGTCGCAAAATACCGTGTTGGTCGACGTCATTTCAAATTGACTACAGAAATATTGGACAAAATTGAGGTGATAATCGAAAGCAACCCTTGTAAGGCATTCGTGAAAAAATTCGAAACACATACAATGTGGAGTTAAGTGCAACAAGCATTCACACTGCACTAAAAACTTTGAAAATTACACTAAAAACTGCCACAATTAATATAGATCGTTTAAAAAGTGAATCTACGATTCAACGACGCATTCCGTATGCAGTGAATTTCGCTCAAAACGCTCCAGAAATAAGAGAAAAAATAATATTTATTGCCGAGTCTGGTTTCAATTACCACCTCCGAAGAAACAAGGCGAGATCTAAAAGAAATACTGCAGCACATATCATTGTTCCCACTGTTAGAGGACGAAATGTTTCCCTCATCGCGGCTATGAACATACATGGCATTTAACACCAAAAAGTAATTGCAAACTCCGCAGTTAATACTAATATTTTTGTATCTTTTCTTGATGAACTTTTCGACAAATTAGCTGAATCCAATATCACAGGCGTGGCTTATACTAGATAATGCTCAGATACACAAAACGCAGGCAGTGAAAGATAAAGTTACGGAGTCTGGTCATATTTTAGATTTTCTTCCTCCATACTCTCCTATGCTAAATCCCATAGACAAAGTTTTTTCAAAAACTAAACTCTGTGCTCGGAATTTGCTTTCGGATCCAGAAAATAATAATGACTTAGTTACAATTATTAAACGTTCCGTAGAATCTGTAACACCACCAGATTGCAACTATTATTATGTTGACATGACAATGAATCTGCCACTAGCTGCTTCTGGAGAGCATTTGCATTAAAAAAAATTGCCATATGTATAAAAATATTGCTTTTTTAATAGTGTTTAAATAAAATATATTGATAAGAATTAAGTAAATTTTATAAATAATAAAATATGAAATATATATATTAAGTTCTTCAGAAAAATTAAGCTTAGTTAAAAAAGAATTTAATTTGATATTAAAAAAAAATTAATTAATTATTAGATATGCAAAATATTGAATTTACATTGAAAATAGTTTAATTTGTTTTAAATAAAGTTTAATTTATTTTGAAAAAAATTGTGTTTGATTTTAAAATAATTTAATTTGATCCGAAAAACAGTTAACTTGAGAGTAAAAACCTATATATCCAATTGGTGCAAAGGTAACTCTTAATGATTTTTACGTAGATATCCTGATGACTGGTGGCAGTAGTGTAAATGAAGTCATCGAAATTAAACGTCAAGTGGTTGAATTATTGCAGCACGGTGGCTTTCCCCTACGTAAGTTTGCCTCAAAGAACGACATCGTTTTGGAAGGTGTGCCCGAAGAAGATAAAGAATATATCGTACAGCTGGACAACATGCACTACATTAAAACGCTTGGGTTAAGGTGGTCACCGAATGAAGACTACCTTAGGTTTTCATACACACCGCAGCAAAAGAGCTTCAAAATAACGAAAAGAACAATACTAGCTCATACTGCTGCATTTTTTGACCCGTTGGGATTAATCAATCCAATTATTGTAAAGGCTAAGATTCTACTACAAAATCTATGGAGACTTAATCTGCACTGGGATGAAAGTGTGCCTCAAGATGTTTTTTCAGAATGGGAGCACATACGGGCTCAACTAAATTGCTTAACCAACATTAAAATCCCCAGGTTTATGCCTTTTAATTCCTTTACTAATATCCATGCATTTGCAGATGCCAGTAAAAAGGCTTATGGCGCATGTGTTTATGTGGTTACCAAATCTGTGGAAGGCACGACCTCATCATTAACATGTGCCAAATCTAGAGTGGCACCTGCCAAGGAAATTTCTCTCCCCCGACTAGAACTATGTGCGGCCTTATTGTACTTAAAACTGTTGAAATCTGTCCAAAATTGTTTTCCTCAGGTACCACATACAACATTCTGTTGGTCAGACTCTACCATTACATTGGCATGGATTGCGGGAGAGTCTCACGGGCGTCCTACGTTTGTGGCAATAGAATAACCAAAATTCAACAGCTTTCTGACCAGGTACAATGGCGACACGTCCCTTCTGAACAAAACCCTGCAGATTTGCTATCTAGAGGTGCTACTGTTAACAGTATCACAGAAAATGACTTTTGGTTTGAAGGGCCCTCCTTTATAAAAGAAGATTATACGAAATGGCCACCTTGCATCACACCCATAGCTGATTCACAAGAACTTAGTATCACTAAAACAACACTAGTAGCAGTTAAAGATACAACATCAAGAGATATTTTGGAAAGTCACAAATTTATAAATAGCTACGCAAAGCTACTACGTATGGTTGTATACATTGAACGGTTCATAACGTTTAAATGCACACTCAAGATGAATGCCGGGCCCATCACAGCTGAAGAAATTAATAGTGCCCTTGTAGCTTGTTGTTAAAAAACGCATCATTGCCGTTTTCTGCCAAACACCCCATATTGTTGCCTAGTAATCATCCTTTTGTAAAAACATTAATTATATATCATCACAGAAAGCACTTTCATGTAGGTGCTCTTGCGCTTCACAACATTTTACGCGAGCAGTTCTGGATAATAAATGGTAGATATGTTATCAAACAAATTATACACTCGTGTATACAGATATCGCCCAAAAACAGAAAATCAAGTAATGGGGTCACTTCCATTAGAACGCGTAGAAACTGCTTTACCATTCCAAATCTGTAGGGTCGATTACTGTGGACCATTTCATATCACCCAAAAAATTCGTGGGCGGTCGCCAGTAAAAGGATACATTTCGCTCTTCATTTGTTTTTCAACCAAGGCCGTGCATATGGAATTGGTACCAGATCTAACAATGCAGCAATCTCATTTATTGCTGCCTTAAAGAGATTTATTGCAAGAAGAGGCCGATGTTCAACAATTTATTCCGATAACGCCACCAACTTTATCGGTGCTAACCGTGAGTTAAAAGCGTTGTTAGAAAATTTTTTGTCAGATAATCATAATACAGCTGTTCAAGAAGCATGCCAATAAGATGGAATATCGTCGAAATTTATTCTTCCTCGTTCTCCCCATTTCGTGGGTTTATGGGAGAGTGGGGTCAAACAAGCTAAGTATTATCTCCGCCGTGCAATTGGTAATTATACTTTAACTTACGATGAATTGTAGAGGCGCTTGTAGCCATAAAATCGATTTTTATTATTTTTTATTTCAATATTTGTTATCTTTAATTTTAACGGTCATTTTCGAATGATTGGCGTACCCTAGCGTAAAATGACAAAGTTTATTTTAACCTTAGTTGGCAATAAGGACTACTGTCAAAAGGTGTAGAGTTTGGGTTGGCGCATTTAATTGTGTTTGTATGGGTGAGAAATTTGTTTGTATGTATTAAATTTTATTAAAATTTCTCAGATAGCGTAAATTTTCCACAACTTTCCACAATTTTGTGGGTATAAAAGGGTCGACGAAGGCAAAAATGCTTTCTTGTCATTTTTTTCGTTGCCATATTTTCAACCTCAATTTACTTCTTGAAAACGTAAGTCAAAAATTTTCAATTTTATTTTCTAGAAAATTTTCAGTAATTTTCTATAATTTTCTATAATTTTCTTTTACAAATTCTAAAATTTTTCCACACAAATTTTATGTAGAAGTTACAGGAAATTTTCTTGGCTATTCATTAAATTTTTCTTTACTTTTTTTGTGGAATTTTTTTTTATAAATTTTTAATGATTTTCATTGATTTTTCTTTTAATTTTTTTTACATAGTTTTCAGAAGAGAAAATTTTCTTCAAAAATCTATTTTCTTTTGGATCGATAATTCGATTGGGGAAAATCTCACGGAAGATCCAAGAGTGACCAAGCATATTTTTCCTAGATAATTTGCAGCCGCAAAATAGTTAATTCACACACCGTGTTGTTAGCTATAAAAAGCCTACAACTATATCTGTTTAATTTTTTTTATCGTTTCAATACACCAAAAACGAAGGCCAACTCGGCTTGGAAGCCGTCCTCTAACCCTACGCTAGTGGCATCTTTTCTTTACTGGGCACGGGAAACCCTCAACGGAAAACCGCAACATTTTCCATAAATTTTCATCACAGCGAACAGTGGACTCTCATCAAAATCTACAAAACTTTCAAAAATTTTCATCTATAATCTCCAAAAGTGAAAGTTCTAGTGCTAGTGAAAATATTAGGGAAAATCTAGTGTAAATTGTGATAGTGAAGTCTGTGAAAATTCTGTGTAGAAAAACTGTGAAAACCTCTATAGAAAACTAAAGCCTAAAGTGTATGAAAAGTCATAAAAAGTTTTATAAAAGTGAATGCTAATAAAACAATTTTTCTCTAAAACTAAATGAAAATTTTGCTAACCTAAATCTACATTTAAAACAAAATAAATTTTTGAGTGTAAAAGAAAAAAGATAACTAACAAAAAATTTTAAGTGTAAAAAGGAAAAGTCGGCTAAAACAAACTACACTAAAATCTGACATAAAACTGTGAGTGTAAAAACACAATTGGCTAAAACTATAAAGAACTTAAAGGCTAAGAAAAAAAGTTGAATGTTAAAATTGACTAAGGCCAAAAACAAACTAAAAACGATGCAAAAACTAAAAACTAATATCACAGAATTTCTTATCACAGATCAAAGTCGATTAACTTTCTAAATTACAAAAAAAAATTTTTTTCATAAATAAAGTGCTAAAATTTTCACTAATAAATTAAAAATTTTTTTTCCATTGAAAAACTATTAAACACTAAAATCTGAAAAAAAGAACATAAAAGCATATAAAGAGTGAAACAAAAGAACAAGATTTTAAGATTTATTTCGTTTTTGTATACATATTTTATAAATTTCATTTTACAATTTTTAAATTTAATTTTAATATTAAATTTACTATCACCAACACTATTGCAACAATCAAAAAGAATCGCGTATTTTTTTTACCCGGGTTATCTAATTTAAATAGTACAAAAGGTACTAAAATTATAAAATTTACTAAAAATTAATTAAAAACCGAATTCCGAACAAAACGTGTAACTAAAACAAAAAAATTATCGAGAGCGAATAATAAAAAAAAGTCATTTCGGTTTGATGTTTATTAAAAGTGCTTAGCAAAACAAAAATATAAAAAGAGAAAACGAACGGGGCTAGTTCGATAACCAGATCGTTTTTCCCCGGTTTATTTACCACTAAAAAAAAAAAAGTTTTTTCCTTGTAAAAAAAAATACTTTAATAATTTTTTTTTTACTTTAAAAATCGGCAATGAACCTTTATTACAATATCATTTAAGTTATAATTTTTCATCAACATCATCATTTTCATAAAATCAGCATTGTTCCAGCGTGAAAGATCTTTCAACGTGGGAGTGAAAAGGCTGTAAGTACTTCTTTTCATTTTATTTAATTTTTTGTCTACTCTCTATAATCTGTCTTAAAATCAAGCTTTTACCACTGTTAAGGCATCAACAGTACCACTGTTAAGGTAAACCTAACATTCTTGTATTCTGTTATTAACAGAAGTTATCAATGTTAACTTTTGGGTACATCTGTTAACCAAACAGTGTTAAAAGTTTAAGTTTTAGTAAAAGTGATCATTTTATTAGAAAATTGATAACGCTAATTTTTCGAAAAATTCTCTAACTTAAATTTTGATACCAAAAATGTGGTATAAAAAGTTTAAATTTGGTAATTAATCCATAAAAACATAATTTTAATTATTTATTTTATTTATTTATGCTCGTTCGACAACAACAAAAATATATTGCAAAAGGAAAGAAGAGAGAATTTTCTGTAAACAGCAAGTGTGGTGAATTTCTTGTAATTCATACATTTTAAAGAGTAAATTCATTTTCTTTATCAATTTACATTTAAAACAAATTTATTATATTTTTTTTTAAAGCATGCATTCTTTTAGCTGTTATTAAAAGTAAATATTTTTAAATATATATATAAAAGAATGAATTCTTTATTCATAAATTTTAGAATATAAATTTGTAATTCTATAAATTTTGTATTCCCTCAAGTGTTATTTAAATACTTTTTTTTACTGTTTTTATAAAACAGTAAGTTCTTTTTTTTCAAGTTCAAACTATTTTTTTTTCATTCATTTAAAAGAATGAAATCTTCCTTAATTCATTTTAGAATATAAATTTTCATTCTATGGATTTTTAACCCTATTAACCATCAAATTCATAATTTTTTTTTAATAATTTTTGTTCCTGCCTGTAAAAGAGTAGTTTCATATAAAAGTTTTCTTTTCATTGGTTAAAAAGAATGAAATCATCATTAATTCATTTTAAAATATAAAATTTCTTCCACTCATTCAAAAGAATGATTTCATTAATTATAAATTTTAATCTATCCAAATTTTAATATAATAAAAAGTATTTTTTTTATTTCACATTAAAAGTTAAAATTTTTTTTATTCCCAAATATTAAAAGCAAATTATAACCCATTCCTATAAAGGAATGAATTCTTTTTTTCAAGAAATTAAATTTCAAAATTCATTTAAACTAATATTTTATAAAGAAGTTTTTTTTTGCATTGTTGCCTGCCTTTAAAGGAATGCGATCTTTTATAAATTTTGTATTTTTTTCCACTGGTATTTAAAAGAATGCATTCTTTATTCCGCTTGCTTGGTTAAATGATCACTCAGATTAAACATTGGTTTTATTTTCATTATTTTTCTTAGTAAATATTCGGGAAGTTTTTATATTGCGTGTTTAGTTTAAAGTTTATTTTACATTCACTTAAAGGAATGAATTCGTCGCTCATAAATAAAGTTTAATTTTTTTGTAAAAGTTTTGATAATTTATAAATTTTTTTTTATGTTTTTATCGTTTTGTTTTGATATTTATTTAATAGCATTGTGATTCGGTTGACACGTTATGAATCGCGAGTTCAATCGTTTTTAATTCGAATATTTTTTTTATTAATTTGTTTATATTATATCTACCCTGATATCCGAACTAGATAGACCTTTAATTCTTCTTTTCAGCTTTTTGATTTTTGCAAATTAATTTTTTTGGTGAATGATTTTTTTTTTGTTTGTCAAACATTTTTTTATTAAATTTTTATGTTTGAATTATGTTAAATATAGCGTTCTCTTCGTCTCACTTCATATTAGCTATCGATATAAGCTAGTTTTAATTAGATTTTAATAACATTAGGTTATGGTAATTTTTTTTTCGCTACTTTTATTCCAATAAAATTATGAATTTTATAATGTTACACTAAATTTCGGTGTTATGATTTCTCACTAGATAGTCAGGTAGGGGAAAAACATGATTGGGACCAAATATAAACTACAGGCTTTCCACAATATGGTCATGGTTGGGAGGGGAAATATTATGTGTTAACACATATACACATTCGGTCAACAGAGTGTCTTCAACTCCCTTCAAATGTCTTCCGTTTCCTGTCTTTATTTTTTCCATTTTACTTTTTCACTTCTACAGTTTATAATCCTCATCCAGCACGTACAAATAAAATAATTCTCGGTACATACAATTTCTTAATTATCGAGCTATGATAGCTACTAGAATCCCCCCAAATTGCCGACGAGATAGAGGCCGGAAAATCATACGTGCTACTGCTATTTGTACTCGATGGAAAAACTTGCTGATTTTGTTCATTTAAAATTTGGTTATATGCTACAGAATTGAACACCATAGTTTGTCAAGCAGAGGCCATAGTCAACAGCCGCCCTCTTACATCCCTGTCTAGTGACCCAAACGATTTACGACCTTTAACACCAGCACATTTTTTAAGCGGTCGCGCATTAACTGCATTAGCAGAACCAAATTTATGCAACGTTAACCCTGCTTCGCTTAAAAGTTACAAATTAATAGAGTGGATACAACAACATTTTTGGGAGGGTTGGCGGAAGGAATACTTAAACTGTTTACAACAAAAAACAAAATGGTCTATTAGAAGGCCCAACATCGAAGTGATTTAGTTTTGCTCATAGATGACAACATTCCCCCACTCAAATGGTCACTCGCTAGAGTCGTTGATGTTAACACAGGAGATGACGGCGCTGTTCGTGTTGCAACTGTTAAATCAAATGAAGGTGTATTTAAAAGAGTCCCCAGCAAAATAAAGTGGAAGTAGTGCTTTAAGAACCTCTTTAACTTGACTTCCAAAGCATTAGCATACGCACATTTTTCACTTTAATAGAAGTTATTGTTAACAACTGCTAAAAATGGTAAATTAAAGTTGTTTTAAACAGCATTTGCATCACCATATAAATTAATTGGTATCTAAATTAATAACATCATAAGAAGTACTTTTTCATAAGTTCATATATATTTTTTTTATATGGAGGTTGAGGTGGTAAGTGGTTGGATTTGCAATCAGAAGGTTGCGAGTTCAATTCCGGGCCGGGGAGATAATTTTTTATTTATTTTTTTTTTAATTCTAATTAATTTTTTTTAGTATTTTTTATTTAATTTGGTTTTTCTGAGTATTTTAAGAGAATTAAGTAATTTAAAAACTACCAAATAATTAACATCTTGACTTTAATCATAAAGAATCAAATTAAATTAAATTAGAAAATTGTTATCCAGAGTGGACAAATAATTATTTGATAAAAATCTATTTTTTGTCTTTGCGATGGAACTTTTTGTAAAACTTATTTAAAAATATAAAAAACCTAAGGTTTAATATTTTTTATTGTTATGTTGATAAGAAAATCCAAAGATGTATTTCACTGCTAAAAATTAGTTTATCGAATTTTCCATATTTGTTTCAAGATATACTTTTCAGGTATGCCTCAATTGAAACGTGTGCAATATTCAAAAAAAAAAATTTGGTAAAAAAATTTAATTTTGGCTTCAAAAATCTAGTTGAGTTTTTAATTCTATTGTTTCGGATCGCAAAAAATTAGCAAAACCAAAAAATATCGAAGCCAAATTTTGAAAGCTAGTTTATTAATAATAATAATTAATTAGTTAATTAATTAATAACTTCTATTTAATTTAAATATATCACTTTAATTTACCTATAGAGTTTTTACCGACCTCTTTCTTCAAATCTGTAGAAAAAAATACGGGAAACATTAAAAGATCTTACGTTCCAAGGCACAATCGTTTCACTGCAGGCCACTTTTTCCGATCTGTAGTTAAACTACTACTCCAATATTTTTTTTCTCATTGTCATTATCTTATTAAAGACACTTCTCGTCAAATTAATTATTAAAAAAATATTTTAAAATTTGCAATGAATTCAAAATTGTTAAATGAGCATTTTTATTATTTCTTAATATTTTGTTTAACCTCATCAAAAATATTTTAAAAATAATTTATATCTCAGTGATACGATATCAAATAATAAAAATATTTTAAAAATCATTATTTTATCTTTTTTATTATATATTTGTGTAGCATATTTTTCTTGTTTTCATATTTTCAACTTAAGTTCGTTTTAAGTTTGTTGTATTGCGGGGTGGTGAATGTTAAGGTTTTGTAATTGATACTTAAATTTCCTAATGGGAATTAGTTGTTTGTCAAATCGCATTCTTTTTGCCACCAACAATTGCATTATCAACGCAATGTATATTGGTTGCAGTAAGGCAAAGCAATTGTTTCTTGTTCTATTCATCACCGTTGTTCGCTACAAGCAATTTTGTTTTTGTTAAAAAAATTTAGTTTTTGACAAACAGTTAATTCTCTCATTTAACAAAGTATTGTACATTTCTAAAATTTTCCATAAAATTACTTGGCTTGCATCATTCGAACTAATAAGAATAAAATAGAGTCCGTGAAAATTTGTGTGAAAAAAAAATAAAATTTAAATAATATTGAATGTTTGTATTAATTTAAAGTAAATTGTATTACAATTAAAATTTTAACTATAATTGAATTGGTATAAAATTACTTGAATAAAAATAACATTTGAAATTATCATTGAAAAAATTAAATAAAACTGCTTTTATTTTGTATAAAATCATAAGTACCAGAAAAGTATTGTGAACAATTTTGACAGGAAAAAGCTCCTGTCTTCTCCAAAGTTCATTAGCCCATTCTCTACACCCAGAAAACATACTCGGTCATGGCTACCGTTGTAGTTGGTTCAATCCGTTGCTTCAATCGATTAATTTTTAACACAATCAAAAGATTCGATCGCGACAACTGGATCATTAGATTGTGATGAAAATCTTTCTGTTGAAGTTACAGTCATTCTGACACGACAATAAAATTTCGATTGCTTCAACAGAAATTTGGTGATAACTACCAAAAAATTCGATAGCTATTACCCAAATACGGTTACTACGACGGAATGTATTCTCTTTATGTATTTGAAATTTCAGATTTCTAGCGAAGAGGTTTAAGCAGAACGTTATGCAAAACACTTATTTGTTTTTTTGTGCAACCTTTTAATTATTTCCAAAAATCATGTTTCCGAGAATTGTATCTACGCCGGAGACGGAACCTTCATACCAATTTTGAAGTTCCAAGCCCATGCGGTTAAAGCTGGGAGATTAGGCGGCACTTATAAACATTTGAATCACACTTTAACTATGTTTTTATTTCAAAAAGTAGTTAATTAGTCTGTACATTAAGGAACACATATTTTATACTAGCGGACAATGCCCACAAGGTTGTTAGCGTAGATAAGACGTTTTTTTTTGCGTTAAAGTTCAAAATGTAATTTTTATTAGACAATACAATAAAGAAGTACCTGTTTTATTTTACAGATTTGCAGAAATTTTTTGCTCGGCGAAGCCTGCTTCGGACATACCACAGAGTAAAAAACCCCTAAGTCCGGCCGCAGGCCGGCTACGCAGAAAAACTTTAACTCATTAATGCCCATTGGCAACTTAAGTTGCCAGCCGAATTGTTACAATTTAGCATGCTCTGAACAAAAGTGAGAGTGTACAAAAATTTTGTCTCAAAATTAAATAAAAAAACGTCTGCGCATTAATGGGTTAATATTCACACAATGTTCTTTTGAAAAATTTATCTATGAAGAATGTGTCTATTTTTTACTGGGGATTATTCGCATAATCATGTTAGGCATAGTTTCCATGTTGGTTGGGGGGTTATGATAGACACATTTTATTCCATAATCCCCAAATCGGAAATTGGGATAATGTCATGTCATTCCTGCCTAAAAATGTAGATCCCCAAAAGATTAACTTCTTATAAAAATCGTCCAGGACCAAATAATTTTTTACCCAATTTTGTGCTTTTGTGTTCATTTGTCAAAAAGAGTATATAATTTTGCAGCACTTGGAATCTAAAAATTTCAAGAGAATACGTAAATGTATTTAAAAGTTATGAATTAGTACCAACTTTTACCCCTTTTTATACAGTTAACAGTTAATGTCCAATATATCGTTACCAATACTTTTTAATGTCAGAATACATTAAAAAGAAAATGATTTCCTGTTTTAATTATTTTGTTTAACCATTTCGAGAAGATGTTTTAAATTTTAAGCATAAAGCAATTATACATGTCATTAAGAGGACACTTTTTCCCTTTAAATCTCTAATTATGACAAGTTTTGATCAAAAAGCAAAAAATATATCTTAAGTGAACTACGATATAATTACCGAATGGTTTTGGTTATGATATTGTCCGTTTTTGCTCCTCTCTTGGTTGATGTCTATGCTTAAGGAAGTAAGGTGAGAAGGGCGGTTACAAGTTTCGCCCCTTACAAGGCAGCGGGACCGAATGAGGTCTTTCCAGCTCTACTACAGCAGAGCATGGATTGGATCGACGGAAGTCTGGTAACCATTTTCACTGCGTGCCTAAAATTCGCGTACACTCCAAGGTTATGGCAGGAGGCAAAAGTTGTCTTCATACCTAAACCGGGAAAGGAGAGTTATGCGAACCCAAAGGCTTATCGGCCGATAAGCCTAACTTCCTTTTTACTCAAGACCATGGAGAGGTTAGTAATTGACATGGTTAAGAGTCAAATTCCTAGGGAATTACTTAGGTTAGTAGATAGGAAATGGGGAGTTTGTACGACGCAGCAGCGCAGTCGGCAGAGGCTGGGCAGAGGAAAAATTTAAAAAAAAAAATTTTCAAAAAATTTAAAAAAAAAAAAAAAATTTAAAAAAAAATTTAAAAAAAAAAATTTAAAAAAAAAAAATTAAAAAAAAAAAATTTTAAAAAAAAAAAATTTAAAAAAAAAATTTAAAAAAAAAAAATTTCAAAAAAAAATTTAAAAAAAAAAAATTTAAAAAAAAAAAAATTTAAAAAAAAAATTTAAAAAAAAAAAATTTCAAAAAAAAAATTTAAAAAAAAAAAATTTAAAAAAAAAAATTTAAAAAAAAATTTTCAAAAAATTTAAAAAAAAAAAAAAAAAAAAAAAAAAAAATTTAAAAAAAAAAAGTTCAAAAAAAAAGTTCAAAAAAAAAAAAATTTAAAAAAAAAAAATTTAAAAAAAAAATTTCAAAAAAAAAAAGTTAAAAAAAAAATTTTCAAAAAATTTAAAAAAAAAAAAATTTCAAAAAAAAAATTTAAAAAAAAAAATTTAAAAAAAAATTTTAAAAAAAATTAAAAAAAAAAAAATTTAAAAATAAATTTAAAAAAAAAAAAAATTTCAAAAAATTTAAAAAATAATTAAAAAAAAAAAAAAAAAAAATTTTCAAAATTTAAAAAATAAATTTTCAAAAAAATTTGTGCAGTGAAAAAAATAAATTTAAAAAAATTTGCGCAGTGAAAAAATAAATTTAAAAAAATATATTTCAAAAAATTTGCGCAGTGAAAAAAATAAATTTAAATGAAAAAAGTGGAATTTCTGACTCAGTGAAAAAAGATAAATTTTCATAAACATCTAGCCCAGTAAAAATTCTGTGTGTGGAGAATATTTTTATTACACAATTATGTTTTACCGACGGCTTTTCACAATTTTACATCTATGAAAAAAAGAAGAATTTTCTGCTCCAGTAAAAAAAGAAGAATTTTCTGCCCCAGTAAAAAAAGATAAATTTTCATAAACATCTGGCCCAGTAAAAATTCTGTGTGTTGAAAATTTACATAGAGATGTGAAAATATAGCTTATTTTAAAATATGTGTGTGTGTGTGTGTGTGTGTGTGGAGAATATTTTTATTACACAATTATGTTTTGCCGACGGCTTTTCACAATTTTACATCTATGAAAAAAAGAAGAATTTTCTGGCCCAGTAAAAAAAGAAGAATTTTCCGCCCCAGTTTTTTCACTGGGATGATGGGATTATGTGCATAGAAAATTCTTTGTGTTTACATTATGAAAATATTTTTGAGAAGAATTTGTACACAATATAATTAAATTAGTGTAATATTTAAAATATGTGGATGACAGTATTATGTCAAGTGTTTTAGGCGACATGATAAAAATTTGTCTAATATTTAAAATGTGTTTACATTATGAAAATATTTTTGAGAAGAATTTGTACACAATATAATCAAATTAGTGTCGCGTTGATATACATGTAAAATTAATTATAGATCGTTTTCTCAGCCTACAGACATAATGTGTCAAGTGTTTTAGGTGACATAGTAAAATTTGTCTAATATTTAAATTGTGTTTACATTATGAGAATATTTTTGAGTGAACAGATCAAATCATGATCAAACACATCTTGTATGTCGCGTTGATATACATGTAAAATTTTTTATAGGGATCAGCCTACAGACATAATGTGTCAAGTGTTTTAGGTGACATAGTAAAATTTGCCTAATATTTAAAATAATATACAAGACAGTGTATTTTGTATATTTTTCATTTTATTCATTTATTAAACGCTTAGATGTTTATAATACATTTCAATAAAATTAATTATAGATCGTTTTCTCTGTCTATAGACAAAACAGCTACAAGTATCAGGTCCCTCTATGCAAGTATCAATAGACCATGGACAATCAATGAAATGTTCCCCATGTATCGAGTCTAGGCACTCCTTATTTTCAAATTCATCCATTATATTCGTAAAGTTTAATATATAATGGAGATCCTCAAAAGAAATGTGTCCATCATATTCAAAAAGAAAGGTGTCAATTCTCTCTCGTAGTGTTGGTATTAATATCATTGTTTCTGATATTTGAAAATAATAATTTAAATGTTCATAATAATATTAGTGATATGTTTATGGAGATTGATAGTGATGATGATATATTTACAAATATTGATTTGGAAGATGTAAATAAAACATTGTATTAATTTTTAATTGTATTATAATTTTTATTTTATTTAGATTTAAATTAATTTTTTTAAATATTTCATATGTAATAGATGATATTTTATAAAGATTTTAGAAAAAATTATGAAAATAACTGTGTTTGAGGAAAATTTAATTTTTCATGTTGACAAATACGACTATATGTTTTTGGCATATTGTCATTTATTTAAACAACTTTGCGTACTTGAACAGTTAAAGGATTATATTCAATTAATCGATCATGGATGAGAATACAATAGGCAGACGTGTTTTCTGGAATATTACTGCTTGTCTCAAACTCAATTTTTATATCAATTGGACCGTTTGTAGTAGATTCATTTTGATGGCTCACATCAATGACAATAATAGGAGCATTATTTTTAAATTCTTGACAATTCACAATTGGTTGAGATTCTTTCATATAATAGTTTTGTGTAAAAATTACACATACATATCATAGAGAATAGCAAAGCGTTCATTAGCAAATTTAATATTAAGATCATCATAAGGATATGATTCTGAATTCAAGTGTACTTTGAGGTTAGTTAAATTGCAGTGAACAAATTTATTATCATTTTGGAATGCTATTATTAATGCAAAACGAGGACGTTCTCTGTTGGTAGCTAACTTTACATTCCAAATGTTAGTATTTTCAGTTGTTAGTTGAGGATTATAATGACAGTCCCAACTGTGGAATGCTATTGGTAAGTTTTCTCCGTTTTTATCACTTTCATCATATTTAATTTACTAAAATCCGATAAGTGTACATGAGGAATTCTCCATGAAATATTTGTAATTTTTATTTTGGGTTTTTCAGTATTTGCTGTTGAATACACCATGCCTTCATCACTTTTACTAAGCAGTAAAAATTAATTCATGTTTAGATTTTAAAATTACTTTATTGAAATCTTCAGTAAATCCCATTAAAAGTTTCAGTGGAATATAAAAATTAAAAATTGAAAAATAAAAATTAAAAATTGAAAATTAAAAAATTGAAAATAAAAATTAAATTAGGGTTCTTCTTATTTTTGGTTGTTGTTTTTTTGGAATGTGATAAATTTTTATTTTTCTAAATTGTTTAAACAAAAATATTAATGATGGGTGTGAAAATATAAAGGAAAAATTTTAAATTTCTGTGTGTGAAAAAATGTTATTCTCTAAATATTGTTTTAATAAGACATTTTTCAATTATTTTCCTTAATTTTAATTATAGGAATGTAAGAACAATAATTCAATAAAAAGCAGTCCAATAGTAAAGTCAAAAATGGATATTTCATCATCTCTAATTAATAAATTTAATAATTTCAACAGTAAACCAATTCTCTATATTAAAGACATGGAGAATTTAAAATCCTATACTGTGTTGAAAGCCATACGAATTAAAACTAAAATTGGCAAATGCATAAGACTTGAAGTCGAAAATAACATTATATTTCTACCAACTAGATATAACGCTATGACTGAAGAAGAACTAGTGGAATTATCCTCTGGAAATTACTGCATTAAAAAAGAAGCTGGAGTACACGAGAAATCATATCAATTGCAGCTGGAGCAATTCAATTTAAATAATGAATATATTATTCTTCAAAATAGTACATATCCAGTATGGAATTAAAATGTAATAAAATGTTATTAAATAAATCAAAAATTATATAATAAAATTAAAAAAAGTTTTCTTTTTATTTATTATAAATTTCATACAAAAATTGTAGGCATAAATGTCCACAATTAAACGAATTATATTTTTGATGTTGATTGTAGTTATATTCTAAATTTCTACCCAAGTATTTTACTACTACTTCCAACGGTGGCTGCAAATTTCCAAAACTATCAAAATATTCATTTTGTTGATTATTTTTATAGTATGCTACCCAATGTGTTCCACAGCCAATTGATGAATCTAAATTAATAATTCCACATTCTTTGAGTCTAGGACGTTTGAGAGTGAGTCTCGCATAAAAATACCTCTAAAATAGGGAATATGTGTGGCAAACATCCTTAAATCAACATCAGTGAGTGGTCTTTTGGGTAGCATCTTTAACAGTTTTTTGATGATTTATTACATACAAGACCATATCCTTTTTATATGGCTTAAGAAATAATCCTTTTCCCATTGCAATAGCCTCCATTGTTTTATTATGTTTAATGGCCTCATCAAGATTTTGCTTAGCATTTTTAGCAGTGTTAATTGCTTTAACAATAGCTGATCCACCAGAAGATAGACTACCTTAGGCTCCGAGTGCTGTAAGAATTGATACTAAAGGCAAGAAACCTCCAATTTTGGGAACATTTATTATGCGAGGTATAACAACTTTAGATTTTTTTCCTTTTAGAGATTTATTGATAACTCTACGTGCAATTTTAATAGCGTCATTAATATCTCTGGGTTTTTCCTTCTTTAAACTTTTTGTAGCCATTCTTACCGCATCGTTAAAAATTTTCTTTCCACTTTTGTATTGACCCTTTACCCCCATTCCAAATTTAACTTTTGCTTTCATTGCGTTGCTTACAAAATATGCATTTGTTTTCTCGCCAATACTACTATCCTCGGCTAAAACTCTTTCCCAAGCACGATTTTCAAGTATTTTATCAGCTTGATGTCGTTTATTAATATCCTTATTTTGGGAATATGCTATATCATGTTCTGAGGCAGGATGAAATGAATATGAAGCACATATATAGCGATCACATTGGTATGGATATGAGCTATAAGAAATTTTATGATATATGTCAAGAATGTTGGAAAGACAAGTATGGATTTTTAATAATAAGCAAAGATGATGATTTAGATGCAGGTCGCTATAGAAAATCGTTTAATTTTTTCATTGAAATATAAAAGGATGAATTCATAAATATTAGTTAGTTACGAATAGATCATTGAATCAATTAGATCGATATCAGACCAGCCAGCAGACATCTGATCTGATAAACCAGACCAGCCAGCAGACACCTGATCTGATAAACCAGACCAGCCAGCAGACACCTGATCTGATAAACCAGACCAGCCAGCAGACACCTGATCTGATAAACCAGACCAGCCAGCAGACACCTGATCTGATAAACCAGACCAGCCAGCAGACACCTGATCTGATAAACCAGACAGCCAGCAGACACCTGATCTGATAAACCAGACCAGCCAGTAGATATCTGATCTTGCTGATACCTAATCATAATTTCAAAACTAATAAACGATGGAGGAAAAAGTTTTGGAAGAATTAGTAAAGACGAGAAATGCTTTGAAAAGGAAATTTCAAAGTATAAAATTTGATGAATCTAACACATCTAAACAACTCAAAGATACATTTAGGCCTATAACGAAACCATTGAAGGAATTTATTGATATTTCTAAAAATACGAATACACCAGCCAGCAGACATCTGATCTGATAAACCAGACCAGCCAGCAGACACCTGATCTGATAAACCAGACCAGCCAGCAGACACCTGATCTGATAAACCAGACCAGCCAGCAGACACCTGATCTGATAAACCAGACCAGCCAGCAGACACCTGATCTGATAAACCAGACCAGCCAGTAGATATCTGATCTTGCTGATACCTAATCATAATTTCAAAACTAATAAACGATGGAGGAAAAAGTTTTGGAAGAATTAGTAAAGACGAGAAATGCTTTGAAAAGGAAATTTCAAAGTATAAAATTTGATGAATCTAACACATCTAAACAACTCAAAGATACATTTAGGCCTATAACGAAACCATTGAAGGAATTTATTGATATTTCTAAAAATACGAATACAATTTCAAAAATTATTAAAGATGAAATTAAAAATGAAATGGCTAATTACTCAAATATTAGCTTTAACAAAGTACCGATGAAATTCGAGTCAAGTACTCCGAAGAAAGAACATATAAGTACTAATGGTGAAGATGAGACACAAAAGTCTTTATATAAGACAAATGATGATGAAAATTTCTATTCTCAAGAGGATGCAATAGAGAATGATGATATTAATGTTTCAACAAATCCGATAGATTTATCCTGGTTGGGTAAAAAAAATATGTTGGATACTCTATATGGGCCACATAAAAATTCTAGTGGAGAATGGAAATTTGGTAACAGCAATATAAAAATAAATGACGATAAAATTGAGGTAGGAAACCAAATGTGGCTCCTTACACCAGGTCTTTATCAGTTAATGTTTTATTCAAAACCGGTGAATTATGATAAAACTGAATTGGAGATTTACAAGAAGATTTTAATTGAAACAAATGCTCATAAAAGAGATTATAAATCCGATGGACAGCTAAAAGGCACCAGAGCATATAAATATCGAAACATTATAAGTAAATTATTTAAAAATGATAAGACAGGAAGTGGTTTAATGAAATTGAATTCAAATAAATCAAATTATATATATTGGAATGATCCAAATGAGTTGGTTGATCGCCTTCGGCTATTGATAGCATCACAAGTCGCTGGTCATAATAATCATAATAATGAAATAGTCTCAATAATTGAAGAATTGCGAGAAGCTGATATTATTATATAAAATCTAATGAATATCTTACAAATTAATTAATAAGTGCATAACATTCAACAAGTTTGGATGTCATATATATTGAAAATTACAATTATGAGAAATTTAATATAAAATAAATAAAATGTTGCCAAAGTGCTTAATTTCATTGTGGATAGCGTTAACATCATTTACTAGCAAAACGAGAGGAAATATATTCAAATTATTTTGGAAGAAAAAGACTCACCATCAAAAATTTTCTTATTCATATAAAACAACAGAAATAAAAGAGACATACATATAAAAATCAAAAATGACTACAAAACGAATTCTTGTAAATGAGTTGCATAAACAATTAGATGATTTGTGGCATTTAGATGTTAGATGTAGAATTAGATGATTTGTGTGATGAACATATATTTGTGGCAAGCTGATCTGGTCTGGTTTATCAGATCAGGTGTCTGCTGGCTGTTCTGGTTTATCAGATCAGGTGTCTGCTGGCTGGTCTGGTTTATCAGATCAGATGTCTGCTGGCTGGTCTGGTTTATCTGATCAGATGTCTGCTGGCTGGTCTGATATCGATCTAATTGATTCAATGATATATTCGTAACTAACTAATATTTATGAATTCATCCTTTTATATTTCAATGAAAATATTAAACGATTTTCTATAGCGACCTGCATCTAAATCATCATCTTTGCTTATTATTAGAAATCCATACTTGTCTTTCCAACATTCTTGACATATATCATAAAATTTCTTATAGCTCATATCCATTCCAACGTGACTTAAACATGATATAGCATATTCCCAAAATAAGGATATTAATAAACGACATCAAGCTGATAAAATACTTGAAAATCGTGCTTGGGAAAGAGTTTTAGCCGAGGATAGTAGTATTGGCGAGAAAACAAATGCATATTTTGTAAGCAACGCAATGAAAGCAAAAGTTAAATTTGGAATGGGGGTAAAGGGTCAATACAAAAGTGGAAAGAAAATTTTTAACGATGCGGTAAGAATGGCTACAAAAAGTTTAAAGAAGGAAAAACCCAGAGATATTAATGACGCTATTAAAATTGCACGTAGAGTTATCAATAAATCTCTAAAAGGAAAAAAATCTAAAGTTGTTATACCTCGCATAATAAATGTTCCCAAAATTGGAGGTTTCTTGCCTTTAGTATCAATTCTTACAGCACTCGGAGCCTAAGGTAGTCTATCTTCTGGTGGATCAGCTATTGTTAAAGCAATTAACACTGCTAAAAATGCTAAGCAAAATCTTGATGAGGCCATTAAACATAATAAAACAATGGAGGCTATTGCAATGGGAAAAGGATTATTTCTTAAGCCATATAAAAAGGATATGGTCTTGTATGTAATAAATCATCAAAAAACTGTTAAAGATGCTACCCAAAAGACCACTCACTGATGTTGATTTAAGGATGTTTGCCACACATATTCCCTATTTTAGAGATATTTTTATGTGAGACTCACTCCCCAAACGTCTTAGACTCA
The DNA here is from genome assembly GCA_021234595.1 of Delia radicum. Lineage (NCBI taxonomy): Eukaryota > Metazoa > Arthropoda > Insecta > Diptera > Anthomyiidae > Delia > Delia radicum. The sequence continues at coordinate 171,866,894 of CM037854.1, read as the reverse complement.
AAGAATGTGGAATTATTAATTTAGATGCATCAATTGGCTGTGGAACACATTGGGTAGCATACTATAAAAATAATCAACAAAATGAATATTTTGATAGTTTTGGAAATTTGCAGCCACCGTTGGAAGTAGTAGTAAAATACTTGGGTAGAAATTTAGAATATAACTACAATCAACATCAAAAATATAATTCGTTTAATTGTGGACATTTATGCCTACAATTTTTGTATGAAATTTATAATAAATAAAAAGAAAACTTTTTTTAATTTTATTATATAATTTTTGATTTATTTAATAATATTTATTTACATTTTAATTCCATACTGGATATGTACTATTTTGAAGAATAATATATTCATTATTTAAATTGAATTGCTCCAGCTGCAATTGATATGATTTCTCGTGTACTCCAGCTTCTTTTTAATGCAGTAATTTCCAGAGGATAATTCCACTAGTTCTTCTTCAGTCATGGCGTTATATCTAGTTGGTAGAAATATAAAGTTATTTTCGACTTCAAGTCTTATGCATTTACCAAATTTAGTTTTAATTCGTATGGCTTTCAACACAGTATAGGATTTTAAATTCTCCATGTCTTTAATATAGAGAATTGGTTTACTGTTGAAATTATTAAATTTATTAATTAGAGATGATGAAATATCCATTTTTGACTTTACTATTGGACTGCTTTTTATTGAATGTTTGTTCTTACATTCCTATAATTAAAATTAAGAAAAATAATTGAAAAATGTCTTATGCCTTAACTCCACCCTCCAATTGATCGATCCAGAGTGAAGGAAAGTGCATGATAAATCATTGTATTCCCTCACTCTTATATAATTAGTAGTTTGGGGATATATTTGTCAAGTATCCTCTTCTCACATTAAGAAAAATAAATTTTTTAATTAGTATTAAAAAATAGAGATAAGGAGAAACATCAATCTTGAAATAATGATGGAATTTCCGACACTACGCGAAAGAATTAACGCATTTCTTTTTGAGTATGATGGCTACATTTCCTTTGAGGATCTCCATTTCATATTAAACTTTATGAATACAATGGATGAATTTGAAAATAAGGAGTGCTTAGACTCGATGCATGGGGAGCATTTTATCGATTGTCCATGGTCTATTGATAGTTGCATAGAGGGACCAGATACTTGCAACTGCTTCATCTATAGACATAGAAGTCAAGCTGTAATTAATCTAATTGAAATGTATCATAAACATCTAAGTGTTTAATAAACAAATTAATATTAAAACATGTGTAAATACAAATTGTCTTTTACTTTGACCCTAAACAAATTTTAAATAGTTTTAAGCAATATGGTGTCAAACAAAGTTTTAATTCCTATTTTATTATTCATTACAACCCTCCTTAGTGATGGCATAAAACTACTCAAGAATTTTATTGATGTAAACACATTTTTAGTTGCGAATAATATGTTGGCAAGCAGAGTTTTGCTTCCTATACAAATTCAACATAAATTTTACATTGTAGATTAAAGAGTTCTAAAACATATGACCGCCCCTTGTTTCACGCTTCTAGCCAAAAAATATCCTCCACACCTAAAATAATAAAACCATCTTATTAAAACAATATTTAGAGAATAACATTTTTTCACACACAGAAATTTAAAATTTTTCCTTTATATTTTCACACCCATCATTAATATTTTTGTTTAAACAATTTAGAAAAATAAAAATTTATCACATTCCAAAAAAACAACAACCAAAAATAAGAAGAAGCCTAATTTAATTTTTATTTTCAATTTTTATTTTTTAATTTTCAATTTTTAATTTTTATTTTTCAATTTTTAATTTTTATATTCCATTAAAAGTCTTACTGAGATTTGCTGAAGATTTCAATAAAGTAATTTTAAAATCTAAACATGAATTAATTTTTACTGCGTAGTAAAAGTGATGAAGGCATGGTGTATTCAACAGCAAATACTGAAAAACCCAAAATAAAAATTACAAATATTTCATGGAGAATTCCTCATGTACACTTATGGGATTTTAGTAAATTAAATATGATGAAAGTGATAAAAACGGAGAAAACTTACCAATAGCATTCCACAGTTGGGACTGTCATTATAATCCTCAACTAACAACTGGAAATACTAACATTTGGAATGTAAAGTTAGCTACCAACAGAGAACGTCCTCGTTTTGCATTAATAATAGCATTCCAAAATGATAATAAATTTGTTCACTGCAATTTAACTAACCTCAAAGTACACTTGAATTCAAAATCATATCCTTATGATGATCTTAATATTAAATTTGTTAATGAACGCTTTGCTATTCTCTATGATATGTATGTGAGATTTCAACAAAACTATTATATGAAAGAACCTCAACCAATTGTGAATTGTCAAGAATTTAAAAATAATGCTCCTATTATTCTCATTGATGTGAGCCATCAAAATGAATCTACTACAAACGGTCCAATTGATATAAAAATTGAGTTTGAGACAAGCAGTAATATTCCAGAAAACACGTCTGCCTATTGTATTCTCATCCATGATCGATTAATTGAATATAATCCTTTAACTGTTCAAGTACGCAAAGTTGTTTAAATAAATGACAATAACGAATGACTTTTATGATGATATTCGTAATGATATTCATACCAAATTTGACACATCAAATTTTCATCCCAATAATCCATACAACCTACCGCTAATCGATTAATTGAATATAATCCTTTAACTGTTCAAGTACGCAAAGTTGTTTAAATAAATGACAATATGCCAAAAACATATAGTCGTATTTGTCAACGTGAAAAATTAAATTTTCCTCAAACACAGTTATTTTCATAATTTTTTCTAAAATCTTTATAAAATATCATCTATTACATAAGAAATATTTAAAAAAATTAATTTAAATCTAAATAAAATAAAAATTATAATACAATTAAAAATTAATACAATGTTTTATTTACATCTTCCAAATCAATATTTGTAAATATATCATCATCACTATCAATCTCCATAAACATATCACTAATATTATTATGAACATTTAAATTATTATTTTCAAATATCAGAAACAATGATATTAATACCAACACTACGAGAGAGAATTGACACCTTTCTTTTTGAATATGATGGACACATTTCTTTTGAGGATCTCCATTATATATTAAACTTTACGAATATAATGGATGAATTTGAAAATAAGGAGTGCCTAGACTCGATACATGGGGAACATTTCATTGATTGTCCATGGTCTATTGATACTTGCATAGAGGGACCTGATACTTGTAGCTGTTTTGTCTATAGACAGAGAAAACGATCTATAATTAATTTTATTGAAATGTATTATAAACATCTAAGCGTTTAATAAATGAATAAAATGAAAAATATACAAAATACACTGTCTTGTATATTATTTTAAATATTAGGCAAATTTTACTATGTCACCTAAAACACTTGACACATTATGTCTGTAGGCTGATCCCTATAAAAAATTTTACATGTATATCAACGCGACATACAAGATGTGTTTGATCATGATTTGATCTGTTCACTCAAAAATATTCTCATAATGTAAACACAATTTAAATATTAGACAAATTTTACTATGTCACCTAAAACACTTGACACATTATGTCTGTAGGCTGAGAAAACGATCTATAATTAATTTTACATGTATATCAACGCGACACTAATTTGATTATATTGTGTACAAATTCTTCTCAAAAATATTTTCATAATGTAAACACATTTTAAATATTAGACAAATTTTTATCATGTCGCCTAAAACACTTGACATAATACTGTCATCCACATATTTTAAATATTACACTAATTTAATTATATTGTGTACAAATTCTTCTCAAAAATATTTTCATAATGTAAACACAAAGAATTTTCTATGCACATAATCCCATCATCCCAGTGAAAAAACTGGGGCGGAAAATTCTTCTTTTTTACTGGGCCAGAAAATTCTTCTTTTTTTCATAGATGTAAAATTGTGAAAAGCCGTCGGCAAAACATAATTGTGTAATAAAAATATTCTCCACACACACACACACACACACACATATTTTAAAATAAGCTATATTTTCACATCTCTATGTAAATTTTCAACACACAGAATTTTTACTGGGCCAGATGTTTATGAAAATTTATCTTTTTTTACTGGGGCAGAAAATTTTTCTTTTTTTACTGGAGCAGAAAATTCTTCTTTTTTTCATAGATGTAAAATTGGGAAAAGCCGTCGGTAAAACATAATTGTGTAATAAAAATATTCTCCACACACAGAATTTTTACTGGGCCAGATGTTTATGAAAATTTATCTTTTTTCACTGAGTCAGAAATTCCACTTTTTCATTTAAATTTATTTTTTTCAACTGCGCAAATTTTTTGAAAATATATTTTTTTAAATTTATTATTTTCACTGCGCAAATTTTTTTGAAAATATATTTTTTTAAATTTATTTTTTTCACTGCGCAAATTTTTTTAAATTTATTTTTTTCACTGCACAAATTTTTTGAAAATTTATTTTTTTAAATTTATTTTTTCACTGCGCAAATTTTTTAAATTTATTTTTTCACTGCACAAATTTTTTTGAAAATTTATTTTTTTAAATTTATTTTTTTCACTGCACAAATTTTTTTTTTTAAATTTTTTTTTTTTTAAATTTTTTAAATTTTTTTTTTTTTAAATTTATTTTTAAATTTTTTGAAATTTTTTTTTTTTTAAATTTATTTTTTAAATTTTTGAAATTTTTTTTTTTTTTAAATTTATTTTTAAATTTTTTGAAAATTTTTTTTTTTTTTAAATTATTTTTTAAATTTTTTGAAATTTTTTTTTTAAATTTTTTGAAATTTTTTTTTTTTTAAATTTTTGAAAATTTTTTTTTTTTAAATTTTTTTTTTTTGAAATTTTTTTTTAAATTTTTTTTTTAAATTTTTTTTTTAAATTTTTTTTTTTAAATTTTTTTTTTTTTTAAATTTTTTTTTGAAATTTTTTTTTTTTAAATTTTTTTTTGAAATTTTTTTTTTTAAATTTTTTTTTTTTTTAAATTTTTTTTTGAAATTTTTTTTTAAATTTTTTTTTTTTTTTTTAAAATTTTTTGAAATTTTTTTTTTTTTTTCCTCTGCCCAGCCTCTGCCAGCCTCTGCCGACTGCGCTGCTGCGTCGTTACAAACTCCCCATTTCCTATCTACTTAGGTTTAGACAACATGCCTACTTGAAGGGGCGTTCAGTAGAAACGGCTCTGGAGATAGGGGGTCCTATCTCCACTCCTATGGGTGACCACGATTAATAGTCTCTTGAGGATTCTATCCTGTGAAGGTTTCCAACCTGTCTGCTACGCAGACGATGTGGCGATACTTTTAAGGGGGGCGAATCCTAGATATCTATGTAGGAGGGCATCTTATGCACTCGAACTGGCGTACAACTGGGCTAGGCCCAGGGGCCTAAATGTCAATCCGGACAAAACCGAAATATGCCTTTTTACTAGGAAGAGGAAGATCATTGATTTTGATGAACCTATCTTTCTGGGAAAAACGGTTCACATCTCCGATAGGGTCAAGTATCTGGGAGTTGTTCTTGATAGGAAACTATCCTGGAGGGACCATATTGAGGAAAGGGTGAAGAGGGCCAACATATCGTGGGCCCTCTTTACCCTGAGGGCTACCGGGGAATGGGACAATAATGGCCATATTACCGGGCACCGTACTATTTTGGACCAATTGCCCAGAATGGGATTGCGACAGGATTTCAGAGAGGTCTGTCACGACGCTCTGTGACACGTTAATCCCCGACAGGCAACCATGGTTAAATGGAACCTTCTTGAGGAACCAACCGGGGATCCACTTTTACACGGATGGATCAAAACTGGATGCTTCCGTCTTCCTGACCATAACACCGTACTACAGGCGGAGGTCACCGCGATTACGCGATTGGCTAGGGGAGGATCTTCCCTGGAATTAGTCATTTTGGAGAACGCTAAACCTTTTCGAGCTCTCAAGGCGGAGCTGGTGGACTGGGCTGACACCATGCATAGGACCATCTGGGCAAATGCGGGTGTTGGCAGGACTACAAATATTCTCTGGGGCAACCCGGACAAGGACAAGACGAGGGAAATTCTGAATCTCAGTAGGAAGGAACTGAGTCTTTTCATGGAAATCCTCTCGGGACACTCGACACTTAGGGCCCATCTCCACCGTATTGGTAGGGCGGACTCGGAAGTGTGCAGGGCCTATGGGGAGGACGAGGAAACCTTGGAACACTATCTCTGTGAATGGCCGGCATTTGTCGGGATCCGGGTCGAAATACTATCCAGTGACCCAATATCCACATTGGGAGATCTTAGGGGCGTATGATGGAAGAAGTTTAGGAGTTTCGTCAGTGCGACGGAGTTCCTGGGATAGTAAGGTGACATAGGACATAGAACCGATTGTTTAGAGCGCACAACAAGCCGACATTCTGGCTTAAGTGTAAGTCCTCAGGGACTTGAGTCGGTTTAGGGAAGTATTTCCCTAAGGAAGTACCTACATGTCAAATCTCAAGTTCCTAGCTCCTACGATTTGAGCCAGGCTATTAACGGATACTTTTCCTTTTTTAACGCCATTTTTACAAGTTTTAATTAGAAGTTCAAAGAAATACATTTTTTAAAGGTCAGATTTGTAGCCAAATGTTAATTGGCAGAATATTAAAAGGGAGATTTTGCCCCCCACCTTAAGGAATTTCACCATATAAATTTTTAATTTTAATTTAATTTAATTTATTTCAAAAAAACCAACCGAGCCCTTCGGGCCATATATAGTTGGTAGACCAACATTAACAATCAACTTCATTATGTCACTTAAAACTATAAAACCTTAAATATCCTATTTTCTAACAATAGAAAACAGTTTGTATATAGCAAGTTTAACTTACAAAAATTTAAGAAAAAAGTTTAAAAGAATTATTAAAGAATAAAGAATATGGCATAAACTCACATGACAATGTCATGTGATAGATAATGTCTGTGCCGGACGAGGAACTTTCAAGCCAAATTTCAAGTTCCTTACTCCAGTGGTTTAAGTTTTGTGATTATTACCAATTTTTTTATTTAAACCCAGAGTTTTTGGTGAGTTCCAAAAAATTTTTGGAACAGAAGGAGACTTCTTCCTTTTTGTCCCTCCCCTAAAAAGTTTACAAAAACCCCTCCTGAGTGGATGTCTAATTTAATCCAAATTTTAAGTTCAATATTGTTTACAATTTTTACCACGCCATTATTGGAAATTCTCGCCGGTAAATTAGCCTATACCTCAGGGAATACATATTATAAAATTTAGATTTCTAGACAAAAGGGTTTGGGCAGTAAATCAAGAGGAAACCTTTTCGCTGTTTGCTCCATTACGTAAACATTTCCAATAATCCCATATTTGTGGATGTCTACGCCAGAGGAGGAACATACATGCCGAATTTCAAAATCAAGCGGTTTGGGCCGAGTGATTAAGCGAACATTTGTTTTTGTGCCACATTTTTATCAAGTTTTATTTGAAATTCCTAAAGGTATATTTTAAGTGCTTTAGCAAATAGATTATTGGCTAATACACTTAAAATTTCAGATTTTTAGCCGAAGGGGTTTAAGCAGGACGATAAGGGGAAGACTTTTTATCTTTTTGTGCCACATACTAACTAATTGCCTTTTGAATACCATTTTTACTATGTTTTTATTGTATATTTTAGAAATTATCTTTTCAGTAAGACCATATACCATTGAGCACATAAGTTATCGTAACGGGCAAGCCCACTAGTTTGTTATCATAGATAACACCTTGCTTTGCCTTTAAGTTTAAAATGTAATTTGTATTGGACAACGGAATAAAGTATTCATTTTTTATTTTACAGCCTTCCATAAATGTTTTACTCAGCGAAGCCGGCTTTGGACATACCACAGAATAGAAAAATAATAAACATTGCCGCAGTCCGTCTACGCAGAAATACTGTAAGATTCACACAATATTCTTTTGAAAAACGATCTTATAACTATGTAAGACATAGCTCCCATTTTGATTTGAGGGTTAAGACAGAAATATTTTCATTCGTAGTCCCCAAATTTGAAATGGGGATAATGCCAGGCCATACCTACCTAAATGTTTGGATACCAACACTAATACATTGTGTTTTATTTTGAAGGTAAAACAATGTCGTCTTCGTACTAAATATACATCTTAATCCGCTATGGTTCGGACCATAGTGTGTACATATCATGGGGTATTTTGCAAATGGGATACTACCTCATTATAAGAAGGCATGTGCAATGACGCAAGCCACTCTACACATCTTTATTGGGCATTGATAGAATGTGGATTTATCACAATTTCATTAATTATCAAAGGTTACTAATCATAAATATAAATGTTTTTATACAAACAAAAACGAATTAAAATGATTAATATATATAGGTAAATAAAATCCAAACCCAAACTACATTGTTATGAAGCTTCAAACTCCTTCAGCTAGAGTTTACAGGCAAGGATCTGGATCTGTGATCAACATCACATGAATTCTGTATAATATTCCACATGTTGGTCATTATATAAAAAAAACTCCTTAAATATTTACAAAACTTACAATGAATAAACATTTTTAGGCAGAACTACACCAGAAAAAAGAGCATCGCTTTATAATAGTTTAAGAGCATCATGTTATGACTACAATTCGTAGCAAGCCACCCCGTTTTTATAAAAATGCTTCTCCCATCCTTTCTGCCATTTATTACGTATATATTTAATCAAATTATTACTAAAAGTACGTTTCCATCAAGTTGGAAAAAGGCAAAAGTTTTACCAATACCGAAATCCAAAACTGAATACAGACCTATAGCCATCTTACCGTATTTGTCTAAAGTTTTAGAGAGACTTCTTCATTAACAAATAACCAGCTATATTAATGATAACAATTTACTAACTGATCGGCAATCTGGGTTTCGTGAAAAACATAGTTGCATCACAGCTTTAACTGATGTTGCGGAAGCTATTAGGAAGGAAGTTGATGATGGGTTTTTAACTATGTTAGTGTTATTAGATCACTCTAAAGCATTTGATACAGTGTATCACGTTATTTTGAAAGAAAAGTTGGAAAAAAATATGAATTTCTCGTCAACTTCTGCAAATTTAGTTGCCTCATATTTGAGAGAAAGGTCTCAGTGCGTTGAGTCTAAGGCAGGAACTTCTAATTTCCTTCCCGTTGTAAGAGGTGTCCCTCAGGGGTCCATACTTGGCCCTCTGCTCTTTTCAATTTATGCGAATGATTTCCCAGCACAACTAAATCATTGCAAAATCAGAATGTATGCTGATGATGTTCAGTTATACATAAGCACCAGGAATGGAAACGTTGATGAGTGCACAAATTTACTAAATAGTGACTTAAATCGTGTTTTCTTGTGGGCTGCGGCTAATGGACTAAGTCTCAATCCGCTAAAATCAAAGTGTATTGTAGTACATAAAAGAACTTCCAAAATTTTAATTAAACCAAATATTCACATTAATGGTCAACCTATTGAAATTGTTAACTCTGCCAAAAAACTAGCAGTTTTTTTTTTAACTTTACACTAACTTGGGCTAATCATGTAACTGCCGTTTGCGGAAGAACATATGCAGGACGTTATGGCCGACTCAACACTGCACACCACTAAACATAAGAACTCTGCTAGCGAAAACATATTTAATGCCGGTTTTGATGTATGGTTCTGAGGTCTTCTCGAGCTGTGATACTGAAGCAGTCGTAGATTCAACGTGGTGTATAACAATGTTATAAGATACGTGTTTGGTCTGAGAAGGTTTGATGCAACATCAAGATATACTAAAAAGCTATATGGAGTTGAATTTGAAAATCTATTGCGCATTAGAACACTAATTTTTTTACACAAAATTATCCGCACACGTCAGCCCGATTATCTGTTACAACGTCTAAAATTTTCAGTATTCCATTCCAGGACTAAAAATTTAACAACTATCAGTCATCATAGTTTGATGTCAGAATGGCAATTTTATATAAACGCTATTCGCCTTTGGAACATGTTACCTATAGCAATTAAAGGTATCAACAACGCTTTAAAATTTAAAAGGAATCTTTGATTATTATTCTTAAATTGTGAACTCCTGATTTATTCTATGATTTATTCTATGATTTATTCTATATTTTATTATTGTTATTAAATTTAATTATATTTTATTGATTTCTATATTTTTAATTTAAAACTAATCTTACAATGTATTGTTTCTGCTTTTTGAAAACGCCTGTGCTAATAATATAAGACTGTAGTCTTACAGTACAGGTTACCAAATAAATAAATAAAAAAAATAAAAAAAAAACGAAAAAAAAAAAAAAAAAAAAAAATTAAATTATGATCCTAAATGACAATCATCTTCAATCATACTTTTCCTCTGCGTGTAGGCGCACTCCGGGCAAGCCCGGCTTGTGTATTATAATTAAGTTATTGTATTTTTAAGTCAACTTTATATGCGTGTCTACAACTATGCATGTTCTATTTTAATAAAGCAAAAAAGGTGTAATTGGCACTACTGAAATAAAAATTCATTTGTATAAAAAATAGCTGTTTACTATGTTGCTGTCGTTTCCAAAATAATAAGTAGCTGACCACACGGCGACGATTGCAGTGAACGGCATTTGTAGTCGTGTAGCTCTGTAGCCTGCTGTGGTCCATGTGTTTATAGCATTATAGTTAATGCGTTGAGTAAATTGTATCATTATTTGTAAAATTTCTAGCATATATCTGCGGTTGTAATTATTCTCTGTGTTCAAAATTGATGTATTATCAAAATCTGGAAAATGATTAGAATTATAACAGTGTAATAATAATGCAGTTTCTGATCAGATTTATATCCTGCAATTCTAGTCTTTAGCTTATTCTCTGTTGTACCTATATATGCCTTGTTACAATTTTCATTATTATTACCCTTACATGGTATCTTATTAACTAAATTAGACATTTCTAATTTAATTTATTTTATCCTTAGTTTTGCTGAATAATCTACCTAATGTGTAATATGTTCTATGTGCCACTAAATATTTCTTATCATTATAAATTTTTGTTTTTTTTTAATCTTTCAGATATAAGAGGAACATAAGTTAGAGGTTTATAAATTTTAGGTTTAGTAACCGTTCTTATATTTAAATTATTTCGATTTTTATATTGTCTTATTAATTTACAGATCAGTAGAATAGGGTAATTATTATCATTCAAAATATTTTTAATCTTATCTATATTAACTCGGTGAAATTCTACATCGCTAATCTTCAAAACATATTCAATTAGATTCCTTGCATTATTTATTTAATTCTCTTAGGTTGTTTTGAATAATAGTTAATAATTCTTCCAGAAGCTGTGGGTTTTTGGTACCAATCTATTACTAAATTATTAGCCCTTCTTATTATTAATGTATCTAAATAACAAATTTTAGAATTACATTCCTCTTCAATTGTAAATTTTATATTGTCATGAAATGAATTAAATGTTGACAAAATATTATCAACTGAACGATGTGAAATAATGCAGAACAAATCATCAACATATTTTGTGATTAATTTCGGTTTTACATCTAATTCCTCAATGCAAGAATCTAATAATTTGTCCATTACAATATCAGCTGCAACTGTAGAAGCTGGAGATCACATTGGAAGTCCCTTATTTGTATATATATTCTACCATCATATTTAAAATATATGTTATCCACTATACAGAATTTTAGAATACGTAAGAAGAGGTTTTTTTCTATTTTCGTGTATTCCTTTATAATATTCCATTTCTCATCAATAATATCTAGAGCTATATCTATTGGTATATTTGGAAATAAAGATACAACATCAAGTGAAACTAATTTTTCAACGTCTTGTATCTGTAAATTTTTTATCTTTTCTTTAAAATGTAAAGAATCTTTTACATTCTATATTGAATTTTTTAGTTACCTTCTTAAGAATACTTGTAACGTACTTACAGAGTTCATAAGATGGAGAATTAACAAATGAACATATTGGTCTTAAAGGGAATTGTTCTTTATGGATTTTCGGTACTCCATACAATCTAGGTGCTGTAGATATATTTGTCTTAAATTTGTTCTTTTCCAAAGATGTAATAATCATAAGTTGAAAAGATCCTCAACTAAATTATTATTTGTCATCTGTAATCTATTAGTTGGATCCCTATTTGTTAATTCATATGTGTTAATATCACTTACAATATTATTCATTCTTAAAACATAATCGCATTTATTAATTGCCACAGTTGTATTCCCCTTATCAGCATATAAAATAAGTAGATCCTTATTACCTATTAAGAATTATCCAGCTCTATTAACCTTTTTCAACATAAATTTATCCCTATTTGTCAATCGTTCCCTATTCAAATGACTATCCACAATATTTGTAATTATATTCGTCGATATTTCCTGTTCCTCTTTTCCTGTTAAAGTCTGTATAAGGTCTTCACCATCTGCTATCATTTTAATAACTGGAAAATCTTCACTTTTGATTGTAAGTGCGTGTTTCTGCCCTAGAGAAAGAACCTATTCTACATCAGTGGGGATGTTAACATTTGATTTTTTTTAGAATTTTTTTTTTTGTTTGATTTTTTTTTTGTTTGATTTGTTTTTAGAAATTTTAAAGGGTTTTTATTTTAAAAATTAATAAAATTGTAATTATTGACGAAAAGTTAAAAATGAAAGGCAAACTCAAAAGAACGCTTGAAAAGCTTCTGAAATCGTCCAAAATATAAATCGAAGTGAATTGGAAATACATAATTTAGTTTAAATAAGACCTGGGCGATGTCAGGTATATTTTTAAATTTTCCAATTGTATATTTTTTCTTTATCATTCAGACTACAAATTTACGATTTTGTTATTACAAAACATGGAGTATAGCCCCCGATGGGCTCCCTCCGATCTTAAAAAAGTATATGCATATATGAAAAATGAGAAAAATAGTGAATAATTTGTTCACTAATGTTAAAAATAATTCAAATAACTGGCAGCCTGGGTCCACGACATAGTGTCAAAATACATTTCAAAATATGTGTTTTCTCGAGTATTTTAATGCTGTTTTTAAATAAGTCTAAATTTCCTAAACTTTAAACATTTTTTCATGCACAGATGTGTCAAATTTCTCCGTCACTTTTAAACCTCAAAACATGGGATAGGGCCGCTGAAAATTACGTTTATCATATGTTTTGGCTCCTTTATCTCCTATCCGAATTTTATTAAGTTCAAAGGGAACCCATCGGAAAAGCTTCATAGTAAGTGTCAGGCAATTTTTTTTAGGATATTTGTCTTTTAATTTGTCTGCAAAATCTGAAACTTTTGAGTTCATGAATAAAATATACGTAGTTTTTGGACGGTTATAAATCTTTAATTTTCCTAGTTAAAACATTTGCATAAAATAATACGTTAATTTATTTAAATTTATAAGTTTTTGTCTGCCATTGTATTTACACGGACATAATTATATAAATTCATATATAAAATTATTGGGTATACAAGTTAATAATGTCGATTTTTTTGCTTGAAAAATGCATTTATTATAATAACAAAATGAATTAATACATTATTCAAAGTATTGACCATCGTTAGCCACTACTTTTTCCCATCTTTCTGGTAGCATATGGATTCCGCGCCAAAAGAACTGCTCCGGTTTTGAGGTAAAGAATGAATCCAGCCAATTTCTGATGCCCTGTTCTGAAGTGAAGCGTATTCCAGTACGGGCGTTCTGCATCGATCGAAAAAAATGGTAGTCTGAAGGGGCAAGGTCTGGGCTATAAGGCGGATGAGCCGAAACTTCGCATCCACTGTTTTAAAAATAATTTTTGACCGGTCTTGCAACATGTGGCCGAGCGTTGTCATGATGGAAGATTATGGCCTCGTGTCTGGTCGAATATTCTGGTCGTTTTTCGTTGATTGCTCTCTTCAAACGAATCAATTGTGTTCGGTACAGGTCCCCTGTGATCGTCTGACCCGATTTCAACAGCTCATAATACAAAATACCCTTCTGATCCCACCAAATACAGAGCTCCAAGGATATTCGGCTTCGGCGTTGATTTGGCTGGTTGGCCGGGCTTTACATATGACTATTTGAGCTTGGGTTATCGCAATGTATCCATTTTTATCACCAGTAACAATACGATGCAAAAATTACCACTTTTGAATTGCGCAAACCATGTGATAGTTATGTCATATGTTGTCCAAATCGACATCATTAACTTGTATACCCAATAATTTGGTCGAAAATTTTTAACATGATGTCATATATAGTTGCGTCTTATCGTATCTCGCTCAATATATAATTGTATATTGCATTCAGAATACGCTATAACAAATCCAATTAATAATGACGTTATATATATCTAGATATTGCAAAATACAAAATAATATACACTAATACCCTGTGTTTTGGGGTCTCTTTAGTTTGTAGTTATCCAAGCACATGAACTTGGACAACTTACTAAGGCGAGACTGTTGGTTTGTATCTTCCTACAGCACTTTAACTGTAACAAGATTGTATCGTTTAGTTGAAATTAAACACCTTTGAGTTGATGCGAGTCATGTGACCTAATGCTTCATATTGGTCCATGAAATCGGTGTATTGGGATTTTAATGTTGGATCCTTAGATAACCTTCGTTCTAAGGCTTGGAACCTCGAGAGGGCGATATTTCTGGTTTCCCCTAGGGCGCTTGGGTTCTCTGAGAATAGCAATCTAACTGTAAACCTACCATTTTCGTCTCTGGTTGTGTTTTGAGCAAAGTGCGTCTCACACCTTTGTTCGTCGATTGTAAGATTTTTATCTGTCTCGAAATCGTCTAACTTCCAAAACCGTTGTATTAGTTCATTTGGGGTTTCTTCATCTTCACCGTAAACAGCGCATATTGCTGAATTACCTGAATTATCGACATCCCTTTTTATTTTACCGCTCACTATCCAGCCTAGTTTTGTATTTTGGAGTGTTGGTAAATCATTCGATAGTTTAATTCTTCCGTTTAACAGTAAATCGTTGTAATACTCTGCCCCCAGCAGAATGTCAACTTTACTAGGGTCGCTGAATTTTGGGTCCGCTAATTGTATGTTTTCTGGCATTGGCCATGATGATATGTTGATTTCCTGAGCCGGTTGATCAGGAACAATGTTAGGAAGCACGTACGCCTCTAATCTCGTTTTGTATCCGCTTGTCAAGGATCGCAGATTTACATTGACACGTTTGTTCGTATGCTTTGATTTTCTGCCAATTCCTTCGATCCTCAAGGATGTTTCTGATGGTTTTATGTTAAGTTTGTTCATCAGTCTTTCCGTCACGATGTTGATTTGGGAACCGGAATCCAAAATTGCCTTGAACTCACCGAATTGCCCGTTATTAGCCTGAATTCTGACTCTTGCTGTTGCTAATAACACGTAATCCTGCCGGGCGCCATGATGTTGCGCTGAAGCCACTGTAGGTGGAGCTGGTACTGACCTTGTGACCTTACATCTTCGTCGTTATGAACCAAGGTGTTGTGTTTGTGCGGACATTTGGTGCAATGTTGATAGGAGCATTTATTCGCGAAATGCCCTGGTTTGAGACAATTAATGCATAAATTGTTTGTTTTTAAGTGTTGCAACCTTTTGTGGACAGGTTGGTTTAAGAATGCTTGGCATCTGTATAGAGGATGATATTTATTTTGGCAAGCACTGCATTTAGATTCAGGAGCATATGCCTTTGTTGCTGCTGTGGAGCATGTTTTATGTGGGGGTTTTGATGAAGGTTGCTTACTCTTCTGATTGATTGCTTCCAATGTTTGGAACCTGTTTTCTAGGAAATTGAGGAATTCGTCCAGTGAAGGAATTGCCTTTGGCTATTGTAGAGAGTTCCCTTGTCTAATTTGCTGATGATTATGTGAATGATGATTGGGTCCCAAGTTTGTGTACTTACACTTAAATTGTTAAGTGCTGCAATTGTTTCTCGTGTTGTATCGTGGAGGGATTTAATGGCTGATGCAGAAGGATTATCAGCTGGTAACCTGTGCTGGCCGGTTAATCTTTCCAATAGTGTGAACGTCAAAATTCTTGTATTGTTGTACCTATTCTGAAGCATTGTCCAAGCCGTTGTGTAATTGGCTTCAGTCGGTGACAAATGCTGGATAAGGTTATGAGCCTCTCCCTTAACGTGGTTTTTCAGGAACCACATCTTTTTTATGGCTGAAATTGGCTGTTTATGTACCATCTCGTTGAACATGTCATAAAACGATTGCCATTGTAGATATTCACCATTGAAAGGTTGTATGGTGATCTTTGGTAGATGGATCGATGATTCTTGGGGTGGCGTCATCAGACCTTCTTGAATTTCTTGAACGCGCATAATTTTGTCCCAAATTGATGATTCTGCGGCTAAGTAGTGCTCCAAATCGTACTCTTCGTCTGTGCCGCATATATTGTTGTGCAGCTGTTGCACAGTGTTGAAGTGATTTTCTAATTGCCTCAATTTTGTAGCCACGTAAATGTTGGATCTGCCTGCGCTGTCTGCAAGTAATTCGTCCAACATATTATTTATGGTTACGATGAGTGTTCGTTGTTTCATTACCAACCATTGTTTTGCAGGTGGTAATGATTGTTCATGTTCGGTAGCTTTAGGTTGGGCTCCTGGTGTTGTAAGCCTTAACTCTTTCATGATGTCTTCCATTTCATCCACCATGTCCCTATGCCGTTGGCCTATAGTCTCATATAGACCACTTGTGAAGTAGCGATGGTCCTCTGGCACCTTAGGTAGTCTGCGTATTATGTTGTCGGTGTTCTCAAATTTCTGCCATAGGATGGTTAGTTCGCTGGCCTTTTTTTCGTAGTATTCCAGCGTTCTTCTATCCTTGGGGGTTTTCTTTAATGTGGATATTACCCTGTTAATATCCGCAGCTAAGTCTTCTTGCTGAACGGTGAGACTGTCTATGGTCGCCATAATCGCTGCCCTTATTTAGGTACCAGCTGGAACTGATGAATCCACTGGAACTGTTGAAATCGTCTTCGTAGCCTCCTTTGAACACAAGAACACGCTAGTCAGACTTCGTATTGAGATAGCTGCAGAACGTCAGCTGGAAATGATGAGTCCACTGATAAAACTGGCTTTGATGACTGTGGGTAGCCTTGTACTACTGCACACTCCTGAATTTTGAGCGCGTCAGCTGGAGAATGATGTGTCCACTGACGAACTGTCTTGATGTGTAATCGCTGAGTGTTTCGAGTTCCTTACCACTGGTGGGGGGAAACTCGAAATTCAGTGATCACGTCGGGGTCACCAAATGTTTTGGGGTCTCTTTAGTTTGTAGTTATCCAAGCACATGAACTTGGACAACTTACTAAGGCGAGACTGTTGGTTTGTATCTTCCTACAGCACTTTAACTGTAACAAGATTGTATCGTTTAGTTGAAATTAAACACCTTTGTGTTGATGTTAATGACTAACAATAATTCTACTTTATTTGGTGGTTTTTTATACAGTAAAAATGATAAGTTGCAATACAATAAATTATAAGTTTACATGAATAAGCATAATGAAGTTATTGAGGTTTTTTAATATAAATGCATACTAAACAATATTGATGTTGTTGACTTTATAACGTTGATGATGACATAAATGCATACATAACAGTGTTTATGTTATTGACTTCGTTAAAGTTGATGAACTACAGAACTGCATACATAACAGAATTTGTGTTCTATATTTTTGGATTTGTGATAGCGATGATTAACCCATGTAGGACTGAACACCCTGGTTTGCGTCGGTAATGGGGACCGGAGAATTGTGACGCAAACCGAAACATTATTTCTCATATATTACATATTTATACCATAACCCTATATTTTAGCGGGAAAAAAGTATTTTTTGATAAAAAAAAACGTTTTTTTTCAAAAAAAAAATATAACTTTTTTATTATTTTTGGAAAACATGTTTTTATTAAACTAAAAATCCATTAGAAAAAACATAGCATAAAAAATTAAAATAAAAATTTAAGGAAATTCATCGCATAAAATTAATTGTATGAATAGACGTGTTTATATTTCTATTCTGAGCTTGAGTCATCTAAAACGATTACCATCTCTACAGTTCCATTTGGCAATCTTGCTGATTTTTTTATGAAATGATCTCAAGTTTATTGCATTGTAAGAGCTTTTTTAAATATAATTCCTTGTAATAATTAAGAGCGTCGGCTACATTTCTTGACACTTTTAAACTGGTATCATCGCCCGGATCATTATTTTGAAATGCTTGAGATATCAACTGCATCGCCGTAGATATTAGCATTGGTAAGTTTTTGTGTTCTGCTTCACTTTGTTTGTGTCAAAAAATCGGGTTTCGACGAACATTTTCATATTAACGACGCAAATCGAAGCATTTGCAACGCAACTTCGAAGACACGTGACGCAAACTGAAACATAAACGACGCAACTTCGATGTCACAGCAAATTTTTAAACGACGCACTGTGGCGATGAAACCCGTGGCAAAAATACAAAATTTGATGACAAAATTTCTTGAAATGAATGAATATATATTAAAAAGAGCTTCTTACTGATCATAATTCAAAAACGTTTTCTTTAATTGGATAAAAATTATAGTGGAGCTGCTCAAAGCCGACAATTTTTTAGAACGCAAAAAAGTAGATCTTGCAAAAAAAAAAATACCCTTTAGAACTAAAATGTCAGAAACATTGTAGTTTGATAATTACTTTTTTGGTATTTTTTCAAAGGTATGTATATTTTTTATTAAAAGAAGTAGCAAAATGTTCATCAGATTCCCTACTTTTTCGGCAGTTGCCGTTTTCAGACACCCTATAGTTAGATAAGTTTTACAAATAAAATAGAGCATATCTAAAAATGGCCAAAAATAGTCTCGTCCATATTTTCTGAGGATATTTGCTACAAATACTTTAAAAAATTTAACTAAATTTGGCCACAAACAATTACAAGTTTACTTGAAATAATAAGAAAGCTGTTACAATAACATAGCGAAAACGATAACAATTTTTTCCATATTTTTAAAGTATGTAACAAAAATGTGTTCAAAATGTGAAAAGAAATAAAAAAAAGACTCTCCACAATTTTTTTCAAAACTATGAATATTTAATATCTCCGTTTCATGCCAGAATTAGGCACATGGAGTTTATTTTAATACTAGCGTATACAATTTCGCGAGAATGAGAATGCTTTGATAAGAACGCAACACCAAAAGAAAAACTATCTGCTCGAAAAAAATTATACAAAATTAATTTTTTTAAGAAGCTTGGACTGAAAGTAGACTGCCCAAAGCAGGGGTATTTAAATACTAACGATGGTAATATGAGCAGAGAATTTTTTTGAAATTATGAGGTAACGGCCCGAATTTCTGGGATCGACAATAATATTACAAAAAGGTTGGCAGTTATCCTTAATGTTATAAACTCTAGAGAAATGGTAAATAGCCCAAAATTTGATGATTATGCATCAAAAACTGTCCAACTTTTGGCTCAAATGTACCCTGAGAAGAAACTTACTCATACGGTACATAAGATTTTGGCTCATGGTAAATATTTAATTGAATATCAATGCTTACCTATTGGAGAGTTGTCAGAAGAAGGAAACAAAGACTATAAAAAATTTAGATACACGAATACTTGCAGGATTTCACGGATTAGAGGATATTTTTAATATGCTGGCGGCCTTCATACCCACGTATTTCATAACGAAGAAATGTAAGATCTCGAAAGGATTTGCAAGAACATAATTATAGCTCCGATTTGTTAAGTCTATTAGATATCGCTCCCAATGTTAATGACTATTTTAAAGAGAACTAACTAATAAAAAAAAATTATACTAGTTTAAAAAAATATACAAAATAACTTAATAGCTACACTCAAAAAAATGAGTTAGTAGAAAAGTCAGTAAAACGTCTTGTAAACCAGGTATACTATTTTTCAGCAAATTTTTTGTTAAACTTAAGTTTTCAGCTAAAATTTGAGTTATACTTATTCAAGACTTAACTGTTTTGAACTAATGTTTTACTTATGTTTTACTAATATTTTACTAATTTATTTTGCTAAAAAAATTGTTCTGATTACCACATTAATAGTGTGGAATACAACCAGATTGAAAGATATACACAGAATTGAAGTAGATGTCGCGGCATGTCAACATGTAGTAGTGACGAGGAAAATGATACTATAAAGTACAACTCTAGTAAGACATATAAAAAAAATCAACCATGGAAGATTTTTGTATCTGTTTTTCTTAAATTTTGCGTTGTCACCGGCTTTTCAAAGTAATTGTCTATTAATTAAGTAAAAGACAAACTAAATGTGTATTTGTAAACTAAATATTTATAGATATTTATAATCTAGTGTGGTCAAATTGCAATCGAATATACAGCAGGTAGACAGACTAAAGCGAAAGATTTTTATGTTTCCTTTTTCTTATTGCAAAAAAAGGGTTGTAGATGTTATAGTTTGTTATTTTTTCGTTTCGTTTCTATAATTCTATATTCATTTCTGCGGCATTTGCTTTCCTTTAAAAGATAGCATAATTTAGACAACCATTTATGTGAGTAGTTGAAAGAAAATTTTATTTGTGTTATATATAATGATTTCTATTTTTTTTTTAGATATTACAGTGAACTTGTGAAAACGTGAACTAATTTTTACCAAGGGTGTTCACGTTATCAAATTTGTTCACGTTTTCGGTTGCTGAAATTTTAAAAAAAAAATCACAATTTAACCTCAGAAATAAACTTTAACAATCATCGTAACAATCATAAAAAGTACTTTTCAAAGACACATTTCATCAACTTTGTATAAAAATTAATTTTTTTTATCATTATTTTTCTAAACTTATATTTAACCCTTTGACTACACTTGTACACATTTTTAAAATATATATAATAAAAGTGTTCTTTGGTCTGTACGGACGTGTATTTTAAATCTTCTGTCGATAAAACAGATATTCTATTAAATAAGTGCCTAATATTAATAAAAAAATTAATATACTAATGCCCAGTTTTTCACTTCGTATTTAAATGCCATTTGGACTTTAAGTTCTATTTAAATACAAATGTCAGTTTTTAACTTAAAATTTAAATCACATTTAAGTGACCAATCTTGGGATTTAAAGTCTATTTAAATTGTACAATTATAACATATGATTTTGACAGTTTGTTTTTTTTCGCGTGGTAAAGCAAACAATAAAAAATAAATTAAATTACAGCAGCCAATAAAAATTCAACTTCGGATGGAATTTTCACTTCTCTTCATTTTTATTTTATTAATTTAATTATAATTTATATTTTATTTCTATTTATATATATATATGTATATAATTTTTTTTTTATTTCTATATTTTCTGCTTTTTTCTATTCTTTAAACAGCTGTTTTATGAATAATGATCATTAATTTTTTGACATTCATGATGCTACCATACTTTTGTCGCAAATAAATAACAATTGTCATTTAAGACTGAAAAACTGAAACTGCATTTAAATACAACTTAAATTTAAATGGCAATTAACTAATTGCATATTTAAATACGAAGTTAAAAACTGGGCATAATAAGCGAAAAGACGCTAATAACAATATAATAAATGTTGTTATTTACTGAAAATAAAAATAAACAAAAACAGAAAAAATTTAACATTTAATTTCAAACATAAGAAGAAAAAAAAAATAAAAAAAAAAAACAGAGCATAAAATAAAAAAATAAAATAAACAAAAATTATAATGCCAATTGGCCGCTCTCCTCCTACTCTTAATTCAGTGTTAACCCAACAAACAAACTCATTATCTCCCGCGCAAATTGCGTCTCCTTCAAATATTAATTTACGTCTCTCACATCCCCCCACTACACAGTCTACCACACTATCATGGAGCTCAGAGTGTAAAACTCCTCTTTTACCTTCTGATCAAATAAACAAAAATAATGTTTTAAATATTACTCTACCATCATTCTCATACCCAATGGTAAATACAACTACATACTCGACTGTAAGTACCCAATATAGAGTTACAACATCAACTGAGTTTTCTCTTAAGCCAGTAATGTCTACATGTACAGCGAACACACAAACATACACTAGTACAAATACTCTTAATAATCAAACTCAGCTTGAAACACAAGCAGCAACAAGTGTTAGTACTATACCTTTACAACAGCCGGTAATAGTCGCACCACATGGTGCTATACCCAAAACTACACTTACTGAGACAAATGTACAGAAAAGCGTTGTTACCCCTAAACAGACACAAAAGGGAGTATTAGATAGATATTTAACGGTACTTAAACGGAAAATATTGCTTCATCCTCTAATCAATCAAGGGATGATGAAGAGGTTCCCGTAACCCAAAATCGGTACGCCTTGTTGGCAAATGAAACCGAAGAAGCTCCAACAGTCGGTAAGTCACTAAAACCCCCACCATTATATCTAAGAGAACAAAATTCTAATGAAATTGTTCAATTATTAATTTAAATTATTGGAGAAAACTCTTTTTACGTAACCCCGATCAAAAAGGGAAAAATATGTGAAACCAAAATCCAGGTTAACACCGAAAATGACTTCCGAAAATTGGTATCTGACTTTGAAGCTCGTAATAAAAATTTTTACACCTACCAGCTGAAGAGTATTAGAGGTCTTAAAGAAGTCATTAAAGGGATAGATTCCTCTGTTGACCCATCAGAAATACACAAGGCTTTAGAGATTGAGGGCTTTAAGATAAAAAAAGTCTCAAATATCAGAAATCATGAAAATTTTTTCTTAAATCCGTTTGTGTAATGTGTGGTGAGTTTCACCAATCGGGCAAATGCAATAAATCGCGGAATGACCCATCTGTAAAAAAAATGCAGTAATTGTAATGAGAATCACACTGCAAATTATAGGTGTTGCCCAGTATATACTCCGGTATTGCGCTCTGTTCCTTATAGACGACAAGCCTCTCGAACACATACCACACTACCCCAATACCCTATTTTATCGCAAAACGATCAGGGCAACAATAATGCTCGCTCATATTCAAATGTTTTGAGATCCAAATCGAACCCTTACCCAAATGCTCAACCAAACCCACAAAATGCTAACCCAAATACCCAACCCCACACAAAAACCCAAGATAATCCAGATATTGTGCAACCCCAATGGGAGCCACCAGTACAAAGTTTTTGTAAACTTGAGTCAACTCCAAAGTGGCGCTTAATTAAAATAATAAAACTAGATAAAATTCTACACCACTATTTCAACCATCTAAGTTTGAACCACCTAAGTTGTTTACTTCATCCGTAGTGAGCTGTCAAAGTTAGCTAATTATTGCTGTTTTCTTAAAATGTGAAAAAATTTAAATTTGATAAAAAGCAGTGCTTATTTTTTTAAATTTAAAATTAATAAAGTTAAACTTTTATGATGGAACCTTCAACTTCAGGTATTTAAGTGTACAAAAAATGATTTTGTGTTTATAAAAATATGTGTGGAAATATTTGCAATATTTTTTTAAAACAAGCTTTAAAATCGGGGTATTTTCCATATATGATGGACCAGAAGCAGTGGCGTACCCAGGGGGGGGGCCCTGGGGGCCAAAGCCCCCCCCGAAATATTTTCGATTTTTTATTTTATTTTTGTTTTGGTTAGTATGTAATAAATGAATTTATAATATTTTTTTGAGACTATAATTTTTCAAACTAATGATATATTAACTGAAATTGATCTATGGAAACACTACCATAAAGACCATCAAATCCGCTAGATGCTATTCAAGATTGCAACAAGGAACTTTTTCCAAACGTTTACATGTTTTTACATTTACTGATAGTAATTCCTGTTACAACTGCATCCGCGGAGAGAAGTTTTTCCACCCTAAAAAGAGTGAAAACATATTTAAGGAATTCTATGGGTGAAGCTAGACTTGGTGCTCTAGCTCTTGCATCAGTGTATCGAGAAAAGCAGGGACCGAAAATAACAGTTATTTCCAACTTTTTTTAAAAAAAAAAGCAATTAGAAGTAAATGTCGGAAAACAGTTTCAAGCATACCATTTTGATCCTTATGAACTAGTCTATAATAAAATGCATTGCTTTTTAAAATTTTTATTTTTTTTAGCAAAAATAAAAGTTTTTTTTGATTTTTATTTTTTTGAACAAAAATAAAAAATATTTTTTGATTTTTATTTTTTCGAACAAAAATAAAAGTTATTTTTTGATTTTTATTTTTTCGAGCAAAATAAAAGTTATTTTTGATTTTTATTTTTTCATGCAAAAATAAAAGTTATATTTTGATTTTTATTTTTTCGATTTTTTGTTGTTGTTTTTGTTTTTTCTTTGATATTTTAAATTTTGAATCTCGCTACTAGACGAGGACAAGAAATTCTCATTGAGTTTGTGATTTAACATAACAAATATCTCTACAAATTTTAATAACAAAGTCCCCTGAAGATTTCCTTGGGCAGGAATGAAATTCGGATAGGGACATGCCTACATCAGATTGCTTTTCACAATTTGTTAAATAAGTTTTGGGACTTTAGCACATTTAATTACTATAATTGAAAATAAAAGTAATTTTTTGATTTTTGTTTTTTCGGGCAAAAATAAAAGTTATTTTTTGATTTTTATTTTTTCGAGCAAAAATAAAAGTTATTTTTTGGTTTTTATTTTTTCGGGCACAATTAAAAGTTATTTTTTGATTTTTATTTTTTCAAGCAAAAGATATTATTTGATTTTTATGTTTTCGAGCAAAAATAAAAGTTATTTTTGATATTTATTTCAATTTCTTGAGTTGAAATTCCATAAGTTATAAATTTTTATTTTTATAACGAATAAATAACAAATATATATATATATAAATATATACATATAATATATAAATTTTATGGTTGTCTTTTGTAATATTTTCGAGTTTTATAATCAGTAAAACTTATTTTTAATATGACGATTTTTTTGAAGAATTCTTGTTTTAAAAATGACGAATTTAATTTCCAAAAATTGGAGCCCTGCTCGTACAAATAGAGATGTTTGTCTTGTATGTAGTTAGATACTTAAAAAATGTATAATAATATATATTTATACAGTTATCACAAAAAATAACATTGCAAAATATTTGCTGTATATTAATCATCACTGAAAAATCATAATTACAAACCTAATAACTTTTATTTTTGGTAAAAAAAAAAAATTAAAACCAAAAAAATGACTTTTATACTTGCTCGAAAAAATAAAAATCAAAAAAAATCTTTTGGTAAAAAAAAAAACATTAAAACCAAAAAATGACTTTTATTTTTGCTCGAAAAAATAAAAATCAAAAAATAACTTTTATTTTTGCTCGAAAAAATAAAAACCAAAAAATAACTTTTATTTTTGCTCGAAAAAATGAAAATCAAAAAATAACTTATTTTTGCTCGAAAAAATAAAAACCAAAAAATAACTTTTATTTTTGCTCAAAAAAATAAAAATCGAAAAATAACTTTTATTTTTGGTCGAAAAAATAAAAATCAGAAAATAATATTTATTTTTGCTCGAAAAAATAGAAATCAAAAAATAATTTTAACTTTTGCTCGAAAATATAGAAATCAAAAAATAATTATAACTTTTGCTCGAAAAAATAAAAATCAAAAAATAACTTTTATTTTTGCTCGAAAAAATAAAAATCAAAAAATAACTTTTATCATCTGACTTTTATGAAAAAAGGAATAATTTTTACGGTCCCTGGAGAAAAGGTTGAACCTGACATTGACATTGACACTTTAATGAAAAAAATCGTTGAATTAAATTTTAAGAGCTTTGGTAATAGTATATAAAGATCTTAATTAATATGATAGCTCACTTTAAAAATCAAAATAAAATTATTTAATTGATACATAAATTTGTTAAATATTTCAAAAAAAAAACTTGTTTGTAGATATAAAAAAACTAAAAAAACAAAGACATGTCATAACATTTTTGCTTCAAAATTGCTATCATAACTGGGTATAACGTCAATGGTAACTTTCCCATCCAAAACTTATTTAACAGATACAAAATATTAGTGTCCGACCGAACTCATTTTTTTCGGCCGAAGCCGAACTTCGGCCATAATATCAATGTTCGGCCGAAGCCGAAGCTGAACTTTTTGTTTTAATAAAAAAAAATATAAATTGTTTTTTTAGATCAATAAATTTAAACCAAAATTATATGCTTGTCAAACAAAAAAAATTTAAAAAATAAAAATTGGGCCCCCCCCGAAACAAAATCCTGGGTACGCCGCTGACCAGAAGTAACAAAGTAGTAAAGTGCCGGCTTTGAAGTTGTGTTTTTTGAAAAGCATGGGATTTCTACTTGATATTACAAACAAAAAAGTTGCTAAGTTGATGCTAAGACTGTGAGTTCAAATCACAGTACGACACCAAAAAATAAAAAGTTTTTCATATAGAGCAAAATTAACAATATAAAATACTTTGTTCAATTGACACATAAATTAACCACTGACGAGTCCCAGGAGGGGGACGAAACTGCGGCAGTCTGGTGTATCCCTTGTGTCCGTAAAATTTTTCAATAAAAATGTTTTCTTCTTCTTCTTCCTGTAAAGAGACTAACTAAGAAATATTCTACAGTAATTAATATAAAAAAAAATTAATTACGATTGTCATTATCTGACGGTTTCAAAACACTTTCTAATAATAAAAAAGTTTGCCTTTTTGTTGCCCCGTTTTAAGATATTAATAATTTTATGTAAAAAGTCTTGTTTTCAAAATTCTTTTATTTACCATACCCACAGTGTTTTTGTTGTTACTATTGCTTACTCTCAATGTTAGCTATTTTTGTTGTTGTTGATATTATTGTCAATACATTTTAATATTTAATAGAGATGGCTGCGTGAGTGGCGTTTGATCACCTATGTTCACGAGGGTGACAAATTTACCAGAAAAGAATAAAAATTAACACTCAATTCCAGCAAAAAAATAGGACTTTCTAATAATTTACCAAATTCACGTGTTGGTTTTACATCTTATACTAGTTTGCCCGTGCCGAGATAGTCACGCCTATATAATAACTGTTTTCAATCACGTACTTTGGGCAATCAACTTTTTTTACCAATGCGTTTGACGTTTAATATTTTTTGAAATTAAACTGCACTCAAAAAAATAAGTTAGTAGAAAAGTTAGTAAAACGTCTTGTAAATCAGGTATACTAGTTTTTAGCAATTTTTTTGCTAAAATCGTGTTTTCAGCTAAAATTTTTGTTATACTTATTCAGCACTTAACTGTTTTATACTAATGCTTTACTAGTTTTATACTAATGTTTTACTAATTATTTTGCTAAAAAAAACTTGTGCTGATAAGCACATTAATAGTGTGGACGACAACCAGATTGAAAGATATACGCAGAATGAAGTAGATGTCGCGGCATGTCAAGATGTAGTAGAGAACAGGAAAATGATACACTCAAAAAAATAAGTTAGTAGAAAAGTTAGTAAAACGTCTTGTAAATCAGGTATACTATTTTTTAGCAAAATTTTTTGCTAAAATCGTGGTTTCAGCTAAAATTTTTGTTATACTTATTCAGCACTTAACTGTTTTATACTAATGCTTTACTAATATACTAATGTTTTACTAATTTATTTTGCTAAAAAAAAATTGTGCTGATAAGCACATTAATAGTGTGGACGACAACCAGATTGAAAGATATACGCAGAATGAAGTAGATGTCGCGGCATGTCAAGATGTAGTAGAGAAGAGGAAAATGATACTTAAAAGTACAACTCTAATACGACATATAAAAAAATCAACCATGGAACTTTTTGTATCTGTTTTTCATACATAAAACAAAATTGAGGATTAAAACAAATTAAATTTTGCGTTTTCACCGGCTTGTGAAAATAATTGTCTATTAATTAAATAAAAGACAAAATATAATATTTATTTATTTAAACTAAATGTTTATAAAATATTAATAGTGTGGTCAAATTGCAAACAAACATATACAGAAATGTAGACAGAGTAAAGCGAAAGACAAAGACACACATCTTAGGAAGATTTTTATGGTTCCTTTTTCTTATTGCAAAAAGGGTTGTTTTTTTCCGTTTGTTTTTGTTTATTTTTTCGTTTCGTTTCTATAATTATCTTCTGCAGTTGCGTCCTTTAAACGATAGCATCATTTAGACAACCATTGATGTAAGTAATTGAAAGAAAATTTTTGTTATGTTATATATATTTATTTCTATATATTTTCAGATATTAAATTAATTCATGTCGTCAATGTGGGAAAATGAAAATTTTTATATTTCGTTATTATACACTCAAAAAAATAAGTTAGTAGAAAAGTTAGTAAAACGTCTTGTAAATCAGGTATACTATTTTTTAGCAAATTTTTTTTGCTAAAATCGTGTTTTCAGCTAAAATTTTTGTTATACTTATTCAGCACTTAACTGTTTTATACTTATGCTTTACTAATATACTAATGTTTTACTAATTAATTTTGCTAAACAAAATTGTGCTGATAAGCAGATGTCGCGGCATGTCAAGATGTAGTAGAGAGGAGGAAAATGATACTAAAAAGTACAACTCTAATAAGACATATAAAAAAATCAACCATGGAAGAATTTTGTATCTGTTTTTCATACATAAAACAAAATTGAGGATTAAAACAACTTAAATTTTGCGTTGTCACCGGCTTGTGAAAATAATTGTCTTTTAATTAAATAAAAGACAAAATAAAATATTTAAATTTAATATGTATTTCTAAACTAAATGTTTATAGATTTATAATCTAGTGTGGTCAAATTGCAAGCAAACAAACATATACAGACATGTAGACAGAGTAAAGCGAAAGACAAAGACACACATCTTAGGTAGATTTTTATGGTTCCTTTTTCTTATTGCAAAAAAAGGGTTGTTTTTCTCGTTTCGTTTGTTTTTGTTTATTTTTTCGTTTCGTTTCTATAATTATCTTCGGCAGTTGAAGTGACTGTTAAATGGTTGTCTAAAGCATCATTTAGACAACCATTGATGTAAGTAGTTGAAAGATTTTTTTTGTTATGTTATATATATTTATTTCTATATATTTTCAGATATTAAATTAATTTATGTCGTCAATGTGGGAAAATGAAAATTTTTATATTTCGTAATTATTGTAAATTATTTTTAAAAGAATCACAAAAATATGTTTTATGATTTTCAGCAAATAAATTAACTAAATTACAATTTTTCTACAAGTTTTTTGAGTTTTTTTCAGTCTACTAAAATTCAGCACAAAATTTATTAATTTTTAGCAAGGCTTTTGTATTTCTAATCTACTAAGTGTTAGCAAAACTTTTGCTGAATCTACAAATTTTGTTGCTAAAAATCAGCTCGCTGATTTTCAGCAAAAGATTTTGCTGACATTAGCAGTTTTTTTGCTAGCACCCTCCTGACTAAAATTTTGCTGACTCAGGAAAAATTTTTGCTGACTTTACAATCTTTTTTTTTGAGTGTAGTAAATTATATTTAAAAGAATCACAAAAATATGTATTATGATTTTCAGCAAATAAATTAACTAAATTACAATTTTTCTACAAATTTTTTTGCGTTTTTTTCAGTCTACTAAAATTCAGCAAAAAATTTTTAATTTTTAGCAAGGCTTTTTTATTTCTAATCTACTAAGTGTTAGCAAAACTTTTGCTGAATCTACAAATTTTGTTGCTAAAAATCAGATCGCTGATTTTCAGCAAAAGATTTTGCTGACATTAGCAACTTTTTTGCAAGCATCCTCCTGACTAAAATTTTGCTGACTCAGCAAAATTTGTATCTGTTTTTCATACATTTTTGTATCTGTTTTTCATACATAAAACAAAATTGAGGATTAAAACAACTTAAATTTTGCGTTGTCACCGGCTTGTGAAAATAATTGTCTATTAATTAAATAAAAGACAAAATAAAATATTTAAATTTAATATGTATTTCTAAACTAAATGTTTATAGATTAATAATCTAGTGTGGTCAAATTGCAAACAAACATATACAGACATGTAGACAGAGTACAGACATGTAGACATCTTAGGTAGATTTTTATGGTTCCTTTTTCTTATTGCAAAAAAGGTTTGTTTTTTCGTTTCGTTTGTTTTTGTTTATTTTTTTCGTTTCGTTTCTATAATTATCTTCGGCAGTTGCGTCTTTAAAAAGATAGCATCATTTAGACAACCATTTATGTAAGTAGTTGAAAGAAAATTTTTGTTATGTTGTAATATGTTTAGTGTTGTATCCAAATTAAAAGAGTTCTTGATGTTTATTTCTCAAAAACAGTGACTTAAATATAACTTATGAGAAATTTAAAAGTAGTCTAGAATTTCTCTATGAGTGGTTTTCTAAAATGCACTCGATAGCTTAAAAATACTCAATACATTCTAATTAAGCATAAACTCGTGAGTCATGTAGATTTTAAACTATTTACAAATACAAACTCAAGACAAAATTGAAAGTGTCAATGTACATTGAACGTCAATGTACTTTTGTCAAAATCAAAACAAAAGTGTGGAATGCGCTGAGCAAACATTTATATGATTTGAGTACTTGTATGTATGTATGTTGTCAATCAGAATGTATTGGGTTGTATGCAATGACAAATTACATGCTACATTATGTATACACTACACCCTCGGCGTTTTAGAGAAATCTTATAGTTTGTTTTATGAAGAACCTATAGGATTTACCATACCCTGTGGTTTTGTAGTGGAAATAAAATTTAATTAGTTTACATTGTTATTTAATGACCTTCTTTCCTTTTTAAAAAATATGATTTTCATAATTTATTGTACATATATCATGTTACTTCTTTAGTGGTTTGTTTTGGTCGGTTTTTTCTTTTTATATTCATATATATTTTTCTTGTTTTACGTGTGTGTTCTTACATTACATTTTTTTTTTATAAATATTACGTTCAAGTGTTCTAGTGACACACATTTCCTTTTTATTGCTTATGCTACATTATTTTTTTTGTTTGTTTTTTTTATATTTTTTTGTATTTTTTTTAATAAATTTTTATGAATAATTTTTTCTTTGTTTTTAATGCTTATTGTTACGTTAAATCATCAATATTAATAATTTCATATGGACCATGGTAAGGTGATTCATTCTTTTTTCTATTGCCTACTCTAACTAATACTAAATCTCCTATTTTTAATTCTATACTATTTTCCTTAACAAAAGACTTTAATCTTCTATTTTTCTTAACTACTTCTATCATTTCTCTTGCTTTTTCTAATGAATGTTTCAATCTAACTTTTAACTCATTCGCATAATTTTCAAAACTATACACTTTATCACCACTAAAGATTTGTTCCCCTGGTAGATTTGGTATTTTCCCAAAAACTAGCTCAAAAGGAGAATAACCAGTGTCAACATGTGGTGTTATATTATAAGCAAACGAATAGTATGGAATCCATTCATTCCATTTGTCATCATTCACAAAAGACAAAAAGTACTCGTTCGAAACTCTATGGTTTCTTTCAACAGTACCTAATGTTTCATGATGATATGGAGATGAGAATCTTTGTTCTATTTTTAATAGATTACATATTTCATTTGTAAATTCAGTACCTCTGTCTGATTTTAATATTTTAAATATACCGTATTTTAATATTAGGTTTTCAATCAGAGCTTTTGCAATGGATTTGGCTTCTTTTGTTTCCATTGGTACTGCTATTACGTATTTAGTTAACTCACACTGCATTGTCAGTATGTATCGATAATTGTCAGAAGGACGTAGTGGACCAACTGTATCAATAACTACTGTGCTAAAACTGTTTGTTGGTGTGTCTGTTATACTCAATGGTTCTTTAGTGTGTTTGTTTGTTTCTTTGACAAAGATCACACGTTGAAACGTATTTTTTAACCATTTTAAACATATTCTTCCATATGTATTTTTGTTTTAATTTCAATAAAGTTTTTCTTACTCCAAAATGACCTCCGCATGGTGTATTATGATGCAATTTGATTAATTCATATTTCTGTTCATTATTTATTATTCTTCGAGGATTGCTATATAAAAGAATTCTGACGTCACTATTTTCAATTTTATTAATTATTTCTTTCATTTTCCCATGGGTTATTATTTTAAATATTTCGTCACCTTTTTCTAGTGCGAATTTATCATATCTCAATCTGCTTAACTCAGATGGAAGTTTCTTCAACATATTATCTAAATAACATGGATTATCACTACATCTTACGCGCTTTCGTTCACAGAATGATTATTTTCTATTTTGAATTCTTTAGTCGACTTATCTATTATAAATTTTAATTTTCTCGCGAGTTTTATATCGTTAATGGATGTGCATTCCCATATTTTGAGTTGATCAGGCTCAATAGGAGTTGATTCATCCTTTTCCTCATTTATAGCATCATTACTTATCATTTTCTTTTTCATTCCCCTTGTTATCACCAGCGATTTTTTAATTGATTCGTCAATTACGTGAGGTATCATTGTTTTTAGTACATCAGAGTCCAACTTAACTCTTGAAAGTGCGTCATTTGTGTTATTAATCCCTTTTTTATATATTATCTGAAAATCGTAGTCAGATAATTCCAAACAAATTCTAGTTAACTTAGAACTAGGGTTCTTATGAGAGAACAGAGATACTAGTGGACGATGGTCCGTCACTACAATAAATTTTCTACCATAAAGGTATGGACGAAAGAATTGTATTCCCCAGTATATACCAAGTAATTCTTTTTCTATTACTGGTTTGTTCTTTTCGTGCTTGTTCAATGAACGACTTGCAAATGATATTGGTCTGTCTCCTCCAATTTCTCCTTGCGAAAGTATTGCGCCTAAAGCAAAATCAGATGCATCTGTTGTCAAAATAAACGTTTTTTTCGAAATCAGGATATTGCAAAATATGTGGACTTATCAATTTTCCTTTTAATATTTCAAACGCTGTTTGGCATTGTTCTGTCCATTCAAATTTTGTACCCTTCTTTAACAAAGCTTTCAAACAACTTGCTACGTCAGCAAAGTTCTTAACAAAACGTCTATAATAGTTACAAAATGCTCTAAATTCAGATTTTCCAACAATTTCTTAAACCTTTCATCTGTATATTTTTTTTTATCCACATCCCTAACTATTGACCAAATTTGATAGTTTTTTAATGGGACGGTTTCCACTTTCATAGTATCTATTATCATCGCTTCGTCTGTAACATTTAATAATTTTACATGTTGATTACCATTTTTAGGAATAATTGCATTTGCCAAAAAGACACCTTTAACTATTTCTCGATTTAATACTACTGCATCTTCTTCTAATTTTATATTGAAAGGTAAAATTATTTCACTTCTTTGTGGTATTATCACTTGATTTATATTAAAAGCACTATCATGTATTGGAATTGAAATATTTTCACCGTTTATGTCAAATGTTAGGACATATTTATCATAATCAATATTACATTTGTATCGTGACAGAAAATCTCTACCTAGAATTCCATCAGTTCCAATTGGGATATTATTATCAACTAGCTGTACACTTTGTTCAATTATTGTATCATTTATACATATTCTAATAGTAGTGGAACCAAAAGATTTAATTATCTCTCTTGAAGTTCCTGTTAAATTGCAATAATGATCTGGATTCTCCTCATAACGATATAAAAATTTTTCTTTACACAAGGAGATATCTGCTCCTGTGTCTATTAAGAATGTTAGTCGATTATCCGCATCTAGAACGTCTAATCTCACATAATTTTTTAGGTTAGATGATATGCTATATACTGTCTTATTATTTATTGGGTTGCTTCCGAAGATACTGGTCTTGGGATCTCCGGAGTTCGCAAGTTTCCCTGGTTTTGTACCTGGTTAACATTTTGATTTCTATTATAGTACTCATTATTTCTTCTATTATTTCCTCTATTATTGATATTACGGCTGTTGTTATTATTACTATTATTATTATTACCGTTATTGTAACCGTTATTACTATATCTGTTTCCGTTTTGATTACCTCTATCGTTATTGTTATAAAAATGATTATTTCTATAGTTATTATTATTCCTATAACTGTTATTGCCTCGATTATTGAAATTATTTTGGTTATTGTTACCACCTCTATTATTTCTAGAGTTTCTATTGTTCCCTCTATACCTATTGGGTTGAGAATTTTGGTATAGAACAGTCTTTGGTTTTACACGAGAGATAGATTTCTCAGCTATTTGAAGGGCGTCAGAGAAAGTTTTTACCTGACTAGCATCAATGGTGGATACTAATTGCTGATCTTGTAAGCCATTCACAAAAGTATTGAATGCTATTTTATTATTGGCGTTAACCACCGAAACTCTATTAGCCTCACCTTCCTCGGCTATTTGAATTTCGTTCAATTCAGCGACAAGACTTTCTATTTTAGTGGCAAAACCCGAAAGATTACCATTTCTTTGTGCTAAACCTGTAAGCTCATTTAAAATGAAATTTGAACTTTTAAGAGGTCTACATGCCTTCTTCAAAGCTGCAATCAATTCAGCGACACATGTAGGCACCACATCTTGTTTTACCCTATTCTGGACTTTTAAATCCAATCGTGATTTAAACACGAAATTAAAGAAAAAATTTTTCTTTTCTTGGGCTATGGTCTGTTCGACCATCTCGATATTTGTGATGAAACCAGACAATTCATCTTTCTTACCGGTAAAAATCGGTATCAATTTAATGACCGCAGATAACTCGTTTATATCCATGTTCAAATTAATAATTCCCTGTCTCTTTATTGTAGAAATTTTCTTTTTATCGTGTTGGTTTGAAATATCCAAACACTCTTTCTTCAATATTCCAAATCTAGCTAATTCTTCTTCTACTATTCTTCCTTCAATTTTTTTTTCTACGATAATATCCTCTAACTCTGTTTGTAAAGATTCTATTTCTTGTCTTTTATCTTCAATTGTCTCTTGGGAGTAGGGACGATTTAAAGATTTCTTCACGTTTTTTAAAAGGATCTCTAAAGAAAGTATCACGCTATCCATAAAGAAAAAAAAAATAGTATTTATAGTTGTTAAAAGAAAATTTTTGTTCTTATATAGGGGCTTTTTTTTTTTGTTTTAATGTTTCTACATTTTTCTTATAATATTCATGTACATATTCTATTTAATTTTATTTTTTTTTTTTACAAATATTTTATTTTATTGGTATGTATATAATATTTTATTTTATTGTAATATTCTATCCCTTGCTTGTTGTCTTCGTACCTGTTTCTTCACATATTTCTTGAGGTACCGTACTATCACAGTCAGTGTGACTTTAGTTTGGGTGCTTCCCATTTCTATTGCTTCTTTTCTTCGCCTCTTTTATGGGGTTTTTTTTTCATTAACCCTTGGACGTCGTCCTAGGTTCAAAATTTCAGGTTTTTCACTTTCTGGGTTGCTTTTTAATAGCTTTTCCCAGCTTTTCCGCTTCACTAACCTCTTTTAATATTTCTTCTGATGGTTGCTCCATCAAGCGAGAAATAAAAGAAACAAGTACGAAAACTGTCTAAAAGTACTAAATTTTTTACATAATTTTATAAAAGAAATCAACTAAGCATAAGCTGTGTGTGTTGATCCTTTGTGTTTTTTATCTTTTATTTTATTTATTAAGCAATAGGGTAGCTAGCATTTGCATGCTTTGTGACTACCTATGCTTTTGATGTTTGCAGGAACAATTTGGTAGCTAGCATTTGCATGCTTTGTTACTACTTTTTTTCGCAGGATCCAAAGCAATGCGATAATTAAGCGTTTACATGCTATTTTTATTATCTATGCTTATTAGTGTTGGCAGGATTTAGCAGGACATCAGTAGGATTCAGCAGGACATCAGTTGGATTCAGCAGGAACGGAATATCGGCAGGATCGCCATGTAATATGTTTAGTGTTGTATCTAAATTAAAAGAGTTGTGGTTTCAGTTGTGTCTTTAAAATTCTTGATGTTTATTTTTCAAAAACAGTGACTTAAATATAACTTATGAGAAATTTAAAAGTAGTCTAGAATTTCTCTATGAGTGATTTTCTAAAATGCACTCGATAACTTAAAAATACCCAATACATTCTAATTAAGCATAAACTCTCTTTCTTTCATTATTTTCTTTATGAATACAATGTAAGTGAGTCATGTAGATTTTAAACTATTTACAAATACAAACTCAAGACAAAATTGAAAGTGTCAATGTACATTGAACGTCAATGTACTTTTTGTCAAAATCAAAACAAAAGTGTGGAATGCGCTGAGCAAACATTTATATGATTTGAGTACTTGTATGTATGTATGTTGTCAATCAGAATGTATTGGGTTGTATGCAATGACAAATTACATGCTACATTATGTATACACTACAATGTTATATTTTTATATATTTTCAGATATTAAATTAATTCATGTCGTCAATGTGGGAAAATGAAAATTTTTATATTTCGTAATTATTGTAAATTATTTTTAAAAGAATCACAAAAATATGTGTTATGATTTTCAGCAAATATATTAACTAAATTACGATTTTTCTACAAATTTTTTGCTTTTTTTTTCAGTCTACTAAAATTCAGCAAAAAAATTTTAGCAAGGCTTTTTATTTCTAATCTACTAAGTGTTAGCAAAACTTTTGCTAAATCTACTAATTTTGTTGCTAAAAATCAGCTCGCTGATTTTCAGCAAAAGATTTTGCTGACATTAGCAATTTTTTTGCAAGCACCCTCCTGACTAAAATTTTGCTGACTCAGCAAAATTTTTTCCTAACTTTACAAACTTTTTGATTGTGACTATCGTAATTTATAAATAATAATGTTTGCGAATAAACTGTTTCACGCGCCCGTTATTTTTGTGCTTGTTTTTATGTTTTGTTTTTCAGTGGTGTTTTTTTGCTGTTTTAAAATTTGAAGTTTTTGTAAAGTGCGTATTGTGTTTTGCATTAAATAAAGTAATCGGTATAAGGTAATTGGAAAACCGATTAAACAGTTAAATTAAATAAGAACAAATTTAATATTTTTAGGAATAAGTCCCAAAACTATTTTTATATCGCGCCTAGAACTATACAACTTTATGAGAAATACCGCTTTAAATGATTGGAAGGATCAAATCAATTTTCTTAAAATGAAAACCATTAAGCGTATAAACCTCAGCAATATGAGTTTTTTCAACCAAACGTTTGATAATTTTAAACTGTTTATTAAATCTCGATATAGTAAATGTAAAAGGTACCATGATCGTTTTTTGCAATTAAATACTGAATGGCTAAATTTGTTCCTCCACCAAATAAATGAGGTCGCAAGGAACTTTCATTCGAAGATTGCAGTGCGAAAACTAAATCAAAGAAAACTTGAAGCATAAGAGATAGTATTTTATTGCCAGTTTTGACTCATGCTACACAAATGAGTTTAAGAGCTTCTGGAAATGTCGAGGGAGCAAAGCTAGTTAAAGAAATAACAACGTCAACACCTACAAGGGCTGCAAAATATAGAAAAAGCTTTAAGCAGGCTAAACCAAAACAACTAAGAAGGGTGGCTCCAGAAAAATTTCCTTCGTATACTTAAGTTCAACAAGCAAAACAAAGGTGTTATCCCAACAAAAGTGGACCTAACACTAATTAAAAAAATCCACACAATACTAATTGTTGTTTCATGTGGTCACGAGATTAATTTGGAAAGTTTTCGTAATTTCGCTCACAACACAGCAAAGTACTTTGTTGAAATATATCCCTGGTTTTGCATGCCTCCCATATTACATAAATTCTTAATTCACGGCCCGGAGATAGTACAACACGCGCTTTTACCAATAGGAGAATTATCAGAAGAGCTCAAGAAGCAAGGAATAAAGACTTTAAAAACTGCAGAGAGCACTTTGCTCGAAAATGCAGCCGGGAAAAGTCGAATGAAGATATTTTTAATAGATTTATATTAAGTTCAGATCCATTTATATCGAGCATTAGCAGGCAATATGAACAAAAAAAAAAGAAAATTTATCGAAGTCAGAATTAGATCTATTAATATTATAAAAAATTTCTCAAGAAAATCGTGATGATGACAACAATGAGACTGATAATAATGATGATGATGATGATAGTGATGATGATGATGATAATGAGGATAATGATGATAATAATGATGATGATGATACAGATGACAGTAATGGTAATGATGATAAAGACTATGATAATTCAAGTGATGAATAAGAAATAGAGAATATTCAAATAAATTACTTTAATTAAATAAAAAAAAAAAAAAAAATCCATTAAAAAACGTTAGAAGTTTTGTTTTTTTGCTTATTAGGGTATTGTTAATACAAAAAAAATATCTCGTTATTTGCACCCTTCCTTGAATTAATCTAAATTTTAGGTATAATCGAAACCACTGTGGGACGATAGGAGCTGGTTCTGGGGAGTATATATCCTTTCTATCTTTCTTTATATCTATCTTTCAATCTATCTTGCTGTCTATTTCTATTCTTTCTTACTGTTTTTCACTGAAGGGATTCACAATGGACCGTATTGGTCTCCGAGTGGAGATGTGCCCTTGGGCACATAACCCTTCCTAAGCTGACCTAATTTAGTTCTAGATTATTTAGAATGTAAAAAGCTAAACTAAGTTTTTTCCGTGTTTGTTATTTAGACTAATATTAAATATAACTATTGACTTTTGTTTACAATTATCAAATTTTAGCAACCCTAGCCGTATATTAGTCCATTAAAATATTAAGTAACTCAATTTTATTTTTCGCGGTTTTCAAAAAGTTTTCCACATAATTCTCTTTTTGCTTAATTAAACTAAAAATTAATATTTGGCTAAAATTTTAACGTAATTAGACAATAACGGTGCATATCCAACTTAAAGGACAAAACGTTTTCAAATTCGACTTGTTTCGCGGATTTCGATACAAACAGAATAAAGCGTTGTTTCCTGATGTAGACATAAAAATTCGCAAAATAACGAACACAATATGTAAAAAGTTATTTAAAATATTTTTTATTTATTTATTTAAGTCTACGGAATAAATCCTTACAGACTATTAACATAATAATTACAAAATTATAAATTAATATAAGTACAATATTTTTTTTTTTCAAATAGAAGAATTTAAAAACAAAATGATGTTGCGTTTAATAATATTAACATTTGAAGAAAAATCTAACATATTATAAAGATTATTAAAATCATTACACATTCTTATAAACGGATCAGCATCAGCATACATTTGACGATAAAATGGAGTATATAATGGAGTATAATTACGTGTTGATCTTGGAGGAACGAAAAGTACAAAATTTTCTAACAGGAAATCGGAGCATATATCACCATTAATCAAATTTAATAAAAATGTAACGTTTAGCATTGTCCTTCTACTTTTCAGAGTGGGAAGCTTAACGAGGTTTAGTCTGGTTGTATATGAAGGTAGATTATTAATGGTATTAGGGTAGGTGCTTCGTAAGCAGAACAGCAAAAATTGTTTTTGCACTGATTCAATTTTTCCAATTTGAACAATGGATAATGGATCCCAAATCACAGATCCATATTCCAAAATTGGTCTCACGAGCGATGTATATAATTGTTTTGTTACATTGGAATCTGTAAAATCCTTAGCCCATCGTTTTATAAAAGCTAAGGTGCCACGAGCTTTATTAATCGTCAATAAAATATGCCGTTTAAAATCCAATTTTGGGTCTAAGAGAATACCCAAATCTAGAATATTATCTACTAATTCCAACTGAAAACCACCCAAAGAGTAAAGACCAAAAGATTCTGTCCTTCTAGAGAAGCGCATATGTTTACATTTTTTCAAATTTAGTTCCATAAAATTAGAGCAGCATTATTCGTAAAAACTATTTAAATCCTGCTGTAGATAAATCTGATCGGAATTTTTATTAAAGCCAAGAAAAATTTTAACATCATCAGCATACATAAGAACGTTTGAAAACTTTATTACCGATGGTAAATCGTTAATAAAAAGAGAAAATAAAATTGGTCCAAGATGGCTACCTTGAGGAACTTCAGATGTTACAATAATATTTTTCGACGTTGTGTTATCAAAATTAACATTCTGATTTCTGTTGTTGTGTATGTTGTGCAGTATTATTGGTCAACTGTACATCTTTAATGTTAAAAACTAAAAAAAAACTCATTTTAAGGAAATGCACTTTATGCTTGAGGTTTTCGTTTAAAAATTGCTTTTTCTATTATTAATACTTTATTGCCCATATCGAGCTGATAGGTAAAAATTTACATAAAAAAGAAGCTGTACCCCTAGTGTGTACATATTTTTATAAGTTTCCCCGGGTTACAAAAAAAAAATCATAATCAAAATAAAAAAAATCGAAACCCTAATATGAAGTTTTTAATGGAGTTACATAATTTACATATAGCTTTCTTTAAATCTGTAGAAATTTCGAATATTGTTTGTTGGAGTTTATGAAAAATAATTCTCTTTCTCTGGCAGGCACATTGTATAGATTTTGCTGTTTTATTAATAGCTTTTCCTGAAATTCTTCCTATTATATATTTTCATCTTTTGTAGTTTCTGAATGATTTCTAAAGTCAAATAAAACAAAAAAAAAAATTTAGTAAAGTCAGCAAAAGGAGGGTGCTTCCAAAAGAATTGCTAATGTCAGCTAA
This sequence comes from Delia radicum, assembly GCA_021234595.1. Taxonomy (NCBI): domain Eukaryota; kingdom Metazoa; phylum Arthropoda; class Insecta; order Diptera; family Anthomyiidae; genus Delia; species Delia radicum. The sequence continues at coordinate 171,826,365 of CM037854.1, read as the reverse complement.
ATCTTTCGCTGAAAATCAGCGAGCTGATTTTTAGCAACAAAATTAGTTGATTCAGCAAAAGTTTTGCTCCAACTTAGTGGATTAAAAATTAAAAAGAACTTGCTATAAGTTAACAAAATTTTTGCTAAATATAAGTAGACTGAAAAAAAACTCAAAAAATTTATATAAAAATTATACTTTAGTTAATTTATTTGCTGAAAATCAGAAACATATTTTTGTGATTGGTTTAAAAATAATTAACAATACGTTACCAAACATAAAAATGTTCATACTCCCACATTGACGACATGAATTAATGTGTTATCTCAAAAAATAATATAAATAATTATATATAACATAAACAAAAATATCTTTCGTACAAAAATCATACATTGTTGATTTTTTTATATGCCTAACAAGAGTTTTACTTTTTAGTATCATTTTCCTCGTCTCTACTACATCTTGATATGCCGATACATCTACTTCATTTTGCGCATATCTTTCAGTCTGGGCAATTTTTTTAGCAAAATAAATTAGTAAAATAAAAGATTAGTTTAAAACAATTAAGGCTGAATAAGTATAACTAAAATTTTAGATGAAAACATAATTTTAGCAAAGAATTTGCTGAAAAATAGTATAGCTGATTTACAAGACGTTTTACTAAATTTTCTACTAACTTATTTTTTGTGTGCACAGTTTTAATTTGCACTCAAAAACTTTTTTAAATGCTTTTTGCATTTATATTGAAAATATTAAGATTTCATTTAATTTCGTGGCTGTATGCAACAACGACATATACATATTTATTAAAGTTTTTGTTTAGTTTTTTTTAAACCCAGACTGAATTGTGAAATATTTGTAAAAAAAACAGTAAGTTTTCGTTAAAATTTAAATTTACTGTTACACTTCTTTAAGCTTTTATTACTTTTACAAAGTTATAAACTTTGGGATCATTATTGTAAAGTTTTTCTGTATTACATTCCTTAGACGAATAAACGGACGTCTATACTCAACGGGAGACAGAAACTTATGAGAAGACATGATATAAATATAAATACGTGTTCTCCACCCTAAACATTAATATGAACATAGATAATTTAATTCCGTTATTCTATTGCCGTTCTCGCACATATTATATCCAACTTAATATCTAATGTGGACTCCGTGTTATAGGCCGTACACGGAAAAAGACATCACCAAATTTTAAGTGATAAAAGTCCAGGTTAGTGTACTATTAAAAAAGAGTCCAAGATTTTTGGTTGATTTTGTTCAGTCAGCCAAAAACCTTAAACTCTTTTTTAATAGTACACTAACCTGGACAAATCATATAAGCACAATAGTTTTTCAGACCTATGTGAAGTTAAGGCCTTTATGGGCAACTCAGTGCTTTACTCCTCTTAGGATTGGAATACTTCTAGCAAAGACATATTTAATTCCTGGTTTACTATGTGGCTGTGAATTTTTTGCAAATTGTGACTCAAGAAGTAAAAGAAAACTAAAGGTTGGCAATCATGTTTTATTTGGCAATCATGTTTTTACAATCCTTGCTTATAATGTTAAATATAACGGTTCCTGCTGATATAATAGAAAAGAAAGAAGAAAAGAAAATTAATATAGAGACTTGAATTTTACATACCAACCAAGCAAGTGTTTTATTAAACAGCCGCTCTTTTACATTTTTTTTAAATCCATCCCACCATTTTAATTTTATTAAAATAAAATTTATAATTTATTTAAATTTTATTTCTCGACCTTAAAAACTATTAAGGTCCAACATTTTGGCGCCCGAGCAGGGACTGATTTAAAAAAAAATTAATTACTTTGATAAATTATTTCAAAATAAAAAATTTTGTTAAATTATTACAAAATTTATTTGAGCAAATTTTAATAAAACGACTTGTTGGTAAAAGTCCTAGTTGTGCGCGATTTGTTTGTTTAAAAAACAACAAAAAAAAAAATCGTATAGTTTCGGTAGTGGTTCCAGTTGTACTTACCTTTGGAAGACATCAGTTGCTGCTTCATGCCTAGCTGCCGTAATTGTTGTTGCCGTTCACATAACCAGGGGAGTAACACAACCGAGGTAAAAGCGTAGAAAAATATTTGTGTAAATTTATCCTTAATCTGTAAATTACTCAGATTAAAGAATTCTATAATTTATTTAGAATTTACTTCCGCTCAATTGCGAGTAAATACACAAATATATCTAAGCTTCATTTTTCACTTCAAATAAATTTATTTAATCAGTGAACATAACGCCTTATGGCCGTAATTTCAAGCAATATATACCTACTGGTGCTTAGATACCTACCGTGTACACGAACAAAATCGGGTAGGTATCTAAGCACCGGTAGGTATCTATTGCTTGAAATTACGGGCATTAGTGAAACAATTTCGCGAGTGTTTCTTATTTTATAAATTAATTAAAATAATTGTATTGATTCCCAATAAATAAGGGTTGAAAAGACAAAAGCATACACACACACACACGTCATATATAATTTACACAGTTTGTGATCGCGTACCGAATCATAAATATCCACTCGTATTATATTTTCCGCGCCGTCGGTAACACAATTAATTTAATTAATTTTATTTATATATTCGCGCTTTTTCGGGTAATTTGTTAATTTTTTGTTAAAAAATTAATTTATAATTTTCTTTTGGTTTTCCTTTGTTATTATTCTTTCATTTCACATTTATTTTTGTTGTTGTCGATCACATCTGTGTTTCATTCCGATTAATTCCTATTGTCAATTTGTAATGTTGCCATATTGATATGTAGTGCTGCCAGATTATATTGTGTAGCATTGCCAGCTCTAACCAACACTGGGATAGTTCACAGTTCATTGCGAAATAGATCATTGGAAATTTTGTGAATTATCACTTTGTTGAGAAGGAAAATTATAAATATTAATAATATAAAGTGTTTTGAAACAATTTCCTTTAATTATTTGATAAAAATATTATATTTTTAATATCAAAAGCTGGAAAAAAGTTGACATTTTTGCATTTAAAAAGGAAGTTGGAATATTGAAACAAAAAGTGACAACTTTATATAATAATTTAGTGACGTTTTATAACAAACGTAAAAACCAATTTGAATTTAGTGCGAAAATATTGCCAATTTTGGAAATTAAATTAAAACTTTGTGCAGGCGAGATAATTTTTATAAATCATTTTGGAAAAACGAGCGCGGTGCTTTATGTTTTTTATAAATTAAAGCTTAAAATCACTTGATATCGCAATATTTTAGATACTTTTGTAATTTTTCTAAAATTTAACTGTTTTTTTCATTTATTTATTTCAATTTTATTAGCGTGTTGGTGATTTCTTTCTTTTATAGTAGAAATCGTTAGTGATAAACCAATTCCAAAAACATTTTTTGTGAATATTGCAGATTTTGAAAATTTATTATAAAATTTCGGTCAGATCACAGTGTTATTCATTTTTAGTGGCCACAATACATAGTCACATTTTAAGATCTGCTAAAATAAATTATTGTTTTTGAGCGCAGTGTATTTTTTTCGCATTTTTTTTGCAATTAATACACAATTCACTAAATTTTATTAATAAATTCATTGAAAACTTCGGAAAAAACTTTTGTTTTTGAGAAATTTGGAATATTGTTCCATCTTTTACAATAATTCTGTTTGTGCTTCATATACACTCGTTGTTTTCTCGATATGGCTGGTGGTAAAAAACACCAAACTCCACCTGTATCAGATGATTTGGAGAAATTGATACAGCGAAAAGCCAAAGTGGTTGAAAATATAGATAGAATTAAAAAATCTATTATAGATAAAACAATTTCGTTCAACCCCTTTGAGATCGATTGTCGATTGGATATTTTAAAAGACACTCAAGCTATGGAATATCAGTCTGAGATTGATATTTTAGATCCTTCAAATAATGATAGATCCGAGCTTGAAGATTTATGTGTGACCGCGAAGTCTCTTTTATTGAGTCTTCAGGCCAAAAATAGAAGAACCAGTTTACCTGAAACTTCTTTTATGATGCAATCGCATCATTCTCGGCTACCACATATGCGGCTCCCCAAATTCAGCGGAAAATATTCCGAATATAAGAATTTTATGAGCCTGTTTAAAAATTTGGTTCATAATGATCCGAATTTTGCAGATATTGAAAAATTCAACCATTTGATATCATGCTTGTCCGATGAAGCTCTGGGAACGGTTAAAGCTTTTCAGATTTCTGAGGAAAATTACCCCAAAGCCTTGGCGAGTTTAAAGAAGGTTTATGATAATGACTTTTTGATTTTTTCTTAGAATATTTCCAAGCTTTTTGATCTCCCTGAGATCAGTAAACCTTCAACGTCAGCTTTGCGAGGCATGATTGATACGGTTTCCGCCATTTATGATTCTTTGCTTTCTATTGGCAATGATAAGAAGATATGTAATGGCATGTTAATATATTTAGTGATGTCGAAAGTTGACCCAGTCACTAAATCCAAATGGGATGAACAGCTTGATTACGACAAGCTTCCATTATGGTCAGACTGCGAGGCGATGTTGAATAAACGTTTTCAGCATATTTCTGCTGATGAATCAACTGGTGCAAAACCCAAAATCGTAAAACAGAAACCTAGTTTTCCGCCTAAAAATAATTCCAAAACATCACTTTCAGTCACAAAAGTTAAACAATCTGCTGAAAAATGTCTTTTCTGTAAATCTACAGAACACAAGATTTTCAATTACCCTTCATTTGCCACAGTGCCTGTTTCGCAACGTTTTGATTTTATTAAGGGCGTGCCTGCGTGTATAAATTGTCTTAAAAAGGGACATACCGTAGCAAGGTGTAATGCTCATAAATGCAGAATATGCAATGGGGCACACAACCAGCTTTTACATCGCTACAGTTCTGGGGTTCAAAGTGCAACTAGTGTTGAAAATACTTCTGGGAATTTGAACACAGAGAGGCCCTCAGGTTCTCAATCATCGGTGAATTGCTCATCGGCTGATGTGAATGTCTGTGGTTAGAGTAAGAGCTTCTTCTGGGCAATATGTTTAAGCCAGGGCTTTGTTCGATTCGGGTTCACAATCTAATTTGATTACCGAAGATCTTGCACAGAAACTCAGATTAAAACGAGAAGGAGGCAGATTAGATATGAATGCAGTTGGCGAACTGACATATAGTTCTAAATCTCATGTCGAAGTATCTGTCATGTCGAGAATTAATTCTACTCAATTCTCGTCGTATTATTGGGTAATAAAATCAATAACAAAATGCCAACCCGATCGTAGAATTTCTATGAAAGATTGGGATGTTCCGAAAAATATTGAACTGGCTGATCCTTCCTTTGATAAACCTCAAAGAGTTGATTTGTTAATCGGTGGTGAATTCTTTTTTGACCTTTTACGTGTTGGACAAATTAAAACCAGATACCCCGACACTCCATAAAACATCTCTTGGATGGATTGTGTGTGGAAAACATAATCGTTCTGTGGGGTCAAGGTCAACAATATGCCGTGTTAGCAACGTAATTGAAAACGAGGAAACTGTTGACTCACTTGTCCGACAATTATGGAAATTGGAGGAAGTGTCAAACGAATCAACAGTTATCTATAGCGAGGAGCAACAAAAATGCGAGGATCATTTTAAAAATTCGGTACGACGATTATCGTCAGGACGTTTTGAGGTCTCGTTGGCTTTCAAATCGGATCTTAATCTTTTGAGATCATCATATGATACGGCCAAACGGCGTTTTCTTGCGCTTGAGCGTAAAATCTCCCACGACTAAAACTTTGGAGAAATGTATCACGATTTTATGAAAGAGTATGTTGACTTAGGTCACATGTCTATTATGGACAATAATATACCGGCTTATCGTCATTATTTTATTCCGCATCAGTGCGTTTTGCGTCCTCTGAGCACAACTACCAAACTTCGTGTGGTATTTGATGCTTCGAGTCGAACTTCTTCACGAACATCTATAAATGATTTGTTAATGGTTGGTCCGACCGTGCAAGAAGAATTGTATTCGACTTTGATCCGGTTTCGATTTCACAAGTTTGTAATCACTGCGGATATTGAGAAAATGTATCACCAAGTTTTAGTTAATGAAAAAGATCGCAATTTTCAATTAGTACTTTGTAGACAAAATTCATCTGATCCGCTGCAAATTTATAGATTAAACACCGTTACGTACGGTACATCATCAGCACCTTTTTTAGCGATCAGATGTCTAACTTATCTCAGCGATCTATATAGAGATGTTTTGGCAATTGGGGCAAATATTATCCGCAGTGATTTCTACGTCGACGATTTGCTAACTGGCGCCGATTGCTATGAGGATCTAGTAACTATTCGCGACCAAGCAACTGAAATTTTGTGTTCAGCTGGGTTTAATTTAACCAAATGGTTTTCAAATCACCCCGATTTAAATTTTTCAAACAATGCGGAAAAATTATTACAAAAAGATTCCGATCCAGCAAAAGCTTTGGGCATACATTGGATTCCGAAGAATGACTCATTTACGTTTCATTTGGAAGATAACTTCCATGATCTTAAAGCAACAAAACGAAACATTCTGTCTGTTTCATCTCGGTTGTTTGATCCTCTCGGACTTTTATGCCCAACTATAACTAAGTCCAAAATGTTACTACAAGAACTTTGGATTCAAAAACTTGACTGGGATGAATCAATACCCATGCGACTAAATACTGCATTTCAAAATTTTAAGGGAAATTTGTCGAAAATTGATTCAATACAAATCCCAAGATTCGTACACACAACTTCAACAGCAAAGATTCAAATTCATGGATTTGCTGATGCTTCAATTCGTGCATATGGTTGCTGCATATATACTAGGAGTAGAGACTCAAATGAAGTCTTTTGTCGGCTTCTTACGGCCAAATCTAAAGTCGCTCCCCTCAAGACAAAATCTCTTCCGAGACTTGAGTTATGTGCAGCACACCTTTTAACAAAATTGTGGAATCGAATTGAGAAAATGATAAGCTTTGAAATCGATAGTGTAAATTTCTGGACCGATTCAGAAATCACTTTGCATTGGATTAAAACCCATCCTTCTACACTCGCAACTTTTGTTCCTAACCGAGTTGCCGAAATACAGGAATGGTCAGACCGTGCTTTATGGCGCCATGTGCATACAAAACAAAATCCGGCTGACATTGTTTCGAGAGGATGCGATGTAGATGAGATAAAGACTCAATTTGGTTTGAGGGTCCTTCTTTTCTACTCCACGACGCTTCAAAATGGCCTGTTAATAAACATTTTGAGTTATCTGAGAGCCAAAAGTCGTTGGAAATACGAAAATCTAATGTCCTCTTATCAGTAGAGAATTCTAAGGAATTTGATACATCTCCGGAAACTTCTAATGAGATTTCTCCGAAAGAAGCAATCGAAAATATATTTTTGAAGTTGATTGAAAATCATTCTTCATATGATAAAATTTTAAGAATCATATGCTTTGTACTAAGATTCATTGACTATGGTAGAAAATATAAAACATCCAAGTCAAATCACCCTACTGCAAAGGAGATGAAATGGGCCTTTTATAGGCTTGTGGAAATAATCCAGAGAGAAAAATTTTCTGCGGAGATTAACAAATTGCAAAAATCTCTTGTGTTGCCGTCAAACATTCAAAGGCTAACACCATTTATGCACAATTTTACAGAGGAAAATCGAAATTTTTCACTAATGAGGGTAGGTGGGAGGTTGCTTAATGCACCATTACCGTACGATACGAAATTCCCACTTTTATTGCCAAAGAAATCTATCTTTGAGACCCGCTATTTACGTGACTTGCACTTTAAGAATTGTCATGCTGGGACAAAAGCGTTAATATCCCTTTCACGGGAAAATATCTGGATAATAAATGCCAGAGAAAAAAGCAGTAAAATAGTGCGGAATTGTGTTCACTGTTTCCGCTATAAACCCAAATTAATGACTCAAATAATGGGTAATTTGCCAACCGATCGGTTGAGAGCTTTACGGCCAATTTTAATAGTTGGCGTAGACTTTTGAGGTCCCCTGATGGTTTCCTTGCGAGTTCGCGGTAGACCCTCAATTAAAATGTATATTGCGGTTTGTGTGTGTTTCACGTCAAAGGCAGTTCCGATTTAGTTTCCGATTTATCCACTGACGCCTTTATTTTGTCTTTTAAAAGGTTCGCGGCCAGGAGAGGACTGCCCAGCAAAGTTTATTGCGACAACGCCACCAACTTCGTCGGCGCAGACAGGGTGCTGAAGGCGCAATACGAGGCGTTAGTGAAGGACAGAGGAGAGGTGGAGTCGTACGGAGCATCGTCCAGTGTAGACTTCATCTTTATACCGCCCAGGGCTCCTCACTTCGGAGGTCTATGGGAAGCCGCAGTGAAGCAAGCGAAGTTCCTACTTCTGCGAACCGTAGGCAACGCGTCGCTGACGCAAGCCGCCCAATCGCACCGCTGTCTCCAGACCCGAACGACGGGCAGGCGTTAACTCCAGCGCACCTGCTGATAGGTGGGGGTCTGCGTTCGCTGCCGCCAGAATCCGCAGAAGGCGTCAACAAGGGGACGTTCTTGAGGCGATGGCGGATGCTCTGCGAACTCAAGCAGAAGTTCTGGCGGGCCTGGTCCAAAGAGTACGTCCTGGGGCTGCAGGACAAGGGCAAGTGGCACAAAGAAGAGCCCAACATACAAGTCGGGCCAAGTAGTGGTGGTCCACGAGGACAATTTCCCGCCCCGAGAGTGGTTGACCGAGATAGTCGTCGCCGCAACTGCGGGTCCAGACGGCAAGGTCAGAGTAGCGGAAGTAAAAACCAAAAACGGCATTTATAAACGGCATATAGCAAAACTTGCCCCACTACCACTTGATTGAAGACCTGCGATCCTTCAATGGAGCCGGAATGTTGGAGCGTAATAGTGGAGTTTTTTGGCCAGATGGTTTTCTCCACTATTATGGTGTTTTTTTACCTGCATATATTTTTTTTTTACCTTTTTTAATACCTTTTTTACTTAATATTTTTTTTTTAATAATAACTTTGTTATTAATTGTTTTTTTTACTAAAATTTTATTGAATGCATTCTTTTAAATTGCATAAATTATAAAATAACTTAATGTAAACATAAATTTATTTGGCAATCATGTTTTTACAATCCTTGCTTATAATGTTGATATAATAGAAAAGAAAGAAGAAAAGAAAATTAATATAGAGACTTGAATTTTACATACCAACCAAGCAAGTGTTTTATTAAACAGCCGCTCTTTTACATTTTTTTTTAAACCCATCCCATCATTTTAATTTTATTAAAATAAAATTTATAATTTATTTAAATTTTATTTCTCGACCTTAAAAACTATCAAGGTCCAACAAGCATCTTAAGATACGTCTATGGTCTTTTTTTTATATAATTTAACCAATACTCAGGGGATGCCCCCTACTCATGCAGTGCATTGTATTGATCAGGAAAATAAGGTATGGGAAGGAGGAAAGAGGGAGTAGTGTTTGTGGATATTTGATTTAAATTTTTCTAAATTGTAACCTCTTCTTTTTCTAACAATTTATATGGTGTGTCATTTGAAAACTTAATGAAGATAAGAGTTCTTTTGTTTTTACACAAAATAATCTTTACCAAAAAACCACTTTACCTCTACTAGAAAATTAGGTTCGCCAGATCTAACAGAGGTAGAAAGATAATACTGGCACGACACAGAATCCTTGTATCTGAATGGCATTTTTACCTTAATGCTTCTTGTCTTTGGAATATGCTTCCAGAAGCTCAAAAACTTAACAGCAACGCTTCACGTTTTAAAAAATTTCTATTTGAACAATTTTTTTGAACTAATATTTTTTGTTTAACTTAATCGTTTCAACTATTTGCATTTTCTTTTTTTTTATATTTATCTGTAATTTCATATGCATAAAAATTATATATTCTATTTTAATGTTTTTAGTTTTATATCTTTTTCTTTCTTTGTAATACATTGTTTTTAATTTTTAAATTGCTTATCTTAATTATTCCTTTACTCTAATTATAAGATTTATCTTGTTGTACAATAATTAAATAAATAAATAAATTAAATTAAAAAAAGTGGTTGTTAAATTTTATTTCAACAACATTTTTATTATAATCAAAAAATTTGTTGTTGATTTGACAAATTTTCAAGCTTTTTTCAAAAAAACGTGCCAACAAATGTGTTTGTTTTAACCCAGACATCTTAACAATAACAATGATGTCAACTACTTTGTTTGACTTTGAATACGCGTGAATTTATTAAGACTGTACTTTATATATTTATTTTATTTTACAAATTAAAACAGTATTTTTTACTTATTAATGAAGAAATATAACTAATAAAAACGAGTTTAAATAAAAAAGAACAAATAGAATACGCAACACTGAACCCAGTCATTCTTTATACACGTAAGAAAGAATAAAAAACTAGTTAAAAAATATGTGAAGTGAAAAAATTAAAAAAAAATAAATAAAATATATAATAAAAGGTTTTTAGCATAAAATATTACATTTTACAAAAGAAATATTCTTCGAAAAAAATAATTCTGCTAATACACGAAGGATTTGTAACATTTTCCTGGTTTAATAATAAATTTTATAATTACATTGTATTTTTTGAGTTGTTTTTCATTAATTATTTAACATTAAGTGATTACTTTATTTTTTTATATTTAGATTAAAAAATAGCTTTTAAAAATAAAAAAAAAGTATTAAAAAACTTATTTATTTTTTATTTAAAGGGGGTTTTTTTAAATAAAATATTAGAATTCAACAAATTCGATTGTTAATGTTATAATTTATTTAAAAAAATGTTAATCAAGTCAACAACATCGTTTGTTAAAATTTGCTTTGAATTCCAACAAATTCGTTTGTTGACTATGTTATTGAAATAAATTTAAAATCAAGCTACAATCATGGCGTTTGTATTTTTACGATCAAGTATTGGTGCAATTTCAAGAACAAAATTGTTTGAAATTACAAAAAGTTTGTATTTACAATTTTTTTATCTGTGTAATCATAGTCAAAAATAAAGTGTACTTTAGGAGTTCTAAAGTGCACTTTTCTAAAATGTTTACTTTTGGTCAACTATAGAAAAGTAAAAGTATACTTTTGATCGGCAAGGACATTTTTATGAAAAAAAGAAAATTTCTTAAAATGTTTAATATTGAAATGTATTTTGCAAAACTTGATTATTTAAATAAAAAAAAAACAAAAAATATTCAAAGAGATGCAATTCCAGAGGAATTCGAATACGTTATAGGCTCCATGGCTTCTTAGCTAAAATAAAAACTTGTAATGCAATCATCGCCAAAAGAAAACAATTATAATACAATATTTGCCTTTCAGGACTTGACATTGCAAACTTTAAAGGCATTAAATGTCTTTATTAATATAATTAAACTTTTTTCTTTTTGGTTTTTTTTTATGTAATATAAAATCAGCTGTTCAATGCTAATATTTTAGTACAAAGTGTATGAAAACATTTTGTACATTTGATGTGACTAACTTTATTTTTGACTATAATAGCGAAATAGTTTTCGTTTTTATCGCTTTTATACAAAGCCGACTTTAGAGCGGAACTACCTTTACTAATAGATTTTTGAACCATTCATCACATTTAGCACCAAGAGCAAAAACCAAAAGGCCGTAAAATAATGCAATACCAATGTAGTATTTGGTCAACTAAAAAAAAAAATAAAATGTTGGTTACAATTTGACTTTTCATTTAGCAATTTAAATATACCTACTTATTTTGTATAACTTTTCTAAGTTTTACACTCATTAACATGAAATTTCATATTATCTCTTATGTTCGTCCATATTTATTTTGTTACATTTTACCAAGTACTGCTTGATTAAAATGTGAACACAAATAGGTATGCAACATAAGTTTGACATTTTGTAAAGCACAATAAGAACAGTTGTGTAAATAGATAAAAATGTTAAGTAATATTTTATAATGTACGAAATGACTTGTAAAGTGGAAAGTAGCTTAGGAAAATTGTGCAAGCACAAATATAAAATTATACAAATCTTAATAAAACCCACAGAAATTTTATGGAAAAATTTCTACTAAGTATGCTTTCATAGTATTCTGTCTGGGATTTTTTTTGTGTTCAACTTCTAGGAGGTTCGGTCTGTAGCAGAGCAGCAAGCCGATTAAAAATTTCGGCGGCCGCAAAGGCGGCTGTTAATGGTCTTGCGCGATTTTTTCGGCTAAATCTTTTTCACGACTGGGCTCAAAAAATCTCTTAATTTAAAAAAAATCGCCAAAATTAAAAAAAGAACTGGTGATAAGGAATTCCTCTGAAAGTGCATTATTTATACATTTTGTTTTTTAATTTAAATACTCAAGTTTTGCAAAATACTTTTCAATATTTTGCAGTTTAAATACTTTTCTTTTTTTCAGAAACATTTCCTTGCCGAAAAACAGCTGATTGGGTTTTTAAATAGTTTTAAATTCACTGCACTTAAAAACAGCAGCTAGTTTTAAATTTAGAAAAGACTTTAACGATTAAAGTATACTTTTACTTGTCTATAATAGACCTAAAGTATGTATACTTTTTAGAAAGTACACTTTAGAAATCCTAGAGTATACTTTATTTGTGCCTTTATTACTGCAAAATCTTATTCAAGCTATCATGTATACTGAAGATGTCATAAAAAGTATATTCGGCACTCTACTGAAAACTTTAAAAAACGAACTAAAAAAACGAACATAAACTATGTTTTGTACATGTTTTCCATACATTTTTTTCACAAAACCACATGTTTTGCTCAAAACCACATGTTTTGCTCAAAACACGTAAGTGGAAACATAGTATTAGCCGCTAAAACTGGCGTTAAATTTAGCCGTCAATTAGAAAGGGTTTTTGTCGGTGGCGAGGTTAGTGAAAAATATCGGCGGAGCGGCTTAGCCGACAGCCGCGCCGCTCGGCTTGCTTCTCTGGTCTTGAGCCGCCGAAGAAAATTTTCAATCTGCTTGCTTCTCTGCTCAGGACTAGAGTTGGGATTAATCTTTCATTTTGGTGACTCGGTCAGTATCGTTCAATTCAAATCACTGAACTAGTTCGTTCAAATCGTTCAATCGTTCTTTTTTGATTTGACTTGTGACCAGTGTTGCCAGTTTTAACTGTTTTTTTCCAGTTTTTTAGGATGCGTAACAGTTTTCCAGTTTTTCTTGAAAAAAAACAGTTTTTGTTTAATTTCAGCCTTTTTTTCCAGTTTTTAACAGTTTACCTGCTCGATTTACTTTCTTTTACTTTCCTTTACTTGAATTTATAAATTTAATACAAAAGTTGCACAAAATGTTTCAATAAAAAATAATACTACGCATTGAATGCAACTGTGTAGTAAGTTTTAATTCCCTTTTTTAGCATTTGTTTGTGTTAAAATTTTATGGAATCAAACGAAATGAAAATAAAATTTAATCAAAAAATGTATAATTGATATTTTTATGTAATTAAGTAAGATCTCAAAATGTGATGAATTATTTTGTTTTTTTTTTATGGTTTTGTAGCTATTTTTTGCTATATGTTAAATAATTAATATAAATATAAATATGTTTTTTATATTATATTTTTTTTTTACTTTAAACAAGTACACAGAAAAAAACATATTATTCCTATTGTTAATTAAAATGTAGTTTTATAACAGAGCACAACTTGTGATCTGTAATAACATAAATTTGAAAATATTTTTTTTTTGTTAGTATAATTAAAAGTTAGTCTACAACAAAAAATAGTTTTTTCTGTGTATATAAATATGTTATGTGTTTAATGTTGTTTTATGTTTAAATAAAATGCAATTGAATTCAAAATGCACATATTAACTGTTTTTTCTACTGTTTTTTTATTTAAAACAAAAACAGTTTTTTCTTAAAAAAACAGTTTTTTCTTAGTTTTTTTTTTTTAAATACATGGCAACACTGCTTGTGACTGATCTGCGTGTTGTGAACTGTGTCGTTCGTTTGACAATTATGACGCACTATTTATGTTTTACGAGTTTTTTCACAAATTTTACAATACATAGACAAAAAGTGTTATAAAATTGCAAATTTTCTAACAAAAATTTATTTATATTGTGTAAAAAACATTTTATTTGTATGACTAATTGCTTTTCCTAATTTGAAGCAATATTACTACTATTTTATAAAGAAAAATGTTTGCTCTTACAAGCAATTTTAATTGAATAGAGATGCAATTGTTCTGTGAATAAAAAGAACGAAATGAACGATTGAACGACAAAATCGAATATTGGTGAACGTGTCATATCTTTCAATTGAGTGAGTCGTTCAATTGAACTAGTTCGTTCATGAACGACACAACTATACTCAGGACCGTAGTTCATACTAAATACTTTTACAACTAAATAAAATATGTTTGTAAATTGCATCAAACTATGGGTGGTAATGAGTTTTTGTATGGAAATGGCTATAACGAATTATTGTACTCAGTTGGCATCAAAATCCCTTGCAAAAATCCATGGTCAAGCTTTTAATCCTCGTTATATGAGCATTGAGCCACCGTTTCTAAATCATGATGTTGCTTACAAACGTTCTTCTTACGAAATACCATTTTATGCTGATAATGATGTTGTGTCGGTTGGTGATTTTCCGGCTTGGGAAACAGATCATATCAACTACTATGAAGAAAAAAAAGAAGATTCATGGGGGCAGAAAAACGTTCGCGTTAGAAACATCTTCACCGAACGGATTTCCGGCAAATCAGAATTGTTTAAAACGCGACCATGGGAATGTGTTTCTAAACCTGCATGGCTTGATTTAGGACTACAATATTTTCCACGATATATCCGTTCTGCAAAATGTATTTCAAAAAAGTGTTGGTACGGCCACTTTCATTGCAAACCGAAATCGTTTACAATAAAGTTTTAAAACGAAAAAATGGATCTTGTATTCGAATTAGTGAAAAATTGCTAATGCTTACTTCAGAAAAATTTGATTCTGATTATACTGAGTTATGGGTATGGGAGGAAATATCAATTGGTTTTTGTTGTGAATGCGTAATGTTGCATTAAAATGTATTTAAAGTTATCCAGTTATTTTTAGATTTTTTCCCAACGATTTTTGTTCTGCAGAATTTATAAAATATATTAAATTTAAACAAAAATTATTAAAAAAAAACTTTATGCCACCATCATAGATTATATAGATTTCACTTTTCATCTTTTATCAAAAAACATTTTTTTATACCCATTCAAATATTTATTGTATTGGTATAAAACGTATGTCCAAAACATCGTGAGTTACGTGCGCTTACATCTAATGTCAAAGAGTTAAGATCTATGTAATCTATGGATCCCTACATAGCGTTGTCATAGGAGGGGGAAATTCACCGCTTATGACATGGTACTGATAAAGCCAGGGACATGTCATCAAACTATGTCTTACGATAGTTCTGTGAATGTCCTAGGTTAATCCAGTGACATATTTTGGAACAAGTCACATCTGTGTTTCATTGTCCCCTCTTATGACTACGCCACGAAAAGTGATAAGTCCCCTCCATTCTGTTGTGTTATGTTTGCCAATCTTTATTAAAGTGAATATAATAATTACAAGTTGGTTACAAGTAAACTTAGAACTAAAGTTAACAGGGTGATTATAATAAATGCATATTAATGCATTATTGATGTAGTGTATTTACATTGCATATAGTATCAATGATCATAGTAACATTGTATATTTACAATAGGTCCATTCGTATACACCAAAATTTGCACAAATTTGTACTGGATTTTACTGAAATGCGTTCGCGTACACATAAATTTGCAAAAGAGAGCATCTACTAAGAGAGTAAAGTGACAGTTGTCAGCAAAAAACCTGCAAATTTTTACTGGATAAATTTTTGCCAGTAAAATCCAGTAGAAAACAAAAACATATGATTAAATTAAGTAAATAAACAAAAATAAGCATACATTTAGTAATAAAAACATTTAAAAGAACAAAAGCTGAATTAAAAGAGCAGCAAAAACTAATAATAATTATTTTTAACCTGAATCAAATTAAAGTAGTCACAATTATTATAGTAACAATTTATCAGTTTTCTAATATCTGTGTTAATTGTTTTTATTTACATTAATGTATTAGAGATGTAAAGCTAATGAATATATGAATACTTACTGCATATTATTCAGGGTACCGAATATAAAAAATCAAGTATTCATGTATTTTCGTATGTTCTTTAACTAGAAACAAAATAAAAAGTCATGTACAAACTAAACAAGTCTAAAAGCTTCCACAAAAGTTTATTTAATAAATACAATTGCTACGAATTTATAATTATTAAAATGCAATGCATCAAGTACCAAAAACAATATATACTGGGTAGTCTAAATAACACATATTTTACAACACTAAGCTTTTTAGCGTTCATATGTTTGAATTAACCTGCAAGTTTTTGCAATTTTTCCGTTCGTTTACTTTTTTGTGCAAGAGCCAGTTTTGAGAGTAAAATTTTCATTTTGCCCAAAATTTACTCATCTACTGGATTTTACTGGAAAAGTAAACGAATGGGCCTAATGTATATACACAACATCCTCCGTTTAAAAAAAAATAAGATTTAGATTAATTCAAACAATAGAATTATTGACTTAAATTCAAATAAAAATTCATTACAGAAGTCTTATAATTTTTTGTTTAATTGTAATTCAAAGAAAGAGTTGGCTCGAGTTATAAATATAGTTACAAAATTCATTAAAATTGTTTTTTTTTTTTTTTTTAATCAAAATAAATATACGAATCAAATCTTGATGGTTTATTTATTTTCCTTCCAATTCTTGTTCTATATTGACCATGGTTATCAGAATTTTCCTGGTTAGCTATAATACCCTGGTTTCTAACATTTTCATTAGGGTTTCAACCTGTTTATCGGTATCCTCAATTTTCTTTACAATTTCAGAGCTTGATATGGGTTCAGGCCTTAAGGATATGTGTTGAACATTTATTCTGTATATCACACCTTCATTATCTTTTACAAGAAAGGATCTTGTCTCAGTTTTCAACTACTTCCCCTTCCCTTTTCAACTACTTCCTTTTGAACATTACACTATCACCAGTATTTACCGATTTCATAGTTCGATTTTCCAATAGACAATTATATTGTTTCCTATTGATTAATTTGGGTTGAAAATTTTCAGAAAATGAGGGTAGTTTTGTCCTCAAATTCCTTGATATTAATAATTCTGCTGGGCTTGGCATATTATTCCTAGGTGTAGTCCTATAATGAAAAAGAGCAATATACGGATCTGATCCACTCTTGGCATTTGTGTAACATTCTCTTAACGGTTTGAATATGGGCTAGAGGTCTTATGCTCAATGCCCCATTCCTCACACAATTTCCTAAATTCCTCGGAATTATATGGTGGACCATTGTCCGAAATAAAAATCTGTGGTATTCCATGTCTAGCATAAATTGATTTAAGTTTTATTATAACATTACCACTTGAGTAACCATTATTCAATAATTCAATTTCAAAATACTTTGTATAATAATCAACAACTATTAAATATTTGTTCTTATTGAACTCAAAAATATCACTTCCAACTTTAAACCATGGAATGTCATATATCATGTGGTATCATTTCTGACTTAGCATTTGAGTTACGAAATTTTAAACAAATTTCGGAATTATTAACAATGTTAGCCATATCATTGTGTATATTGGGTCAGTAAACCGTTTTACGTGCCAAGCTTTGGCATCTTCTCTACGACGTAAATTAGTAGGAATTAAAATTTAACATCCTTTTAAAATTAACTTATCCAAAATTGTTAACTCATCTTTAACTCTAAAATAAGGAACAACCTCCTTATCAACTAATTTCTGATTGTTCGGCCATCCGTCCTGTATATATTGCCTAATTTTCCTACATATTGGATCAACTTCCATTTCCTGTTCAATATCATTTACATTGGAAAAAGGTATTTCCATATGAGTTTTCAAAAAATTACAATGTAGTGACACGTCACTATCGAACTCAACTAGGGCATTTTCCTTCAAAGGACACCTAGACAACGTATCAGCGATAAATAAATATTTTCCTGGCTTATAAACTACGTTTAAATTATAACATTGAAGCCGTAGTATGAAACGTTGTAATCGCGCAGTTATCTTATATAGTGGTTTGTCAAATAACGTGACCAAAGGTTTATGATCAGTTTCAACATTAACCCTATTTCCATAGGTGTATTGATGAAACCTCACACAACCGAATAAAATAGCGAAAAGTTCCTCTTCGATTTGTGCATAGTTTGTCTGTGCACTTGTCAAGGACGCCGAAGCATAGGCGATAGGATTTCTATCATGTAAAATCGCTGCCCCTACAGCATATTTAGACGCATCGACTGTTAATGTCAATTGTCTGTTGGGATTGAAATATGTCAAAACTGGAGTTTTTGTAATTTCCAGTTTTAAATTATTAAACTCTTTGTCGTGATTTTCACTCCAGTGCCAGGCAACATCCTTCCTTAAGAGTTGGCGTAAGTTTTTGTTCTTTAGTGATAAATTTTAAATAAAACCGCCCAAATAATCAATCATGCCTAGAAACCGCTGCAGTTCAGCAACATTATTCGGAATTTGCATTTCCAAAATGGAATTTATTTTTTCCTTATCAGGTTTTACTCCTTCCTTATTAAAAACGTGGCCTATAAATTTTATTTCATTCAAAAAAATTTCGATTTTTTTCTATTGAATCGCAAACCAACATCCCTGGCCCTTTCAAGTACAATATTTAAAATTTTGTCATGTTCCTCAATTGTTTTTGCATATATCAGAAAATCATCAATGTATATCATCAATCCACTGATGTCCCCAAAAAGTCTTACCATTTCCGCATGGAAAATTTCAGGAGCGGCATTTATGCCGAAAGGCAACCTCAAAAAGCTATGGCGCGGAAATAATAGTACGAGACGGTTTTAAGTTAACTGGTCATTATTACTTTATTTACAGTCTTATTTATAGTTTAAAATTATTCTAAATATGCTTACAATTAATTTATTTTAAGCAAATAAATAACTTAATTATTTAACATGCAAAAATGAGTAAGCATTTTGCATAAAGAACTTTTATTTGATTAATAACCAAATGCAACTGTCATTGAACTTGGTCAGTAACCCAATCCACATTATAAATATATTAATTTAAATATTAAACATTCTACCGACCTTGAAAGGTTCTACTCTTTCAATGAAAACATAATGTACAAACAAAAAAAATCGTTTTTTGTTTTTTTTTTTTTTTTGTTTATGACTTTTACGTTAATTTATTAAACAACATTAAACATATTTTGTGGGCCGAAGTAAAATAATGAATCAGGGCTATGAACCAAAAAGCTTCAATAAGTTCGCCAACTATCCATCAGGTGGCGAGCAACAACTGTTCTAAGACTTATCATCTCGCGCAATTACAGTGTTGCCATGTCCCCACCTTTCATCTCTATACTATCCCTTTCCAAAGAAAGCAACACACTAAATATAGGAAGTATTTCCTGAGTGTTGCCTCTCTTTAAAAAAAAAAAAAAAAAAAAAAAAAATTAAAACAAAAAGTGCAAGTTAGCAAAAAAAATTTTATTTTTTGTTTTTATGGATTTACGTTAATTTAAATAGAGAAGCAACAAAAAAATATGACAAATAAAATAAACGACTAATAAAAACCATTACTTTAAATTTTACGTTAATTTAAATGAGGTAGCACAACGGTTGCAGGCAAGAATTTTTCTGACATCCGGCAGGTTTTTCTTAGGATCCAAAACAAGGCAATGATGATGATGGCTATGATAATCCATGTCGTCAGGCTCAGTCCATAGTGCGTTAGATGATGTCTATCGACCGTCGTTGGGAACCCCAGTATTTTTGTGGGAGTTGGAATATCTGGGATTTTATACATCTCCATTTCACCGTTTAATTTAAGGTGTGTTATAGATGGCATAAATTTCGTTATATTTAAGGATGGGAACACATAATCGACATGGATGAATAGGCATCGTATGCCCACAAATTTATTTCGGCTGCTTCGAGATGGCATTCTGCTTGCATAGTTAAAAGGCTGCTGAGAACAACATTTTGTCTATTTCCGTTGCATGTGATGTCTGCTGGGGTATCTTCATATAGAGAAAACAGCCATGTGTTAGGTGCATGTGTTTTTCGCCAATAGTTTTCAAATCTTTTAATTTCGATTTCACAACTATCTGGAATACTTTTAGCTCTCAAGAACAGTTGTATTTCACAGCTGTTCGTCGTTCTAGTGTTGAAAAGAGGATGAACTTGGTGACATAGAGTTAGGTCTTCTACTTGCTGACAATGCTCGAAGTTATCATTATTTAGACTGTAGTACAACGTTTTTCTTTCATCTATCAAAAAGAATCGGTTGGTAACATGAATATTTATAGAGAATCCATCATGAATTGTTGGATATGTGTATATTTCATACGCATATAACAGTTCGTTGTTTATCAGTGGAATTTTAACATTGAATAAGACAAAGTCTTCTGTTGTTCTAGTTGACACAGTTGATAATTTGAATAGCTTAACAGGTTCCTCTGTGGGCAATTTTAAGTTTTTGTTCAAGTTCATCTTTATAAGTTCAATTTGTTTTTTAAACTTTTTTACGGGGAGTATTCCATAAAGGAAACTTTCTTTGGAGTTAAAAATGGCTTCAATGATGTCTTCTTGTATTTCTTCAAATATTTTTAAAGACACTAGCATATTTGATATAGCGCTGCTACGGGTAGTTTCTGTCTCAAGTGTCTGGATAGCCTCACTAAACGTTCGGATCTTTTCGAAAACTGCTTTATTTTGGCTTTTGATGATATCCAATGTCATATCTTGGACGGATGACAGATTTCGAACAACGTTGAGCATATATTCATCATCTAGAGCGTTCTGCTTAATCTTCTGCGATACTTCTTCTGCATGCTCTTCATAGAAGACCAAATAAAGAATGATAAACACCTCCAATGAATGGTAACAGAGACCTTTTCGGCCTTTTTTGTGTTGAAGATGTTATAATCTCATGTCTGTTTAGAACCCTCTCATAAATTTCTTGTAGACCTTGGTACAGTGGTGTCTGTTCAACTGCTTCCTTTCTTTGTAAATTGACGAGTGATTTCATAGCTTGATCAAAGGACGTCTTTGCGGCCCCATACTCAGTTATGTTGATATGTACAGCGATGTTCCACGATGTTCTTGTTAAGCCTACCGTTGCTACCTTATCAAAAAAAATACCTGCTTCATTCTTGAAATTTATTACATTAAAATCTGACCTAACCGGACTTATGATTGCTAACAGAGACAGCATTACTGTTAACATATTTTTATTTTTAAGTTTTTTACATTTACCACTTATTTGGTGGATTTGATTTGCATTTTTATAGTTCTCCATTTTTTTTTATTTTCTAAATTATTATTTAAAGATGGATTTTCCATTCTTTTATTTAATTCTAAACATGGATTGTCCATTTTTTTAATTAATTTTATCTTTGCAGAATGTATAGAGTTACTGGATGGTTTGTCCAGAACTTCTTCATTATCATCAGTAGGAAAAGGACAAACATTGTGATTTGACCTCTTGGTTTCCCCATTGCTGGTCCTTACGTCTACCATTCTACACAACCCATCCGAACCCATTATAGTTCGGATGACCCTCCCCCGCCTCCAGCTCATAGGAGGACAATTTTCATCCTTTAGGAGGACAAGAGTACTAGGTTTTATATTTGCACATGGTCTATTCCACTTGTATCTTTTCTGTAATTCGGACAAATATTCTGAAGACCATCGTCTCCAAAATTCCTTCATATTCGTTTGCACGGCTTTCCAATGCTCTCGCATTCCTTGGTAACATTTATTTCCTGTTGAGTCAATAAATGTCGAAAACGATTCGCCAATTAGGAGGTTTCCTGGCGTTAGAACTTTAAAATCATTTGGATCGTCTGACAACGGAGTAAGCGGACGAGAATTCAAAACGGACTCAATCTGTGTCATTAAGGTGTACAATTCCTCATACGTCATTGTTCCCTCAGTTACCTTGTAAAATGTTTCTTAACACATTTAGCGCATGCCTCCCATAATCCCCCTACATGTGGTGATCTGGCTGGAATATTCAACCATTCGATGTTACGTGAAGTACAAAATTCGCTTAAATTCATCTGATGCTGCCCACTAGCAAACAAATGAAAAATCTCATTTAGGCTATTTGCTGCACCTACAAAGTTTGTTCCATTATCCGAATAAATCTTCAATGGGCAACCTCTTCTTGTCACAAACCTTTTCAAAGCGCCTATAAAAGCTGCCGAAGTTAAGTCTGATACAACTTCTAAATGAGCAGCTTTAGTAGTAAAGCAGACAAACACACATACATAAGCTTTATCCGTCTTTCTGCCTCTTACCTTGTGGTGAATTTTTATAGGACCAAGAAAATCAATTCCCACATTCAGAAATGGCCTTGTTCTTATTACCCGATTCTCTGGCAAATATCCCATTAATTGGTGTGTATTTGTAGGCTTTACCCTAAAACACCTGTAACATTTGTTAACTATTCTTTTTGTTAACTGCCGCCCACGTAACGGCCAAAATTGTTGCCTTATAATTGCCAACAACCCTTGCGGACCTACATGTAAATGTTTAACATGCAAATACTCTACAAGTAGTTTTACCAATTCATCATGATAGGGAAGAAGAATAGGGTGTTTAGAATCATATGGCAGGTTACTATTTTCTAACCTTCCTCCTACTCTAATAATTAAATTCTCATCTAATATTGGACACAAACTTGACAAATTAGATGATTGTTTTAAACTTTTATGAGCCCTAAGTTTCCTTATTTCCTCACAAAAACTATCGTTTTGAATCTGTTTCACTATTAGCGTTAGAGCTTCTTTTCTATATGTTATAAACGATTTTTCAGTAGCGCTTTTCCTAATTTTATCTATAAATTTCAATACATAAGCCACCACATTGTTCAAAAATTAAAATTATTTTTATGGTTTATCTTTCTAATCATAGATTTAGTATCCATCACTAACCCAACTATCTTAACTTTCTTGACATCAGTTACTTCTTTTACTGTGCTCATTTCTGGTTCATCATAAAATTTCTCCCTTTAAAATTTGGGACCTTCAAACCAGAACTTATTTTTCAATATTTCCTTACCCAACAAGCCTCTGGATATAAGATCAGCAGGATTTTCTTCGGACCGAACGTGTCTCCATTGAGACACGTCAGTGCTTGACTGAATCTGGATAACCCTATTGGATACAAATATATGTAATTTAGCTGGATCCAATTTAATCCAGCTTAAAACAATAGTGGAGTCGGTGTAATAGAAAATACTGTGAAAATCTAACTTTAGACTTTCCACAATTACTTTCATCAACTCTACCAATAAAACACTTGCACAAAGCTCTAGCCTTGGCAGCGTTATAACTTTAATCGGGGCCACTCTTGATTTTGATGCTGCTAATTGAGTCAGCACGTTGCCGCAGCCATCGATTGACCTTACATATACTACTGCCCCGTATGCTTTCATAGACGCATCGCAAAACCCATGTAGTTCTATTCTCGCTGGGTTGACACAAATAATATGTCTAGGAATTTTCACTTCGTTCAAATATGTAAAGCTCTCTTTAAGTACCTTCCACTTGGACGCTACTTCTTCTGGAACTTTAACATCCCAATCTATTTTCACCTTCCACCTTTCCTGCAGTAATATTTTCGCAGTCACTATTGCAGGACCAATCAAGCCAAGTGGGTCAAATAATCTGGAAACTTCACTTAGAATGGTTCTCTTCGTGATATTACCCGCTGGTTCCCATTTATATTTAAGCCCGAATTCATCTGATCCCGGATTCCAGATAACGCCCAACGTTTTAACAGAATTAGGTTGATTCGAATCTATGTTCAAATTACCCTCGATGTCACTATCATCGATGTCCTCCATCAATGACCTTTCATTTGCACACCACTTCCTCAATGACATTCCAAATTCTAACATAATATCATTAATATTCCTCCGTAGGGATTTCACTGATTCAAGACAGTCTCCTCCTGTCATTAAATCATCCATATAAAAATCACTTTTAATTGATTCAGACTCTGATGGAAATTGGTTTGTTTTCAACTCAGAAATCTTTTGCAAGCATTTTACTGCCGTATATGGAGCCGATGCTGTGCCGTATGTTACGGTCTTAAGAGCATACGTTTTTAAACTCTCATTTGGGTTCCATCGCCAAAATATCAATTGATACTTTCTGTCAGCCTCTGGTACCCAGATTTGCCTATACATTTTCTCAATGTCGGCTGAAAACACATAACGATGTTTTCTAAAACGTAATAGAATATTGAACAGATCCTCCTGAATTCGTGGACCTGTATGCAGAATATCATTTAATGAGATATTTGAAGTTGTTTTACATGATGCATCAAATATTACCCTTAATTTGGTAGATGTACTTTCCGGTCGTAAAACACAATGATGTGGTAAATAATACCCACTGTTTAACAATGAACGGTCGGTCATAATCGCCATGTGACCCATTTCCAAATATTGCATCAAAAATGTATGATATTGAATTCTTAGCGCTTGATCCCTTTCCAATTTCCTCTCAAGGGCAAATAATCTTCTCTTAGCCACCAGACTAGAGTTCCCTAATAAGTTTGACTCACCCTTGAAGGGTAATGCAACCTGAAATCTTCCATCCAATTGCAATTTTACACTCTGATCGAATAGTTTTTCACAATCCTTTTCCAATCTTGTCAACTTATTCATCTTTGGGATTTCCTCCGTTTCCCAAAACTTTTCCAGAGTTTTATCACAAGCATCGCATACGGTTGCAACAATATTTGGTTCTGGTTTGGAACCATCTATCTTTGTCATGCAATATGCAACACAGCCCAATTGTGTATTCTGCAATTTCGTATTTGTCCTCGCATCCTGTATCTTCCCATCTACAGAACCCAGCAATTTATCCATTCGTCATCACCCGTTTTAACCTCTACAATTGCTGTGGATAGAATGACCTCGTCATCCTCCTCTCCGTTTACCAGAACACTTTTAGGAAGAGCCTTGTCCTTATGCAGAAGCGTGTAATGATCACCTTTGCAAATTTTGCAAATAAATTCGCTGGAACATGTTTTCTTAACATGACCAGGATTTAAACACCGCGAACACACTTTGTGTTCAAATACCTTATCCCACTTTTCCTTGATGGGAAGGCTTCGAAATTTGGAACACTTATATAAAACATGCCCAACTGAACATTGTAGTGGACATTGTAATTTTCCCTGCCCCTGAGAATTCCATTTATTTCCCTGTGGCTTTGGCCATCTCTCTTCACATCTTGTGAATTGCTGGCTCGCCTCCAGAGAATAATGCATCTGGTTGAGAAACTCCAACAGACTTTCCAATTTTGGCAGCTCTCTTGACTTCCCCAAATGCTGTTCAAATTGCAATCTTAGCTGTTCATTTAACTTCCGCTGAAGAATGAAGCATAAGAATGCTTGATGCATCTCTTCAGCATCGATCTTCATTGCACCAAGCGCCTGTAAACCCTCGTTTACAGTCTCAATGAAGACCTTTACACTCCCAGAATTATAACTAACTGCGGGAGCATCCAGTATAGCCTTGAAATAAATAGACGTCGTTGCCCGTCTATTCGAGTAATGATCGGCTAATATAGCCCAGGCTATATTAAAGTTCTCATCCGTTGAAGGCAGCTTGAAAATCTTTCCAGCTGCCTCACCCGAAAGCTTCGACTTTAAAATACACATCTTCTGTGTTTTCGGAATGGGCTGATCCATTATCAGCTGCTTGAATAACTCCTTGAAGGTGTGCCATTCCGTGAAACGTCCATTAAATATCTGAATTTCAATGGGAGGCATCTTAAAAGGTAGGCTCTGTGTAGAGCCCTCTACTCCAGGTATCCTAGAATAGGTATCCCTCAAGTTGTAGAAGATTTCCGTCAACTCATCGTCAGGAAACTGGCTCATATATTGCATAAATATATTCTCTGCCACCTTGTACCTTTCCCTAATGACGTCTATGGAAATCTGCCCGGTCACAAATCCATTTAACTTCGACTCCAAACTATCCAGAACGTACTGGAATTGTCGAATTACGCCCCTGTTGGCCTGGGCTTGCCTGCTATCATCAAACAAACCCGTTGTCCTTTCCGAATGACCCAGGCTTCCTGGTGGCACCACATTAGGACTCGGGGCGGTTCTACGTACTGCACCCGGTTCCTGCTTAAGCCTTTCCCCCAATTGATTAACCAACTTGTTAAAATCGCTGACAGACTTTCGAACCTTATCAACGAAATCTGTCTTAAAATACGGGTTTTTCGTTAAAGTTGCCGATGGAGGCTGAAGTACCTTATCGTTCTCTTCGAACTTTAAGGCCAGTAACTCTATTCTCGCTTTGAGCTCCGTAACATGCTTTATCAAATCCTCCCTGGTGGACTCGGATTGAGTCAACTCACACAGAGAGTTATAACATGACACTATCTCCGCACCCAAGGACTCTTGCTCTTTAAGCGTATCCATTATATGTAAAAAATTCACACAAAAATAAACCGACTTCGCACTAAAACTACTACGTCGTTCCGTAGTATCACGTAACTTTTAAATTAAAAATCAATTAAAAAACGCTCGAGTTGCCTAAATGTAATCAGCAGAGAAGACTAAAAAAGCAAAATCACACTTCAAAACTAAGAAACTCCGACGAAAATTTAACAAAAACAAAAAGCAACGTTTCCAACTATGTTTTATTGAAAACTATTTTTATTATATTTTTCTTATTTCGAGTTTCCGAGATAAAATTTCAAAAAATGACGTAAAAAATGCACTTCTGTCTTCTCTGGTAATCAGTATAAACAAATAGTTAGTATAAATATATAAATAAACATAAAATACCACTTACCCTTTTTCAATAATGTAGCACTTTGTTTCTTTGTTAGATTTTTTTTTTTTACTTCGCGACGCGTTTATTAATTTTTTTTTTTTTCTTTTATAATGCGTTTTTTTTCAAACTTAACGCTTTTTTATTAATTTTTTTTTTCTCTGCGTTATTCTTGCACTTAACGCTTTTTTATATTTTTTTCTGCGTTATATTTTTTTCACTTAACGCTTTTTAACTTTCAACAAATTTCACTTTTTTTTTTTACAAACAAAAACAGAAGGTTTTTATGTCTCTTGTTTTTTCAACAGAAAGTATTTTGAGTTCCTTACCACTGGTGGGGGGAAACTTAAAATTTTACTGTTGTTACGTTCGGGGTCACCAAAATGGTGCGGAAATAATAGTACGAGACGGTTTTAAGTTAACTGGTCATTATTACTTTATTTACAGTCTTATTTATAGTTTAAAATTATTCTAAATATGCTTACAATTAATTTATTTTAAGCAAATAAATAACCTAATTATTTAACATGCAAAAATGAGTAAGCATTTTTGCATAAAGAACTTTTATTGGATTAATAACCAAATGCAACTGTCATTGAACTTGGTCAGTAACCCAATCCACATTATAAATATATTAATTTAAATATTAAATTAATATTTTTTTGTTTTTTTTTTTTTGTTTATGACTTTTACGTTAATTTATTAAACAACATTAAACAAATTTTGATTTAAATATTAAACAATCTATATCTCCCAAAAGGAGTATTAAAAGTGCACAATTTAGACGAGCTTTCAGTAAGTGGTATCATCCAAAATCCACTATTTGCATCCAATGTGCTAAAAAGCTGGGAACCACTTAACCTTGACTTGCAATCGTCTATGTTAGGGAACTGAAAATGAGGTCGCATAATTGTTTTATTCAAATTTCGGGGGTCTAAGCAAAGTCTTAGTTTCCCTTTTGGCTTCAGTTGGTTCCTCAACACGTACTATTACGTTCAGACTAACCATTCTATCTAATTCCGATTTCAATTTATCATGTAATGAAAAAGGTATCCTTCTTGGAGGATCCACAACAGGTCTTATATCAGGTTTTAACTGTAAGTTACACTCATTTTGTATTAAACCTAAACCATCGAAAATATCTGAATTATTTTCTACAATACTATCGGTAGATAAAATGTTTACATTCTTTACCAAACTCATCTTCATTGCCAAATTTAAACCTATAATGTTGTTACATTTTAAATTTACAATAAAAAAATAATCATAATATTTTGTAAGTTCATAAAAAAAATTAATTTCAACTTTACCATTTATTTGTAACCTCTCACCACTAAAAGTCTTTATAGCTGTATTTGCTGATTTAATATGACCATCGAGACCCAATTGTGCAGCAGCTTGCTGTGATATGATGTTGGCATCAGCACCTGTGTCGACTTGAAATTCAACTTCTTTAGTGTTGATTTCCACTATGATATACCATCCAGTGTTTGTTGTAGTTGTTTGGCAAATTTGTTGAACTTCTGTGTTTTGTTGTTGTTGACCATCATTATCTTTATTAAAAACGCCATCATCACAAAATTAAAGTTCTTGTTTATTAATACCACTATTGAAAAATTTCTGTTGTAGTTGTTGATCATTACCACCGCTTGGATATATAAGTTGTTGTTGATTATTTGTCGAAACATCATTATTTTGTTGTACATTCTGCTTAGAGACATCGTGATTATTTTGTTGAATATTTTCCATAGAGACATCATGATTATGTAGTTGTATTTTGTTTTCTTCGTTAGCATTGACATCTTGAGTTTGTTGTTGTTGTTTATGGTGACAATACGTTAAAGTACCAACAAATAATTCCGTTGGTTCATGTTCATGTATGTGTGACAAATTTTTAATATATTTGCCTGTACTTTTATTTTGTTGATGTTGTTTTTGACGATCAGACCATTTATTTCTAACGGTACCACTTTGTTGCTGTTGTATTTTCAAAAAGCACATTTTTGCACAATGCCCTTTTTTATTACAGTTATGGCAAATGGCATTTTCTGCCGGACATTTTTTTGCATGTACCTGGTCACATTTTTTACATTTTTGTTTGAAAGTTGTCTTCCCAGAAAAATTATTATTTTTGTTTAAATAATTTACAGCCAGACCATCTAACTGAGCAGCACCCACACGTGCTAGATCAATACTTTTTGCTATTGTCATAGCTCTGTCCAGCCTTATTACGCCTTCACTAAGCAATCGTTCCTTTATGTGCTGTAGATTGGGAGACAAACCACCAAGTCCTCTCTTAACGATCCAAATTCACATGTTAGGCTTAGATTTTTTAAAGCCGTGACGTAACCATCAATGCCCTTCACCACCATTTTGTTTCCTGGTAAAAAAAAGCATGACGTACAATTGCAATATTACCTTTAGGTATGAAATAGGCGTCAATTAATTTAATTAAGTCTATATATTTGACCTCAGCGGCAGACACATCAAACGAATTAAAAATGTGGAAACAGCTTGGCCCCAAATGATGTAGCAGCAATGCAACTTTTCTCCCATCACTTTCGCCATCCAGTTTTGATGCTGTTAAAAATATGTTAAATTGGGCTAGCCCATTTTTCCATTCGGCGGCCATATTTGAAGCCTTGAAATTCATTTTACTATGAATTGTCTCACCAGACATCACAAATTTTTATTTTTAATGAAAAATTTTCTTTAAATTTGTTTTATTTAATTTGACAGTTTTTTTTTCTTCTTTTTTTAACTTTAATTTGAAAGTTTTTTTTTCTTTTTTTTTAACGTTAATTTTCTCACTTTAAACTACACATCTGACACCATGTTGTGTTATGTTTGACAATCTTTATTAAAGTGAATATGATAATTACAAGTTGGTTACAAGTAAACTTAGAACTAAAGTTAACAGGGTGATTATAATAAATGCATATTAATGCATTATTGATGTAGTGTATTTACATTGCATATAGTATCAATGATCATAGTAACATTGTATATTTACAATGTATATGCACAACACATACAAAGGGATTGGTATGGTTTAAGTTGGTCTAAACTTCAATTAGAGATGTTTCAACAGTAATAGTATAGTTTATTCGACCCTTTACTGAATATTCGGTTAAAACCGAATACCGGATATTTGCCGAATAGTTTTTTTCACCTAAAAGTACACTGTGCTTTTGATATAGACAAAAATTCAATGGAATAATACAATATTTTAGGTCGAAAAATCATCTCATACCAATAGCCGTGTTTGACGTTTTAATGAAAATTATATGAAAAACTTGTTTTCTCAATTTTTTTTTAATAAAAATATAGGTTTTTAATCTATTTTATTTTAGCAGAATAATTCGGCATTCAGCCGAATAGTAAAAACACCGAATATTCGTGACATCTCCAGTAATAAGTGAATTAGGTATATTACCATATTTGCTTTTACATGTTATTATGGTGTATTGCTTATGGTTAATTGCACGGCTAAGCCCGTATGACTAAGGCCTAATTTTGTGGATGTTAATTAAACTCTGTTTATTTGCCAGTTAAGTTAATATCGAAACAAAATTAACCTGAATTTATCTCAACATACTGTGTTTTAGTTCTAGTTTAAGAAATGCAAAATTACATGATGCCGCATTGATTGTGACAATTCCAATTGGAATAGTTTATATTTTCTTTGTAAATATTTTGCAAACGGCATCAATAAACCAAATTATTAGGTAACAGCTTTTTTTTGTTGACAAATTCATAATTTAGTTTAACTGGCTGACCAACCAGGCTGGGTTAAACCTTAATTGAAACTTTTATAAACTGCATCTGAAAACAGAATTCTAGGTTAAACTAACAAACATATTTAATCTACATCCTATAAACTAGGCCGATTTTTGTAAAATTAACCCAAATATGGTAAAAATACTATTTTTCTAATTAATATTTATGTTATGTTTTGTTAAGTTGACCCAAACGGCTAAAAAGGCATATTTGAAATTAAAAATTAAACCTTTAAACGCAAGCTACAATTATGTGTTATGCATTAATCTGCTAGAGAATCTTCCAAAGAAGAGATTAATACCATAATCTTGGATAAGCTCCTCCTACTTCATGAGATATGTCTATTTTTTGGATATTTCTATTTTGAAATTAAAAATTAAACCCTTAAACGCAAGCTACAATTATGTTTTATGCATTAATCTGTTAGAGAAGAAGAGATTGATACCATAATCTTGGATAAGCTCCTCCTACTTCCTTAGATATGTCCATCCCACACATTGTTACTTTCACAAAATACGGCTAAAAAGCCCTATTTTGAAATTAAAAATTAACCCCTTAAACCCCACCCACAAATATGATTGATGCATTAATCTGCTAGAGAATCTTCCAAAGAAGAGATTGATACCATAATCTTGGATAAGCTCCTTATGCTTTTTTGCCGATTTTTGTAAAATTAACCCAAATGGGGTAAAAATACTATTTTTGCAGAAAAAACTGGGTGAATATTATAAAGTACTTTGTAATTATCAGGGACAGGAACTTCATGCACTAACAAAGTGTGTTTAAGGCGCCTATACTATGCATTAAAAATCTTATAATATGCACAAAAATGAAAAAACATGCACTAGTTTTTAATCAATTTTACTGAAAACATAACAAAAAAATAGTTTTAATTCAGTCTCACTAGACTAATGTGATTGTTAAGTGTCCTCTTACTGTACAACACACCAGTTAGTTTTGGTATCAGCAATCGACTGATGTTTATTAAAAAGAATTCAACTTAATCTACTTATCATAAACTAATACTAACATAAATTCATAGTGGGAAAAAGCTTACTTAGCATATTCCCATGAAAGGCTTGTGGAATGTATGGTGTCATATAGCCCGTCTACAGCACGGCAATGTACACCATAGAAGCACACTACACCTTCCCTCTTTTTGAAAAAAGAATGATCCATTATATATGATCACTCTTTTTTTTATATATGTGTAGTACAAAATTTACATTGTTGATTGTATTTCTTTCTTTTTATTTTTATATATTACTAACCTATCTTAATTATATTTTAATTTTATTCTATAATTAGATTACTTAATATACAATATTTTATTCTATAGTTAGATTACTTAATATACAATCTAATCCTATTTTTGTGGATTAGGGACGATTTATTGTTATCGTCCGTAATCCTGACATTACCTTGTCATCGATCCCAATAACTTTGAATGGTCCGTTATATAGACTGTCTAGTTTATGTTTCTCACGACATAATTTTGAATTTTGGAGGCGTTCTCCAGCTCTCCTATGAGCCGTTTGTAACCTATACTTGACCTCCTTTGCATATGCGTCAATATTGTACAGAGGTTCAATGTTACCATGGTTCAAAAGGAATTTTTCTATAGGAATTTTTCCAAACACTAGTTCAAATGGACAGTATTCATGAACTGTCGATGGAGATGTATTATAACAATACACAAAAAATTTCATCTTTTCGTCCCAATCAGACGTGTCATTGGATATATATGATCTAAGATACTCGTTTAGAGTTCTATGTGATCTTTCAATGGTCCCCATTGTTTTGTGGTGATATGCAGTAGATGTTGCTTTATCAATTCCCAAGATACTGAAAAGTTCGTGGAGAACTTGGTTAACATACTCAGTACCCATATCAGTGAGTATCTTCCCCATTGGGCCGTATGTAAGTATAAAATGCTCCATAATAGCCTTTGCTACTACATTTGCACTTTTATTTGGCACAGGTATTGCGACCAAATATTTCGTAAAGTCACACATAATTGTTACTGCATACTCATTACCACTATTTGATCTTGGTCATGGCCCAATTGTATCGATGAGAAGAATGTCAAATGGTTTAGCTGGTGTTGGTGTCAAGGTTAAAGGTTCTTTGCCCTTTAACTGAGCCTTATTTCTCTGGTACCTATCACATTTCTTGACATAGCGAGTGATATCTCTCGTCATGCCTTTCCAGTGATATTTCATTTTAATTTTCTTTATCGTACGAGTGATCCATGGGTGTCCCCCGTGTAATGGATCATCATGATATTTCGGTATGATTTTTAATTTATCTGACTCGTTTTCGATCTTCATCAATGTTGGAGCGAGTACTATTATGATGTCTTGCAAGACCTTATTTCCTTCCATCATAAATTGTTCTTTTCCTAGAACCTTTAGCAAATTGTCATCTAGTGACAATTGCAATGTTGTCAGACCTACGTTATTAGCTACTTTCTCAAGCTTTGGAAAGAGACGACCTAAGTAAACGATTCCATTAATAACCAGATCATGCAACCTATATTCGGAAAGTTTATGCTTTCCTCTCTGGATAATAAATTTATCCTTAGTAAAAAGTAAAATGCAATCGTGGCAGTTTACTGTACTCTTGGGCATTTGTTGCCTCATATACTCTCACATCTATTGATTCGTTACGTGTATCAGGTTACCTGTTATTCACACTTTTGCGTTCCTTATTTGCCTGAAGTCTAGTTGTAACCTTCAGTATATTAATGTTTTGTGTTTCTGAGAATTCAATTCTCGACAGCGCATCGGCTGCGTGGTTTTCCTTCCCCCGGATGTATTCTACCACAAAGTCATACTCTTCTAGATCCAACCTCATCCGAGTTAATTTAGATGATGGGTTCTTCATCGAAAATATGTATGTTAGTGGTCTGTGATCACTTTTTACTAAAAATTTCCTTCCATACACGTATGGTCTGAAGTACTGAATCGCCCAGTGAATGGTAGCTAGTTCCTGCTCTTTTGTTGACTTATTGCTTTCTCCTTTCGTGAAAGATCTTGACGCATAAGCAATTGGTAATTGAATACCTTGAGTTTCCTGGCTTAAAACAGCTCCGCAAGCGTGTTTGCTAGCGTCCGTTGTTATAGAGAATTCTTTCGTGAAATCCGGATACTGTAGTATCCTTGGACTCAACAATTGGTTCTTAAGGTAGATGAAAGAATTTTCACATTCCTTAGACCATTCAAAAGGAAATGTTTTTCCTAGAAAATCTAGTTAGATGTCGCGATGATTCAGCGAAGTTCGGTATAAACCTTCTATAGTAATTGCAAAATGCAACAAAGCGTTTAGCTTCGTCACCGTTCTTTGGTGTTGGATAATATTCAATTATTGAAAATTTGCTATCATCTGGTAAAATTCCCTTATCCGTACACCTGTGTCCCAAAAAGGTCACTTCTCGACAGAAAAATGTACACTTTTCCGGGTGTAATTTCAGATTATATTTTCGGCACATGCCAAATACATCTCTTAAATTCTGTAGCATATGTTCAGATGAACAGCTGATTACGACTAAATCATCCATATACAAGTAGGCCTGGGCTGGATATAGACCTGAAAAAGCCAATGACATAATTCTCTGAAATGAATTCGGTGCGATTTTAATCCCATACGGAAGTCTTTTGAATCTAGATTCCTCTTCCAGTTCTATTTGATGAAAACCCGATACCAAATCTAAGCATGAAAAATATTTTGCTCTACCCAATTGATCCAGTATATCATCTAGTCGAGGAAGTGGGAACTTATCTGCTGTAAGTTTCTTATTGATACCTCTGTAGTCAACAACTAATCTCCATCGTTTCTGTGCGTTACCCGGTAGCGATTTTTTCGGCACTAATAGAATTGGACTATTGTACTCGGAAACCGATGGTTCGATTATATTATCATCTATTAATTTTTCCACTTGTCTGTCTACTTCCTCTTTGTAAGAATGTGGTATTCTATAGTTCTTCATATATACGGGTTGCTTATCTTTGAGTCTGAGTTTTTGCTTATAAAAATTATTAGCACTTATTTTCTCAGATTCCAATGCAAAGATATCTATGTATTCAGAACATAATTTTATCAATTTATTATCGACAAATTCAGGAAAATTTTTAGATAATATCTCCAACTTTCCGCGATTGTCTTTTAAATCGGCTGCTGCGCCGAACAAATTCATAGTCGTTAAGACTTTCAGTCAGTAATTGAATAGTAGGGATAATTAAATCGTTGTCAGTTGTATTGACAATTTTAATCAGAGGTCTTGTTCGTGAAGTCACAGTATTTGCAACATAAACGCCCTCATGTAGCATTTGATGCGGAACTAGTACCTCGTTGTCAGTTGATAGAACATTGAGCAATCTAATTACCTCCGACCTAGCAGGAAGAGATATATAACACAGTGCAGCATTTTTAAGGTCATCGTTTGGTTCCTCCTTCATACCCGTTTTTTTTTTGAAGTGTATATCGAAACTAAAAAAAATCCGCAAAGGACTTGGCCAGATTACATCGAAATTTTTTTTTTGGACACCCTAAGTTTTTGCACCCAAACATGATTTTTTTAAAAAAGGAAAATTTTTATGGAATCCATATATCATAAACCGTTCGGAATTTTGTTTTTATGTCTTTGGCAAAGTTGTAGATCCAAACCAAAGCAAAAAAATTCTCATATGGACCGACCCAAAAAAATTGCATCCACTGCATCAAAATTGCAAAAAATTGGGAAAAAATGCTATTTTTTTATGATTTTTTCATGATTTTGTCCTGAAATGGCTTAAATACTGGGAATTTAAGAAATCTTTCTTCAGCTAAATTATATCTAACAACAATATAAACAACTCTCTAGTACATGTCATCTTAATACGAACATTCCTTAACCCTAGAAAGCACATCTTTTTGCTCACACTTATTTTGCATAGCCAATGTTTGTCGTTTCGACAAAGAAAGACTATATAGGTTAATGCCGTTTTTGTTGTTACTTGTTTTCAAATTTACTATTTAAACATTTTATTGTTGTAATGCTGATATGTTTTTGAAAAAATGAATATATTTATTTTATTAATAAAAAGTAATTATTTTATAACGCAATTAACAATTTCATAATTTTTTTTTTATTTTTTGTTTAAGTTTTTTTGTTTATTTATACAATTGCAAAACATGTGTATTATTAACTGCCGATGATTTTATTCTGCTACGATTTTACCCGAAAAAAGTATAGTAACTTCTGGTAAAATGAGAAACACAATTACTTTCTTATCACGCTCTCATTTACCGAATTTTTGTTAATAAAAACGCTTTTTGGTAAGATGGAGTCAAAGCGGGTTCGCGAGGTAACGTTTGTCGAACAGAACTAAAATAAGAAAATATATAATTTTAACAGAATAAATAAATAACATTCCATTGCTACTCACGCCTGTTAAGGTTTAAATATTTTTGGTGGTGGTTCAAGGTCATGATCTGACTCTGCACTACTACAAGAAGAAAGAGGATCCAAAGGCACATCTCTAAATCCAGTGTCTCCTGGGTCTTCCATATCACCATCCTCACACAGGCACACCTTGTGGCTCCACCAACAAACCTCTGCAAGCATTGCGTCCAGCTTCTTGCCTTTGAATCTTTTTTCCATTGGCATTGTGATCTGGTGGAATCGCTCCCCTTGCTCATCTGATTCGGTGGGCAATTGTTTTAAAAAAACATCAATATGATGATGCAAAAAATGCAATTTCAGCGTCATCGATACATTTATATTTTCAAAATATTGCAGCATTGTTGCCACTAATTTCTTTGCTTTATCTGGCTCTGCTCGATCCTTTCCTAAAACATTCTAAATTACAGCTTTGAGAGCGTCCCATGCGTTTCGGAGATTAAAATTTACATTTGTAAGCACAGCTGTAAATGTATCGTTTTTCATTAACTTCCTGATATCTGGGCCGTTCAGGACACCTGTTCAATGTAAACAAATTTATTACAAACGATTAAGATAGGTATAGATAAAGCGGGACCCGCGAAATCAGATATAAAAATAATTAAAATTACATAATTACCAGCTTTAATTTTTGCATCGCTGAGTTTCGGAAATATAGTTTTCAAGCAATCAAAAACTTCATCACTACTTCCAACAGCAGTTTTGATGAACTTTGAAGCGATTCCTAGTTTTATGTGGAAAATCATCGGCAGTTAATAATACACATGTTTTGCATTTGTATAAATAAACAAAAAAACTTAAACAAAAAATAAAAAAAAATATGAAATTGTTAATTGCGTTATAAAATAATTACTTTTTATTAATAAAATAAATATATTCATTTTTTCAAAAACATATCAGCATTACAACAATAAAATGTTTAAATAGTAAATTTGAAAACAAGTAACAACAAAAACGGCATTAACCTATATAGTCTTTCTTTGACGAAACGACAAACATTGGCTATGCAAAATAAGTGTGAGCAAAAAGATGTGCTTTCTAGGGTTAAGGAATGTTCGTATTAAGATGACATGTACTAGAGAGTTGTTTATATTGTTGTTAGATATAATTTAGCTGAAGAAAGATTTCTTAAATTCCCAGTATTTAAGCCATTTCAGGACAAAATCATGAAAAAATCATAAAAAAATAGCATTTTTTCCCAATTTTTTGCAATTTTGATGCAGTGGATGCAATTTTTTTGGGTCGGTCCATATGAGAATTTTTTTGCTTTGGTTTGGATCTACAACTTTGCCAAAGACATAAAAACAAAATTCCGAACGGTTTATGATATATGGATTCCATAAAAATTTTCCTTTTTTAAAAAAATCATGTTTGGGTGCAAAAACTTAGGGTGTCCAAAAAAAAAAATTTCGATGTAATCTGGCCAAGTCCTTTGCGGATTTTTTTTAGTTTCGATATACACTTCAAAAAAAACCGGGTACGAAAGAGGAACCAATTTATGTGTTGCACTGTGTAATTTACACTAATCGCATTCATCAACTTCATCTTTATATGATATGGAAAATTTTCAGGTCTCAGGGTGATTGAATCCTCATCATCCTGATAATCTAAAATACATCTGCATTTCCTGATAAAATGCATACCTATATTTCCATTAGATAGAATTGGGAAGTCATCCTCGACAACATGGAATTCATGTCCAATAAGAAGGTCTTCTACCTTTAAGTCCGCTTTGACTTTTACTATGGTATCCAATAATCCTTGGCCAATTCCACTAATATTTGTTCTTCTACTTTTATCTATTTGTTCGTTAAGAATTTGACTGACTTTAATTAAAGATATATCGGCGCCTGTATCCACTAAAAATGTGGATCAACTCTCATTTAATGATGATCTGATGTTAAGGTAACTTTAGAGATTTAGATTTATGTTGCAAATTTTGTTATCTATTGTGAATTCAGGGGATCTTGCCCGTTTCCCGAATTATTATCGGTAATGGTGCGTACACTATGGCCATTTCTACCATTATTGTACCTATTTCGGTTACCACCACGGCCTCGGCCACGGTTGTTATTATACCTCGTGTCATTATTGCCACTGCCATTATTGTCCCGTTTGTTGTTACCGTTACTTCTTGTGGTATTCGAGTTATTATACCCATTACCACGACCACTATACTGACCGTTTCCGCGATAATTCTGGTGAGTGTAAAGAATTGAATTAGGTTGACCGAGTGCTTCGGCACAACTGTTGACGAATTTCGATATGACTTCGTTCATATTGGCAAATGTTCCTGACTCCATTATCAGTTTGACCCCTTCATTCGTCGCATTCTTTACTATAGATTAGATTATAGTGGCACTATGCACCGCGACCAGAAGTTGGTATTTTGTGCTGCCAGTGAATACACTAGACTGGTCGTAATTATATTTTTTTTGAAACTTGATTGCTTGCGCTGCTTAAAATATGAGGTTTGGTGTAAGAAATCATGTCCTAATTTTTCAGCTCAATCCGACAGTGCCTAGTCGTGCCTAGTTGGGCCCAAAGTTTAGAAAACGGTATACAAGGCGAAAAAGTCACTTTTTTTTAGTTTTTGTAAAATTTTTTAAATGTCGTAAAAGTTTTTACTCAAGAAGGTAAATTAATCAAAATGAAGATATAATTATGTTTTTAAAAAGGTATAAAAACACAAAATCGGTTAAAAACTAGCCCAGTAATAAATAATGCCCCAGACTACTAAGGTGGCAATTATTACTTGACCGAGAAATTCGAGCACACACTATAAAATTTTTTTAAATTGATTACTGAAATATTTTTTTTTACCTAAAGGACTCAAATTTGTGGGATGTAGAAGAAGATTTTTTTTTTGGATGGCGTTAACCTGTCCTAAGTTGATGTCAAAAACGGACAAAATTTTTGGGGTGTTTTTCAAATCTCCAATTTCAAATTTTAAATAAAATTCTTCAACAAAATCGCAAAAATTGAGATTTAAACTCCAGTGACTTGTTTAAAACATGTTTGAGATCGAAAATAAAAAATTTTAAAAATATCCCCTGGCACACTTGGGTTGGGCAACGATTTAATTTTAGCAAATTTCGAGGAAATTGTGTTTTTTGGTAATTTTTGCCTTATTTGTTGTCATAATATATTTAAAATCGAAAATTAGCTACTTTTGTACCGTTTGTTGTTTTTGTTTATCATCATGACTTAAGGTTGAGAATAAAAAATTTTGGACATCATTAACCCATGTGGACCAGAGGCCCCAAGTACTTAAATTCTTTTTTTTTACAAACCTGGCTTAGACCAGTACTTTAATCATTTAACATATAATTTGGACTAAATTAACCCTTAGTTGCTCTTGCTGTCAAAAAGACACATAGTTGAAAAAACTTATTATGCTTGTGTTAACATAACACAACATATTTTTAAAGTTTTTTCAACTATGTGTCTTTTTGACAGCAAGAACAACTAAGGGTTAATTTAGTCCAAATTATATGTTAAATGATTAAACTACTGGTCTAAGCCAGGTTTGTAAAAAAAAAGAATTTAAATACTTTTTGTTCAAATATGTATAAATTCTCGCAGTAACTTCTTTGACCTTAATGCGGCTCGGCAAGGGTTAACGTTGTTTAATATGTCCAAAACTTTTGGCACAGAATCTTCAAATATTGTGTTATTATATTTTACATCACGTTTATTAAAATTCGAAAGTAGTAAAAAAATCTTCAACGTTTTTTGTAAATTGAAATATATAAGTGTGGGGTCTCTTGGGGCCTCTGGTCCACATGGGTTAATGATGTCCAAAATTTTTTATTCTCAACCTTAAGTCATGATGATAAACAAAAACAACAAACGGTACAAAAGTAACTAATTTTCGTCTTCTACATCCCACAAATTTGAGTCCTTTAAGTAAAAAAAAAAATATTTCAGTAATCAATTTAAAAAATGTTATAATGTGTGCTCGAATTTCTCGGTCAAGTAGTAATTGCCACCTTAGTGGTCTGGGGCATTATTTATTACTGGGCTAGTTTTTAACCGATTTTGTGTTTTTATACCTTTTTAAAGACATAATTATATCTTCATTTTGATTAATTTACCTTCTTGAGTAAAAACTTTTACGACATTTAAAAAATTTTACAAAAACTAAAAAAAGTGACTTTTTCGCCTTGTATACCGTTTTCTAAACTTTGGGCCCAACTAGGCACGACTAGGCACTGTCGGATTGAGCTGAAAAATTAGGACATGATTTCTTACACCAGCGCAAGCAATCAAATTTCAAAAAAAAAAAAATCCCATACAAGATGCTACCAGTCTAGAATACACCCTATAGGTTCAGGCTCCCTACAAAGCCAATTATCCTACCTGGTGAACAGTTCCAAACGTCCGATGGCGTCACTATTCGACCACCAAAATAACGCACCCTCCTGTCGGAGAGCCTCGGACATTTGCAGAGAACATGCTCAGAGGTCTCGGGTTCCAATTCACAAAACCTTTTCGTATCCGTAGAGGATCGTCCCATCTTGTACAATTGACACCTAAGGCCACAGTGTCCTGTGAGGTAACCCGTTACGGTCCTTAGTTCGCCCCTCGTCATAGACAAGAGTTTCCGCGATCTCTCCCCAGAGGGAGATATAAACAGCCTCGCCTGTCGCTGCCCAGGCGATCTGGCCCAATAGGCCCCAAACTCCGACTCTCTCCATCTTCTGAGATTCTCTCTGACATACCCATTGGGTACGCCACAGAAGGGTTCCGGGCCAATGAACTGTCGACGAGCTCCGCAGTTGTCTAAACAGTCAGCCCGTTCGTTGCCCTCATGCCCCTCATGGTCTGGAACCCAGCCCAGTGGCAAGGAGTTGTTAAGTCCTAGACGATTTAGAGAGTCGATGCATTCCTTAACCAGACCAGACGACACATCTTAAGCCCTCAAGGCACCAAGTGCCGCCTGGCTGTCAGATAGAATGTAGATCGTGGCCCCCCGTGTCCTCCTCCGCAGACACTCTTCCACACAGATACAGATAGCGATGACCTCAGCCTGAAAAACGGAGGGATATTTGCCAATGGGCAGAGCACGCTGAAATCCGTTACCGACGACACCCGCCCCCGTATCCATGTTCGACTGTTTCGAGCCATCCGTGAACCAGACCTGTGCACCAACCTCCGGTAACCAAGATCCAGTCAACCACGTGCTCCTGTCGAAAATCACAACAACAAAGTGCCTCACAAATACCTGCACAGGCAGTATCCTGTCACTGACCCTAATAACCGGGTCATCAGCGAACATTTTCGCAATCTCAAGATGCCCCTTCAGATCCCCACTCCTCATGCTGCCAATCTCCCGCAGCCTTAGAGATCCCATGCACGCGTTCTCCTTTACAGAAATATGCAAAGAGGAATACCCAGCATGACTCCAATGGCATCAGTCGGACATGAGTTCGAGGCACCAGTGATACCAATACATGCCAGTCGATCCTCTTAAGAGTCATCTGAGCCCCGAGTTGTTCAACCTTTGTCCACCACGCCAATGAGGCGTATGTGACCATCGGTTTCACAATGGTGTTAAAAGACCAGTAGACCATTTGAGGTCTTGCCAAAGAGCCTCTGGCAGGCAAACATTGCCCTAGTGGCCCTTTTAGAGATCATATCAAGATGCTCATTCCAATTCAGAGACCTATCCAATATAACCCCCAAGTACTTAACGCTATCAGAGAAGCAGATCCTCGTCCACTGAAGCGATGGCTCAGTGAGACATAACTTACGTCTCCTAGTAAAGGGAACCAGGATGGTTTTCGAGGGAAAACCTCTCCCTTCTCCTGGCACCACTTCAAGGTAAAGTTCAGAGCCTGTTGCATGCGCTCAGAAATTGTCCTGTCATCCCAGCTTGTGACAGAAATAACAAGATCGTCAGCATATCCGTAGGTTCTGAAACCCAGGTCATTAAGCTGTTCAAGCAGCTCATCAATGACCAGAGTCCACATCAGAGGCGATAGCACACCACCCTGAGGACAGCCCCTAGTCGCCCCTATGGTCCTAGAAGTGTTCCCGATGCCGAATGTAATGACCCTAGAGGTCAACATCTCCATAGTCCAACTAACGATAACACTGGGGATGTCTTTCCTCAACATTGCAGTCCTAATCGCATCGTAGGACGTGTTGTCAAAAGCGCCGTGAATATCAACGAAAGCACACAAGGCTATTTGCTTCGCCTCCAGTGCCTTTTCGATCTTAGTGACAACTTGATGGACAGCCGTCTCAGTGGATTTTCCCTGCTGATACGCAAATTGGTACCCATGAATGGGTTTGCGCAGCAGTTACACATCCCTGATATAGTGGTCCAAGACTTTCTCCATGGTCTTAAGGAGAAAAGAACTAAGACTTATTGGTCTATAAGATTTGGGCAAATGTTCCGCTTTGCGCCCAGCCTTCGGTATGAATACTACCTTAATTCCGTTCCAAGCCAATAGAACGTGACCAAATAACAAACTCGACTTAAAAATCCTGGTCAGTTGCGGGAGTATAAGATCCATGCTCCTCTGCAGCAGACACGGATACACCCCATCTGGTCCAGGAGATTTAAACGACGAAAATTTTCTCACCGCCCATGAGATCCTTCCCTCCTGAAACACCCTGTTCGCAAGTCGTATGTCCCTCCCAGATAGGCTAGGAGTCCTAGGAATCCTAGGTAGCCTCTCAGGTGACACACAATCCGGAAAGTGTGTATTCAGTAAGAGTTCACAAGTCTCCTCGGGCGATTCA
Organism: Delia radicum; assembly: GCA_021234595.1. Classification (NCBI taxonomy): domain Eukaryota; kingdom Metazoa; phylum Arthropoda; class Insecta; order Diptera; family Anthomyiidae; genus Delia; species Delia radicum. The sequence goes on along the minus strand of CM037854.1, from coordinate 171,783,535 downwards.
GTATAGGACCCGTCCGGTCTCTTCAGGGTACTAAGTCCGTTCGTATGATCTTGTGAAAGAGCCTTCTGAAGCCTAACTGCTTCGGGGAGATCTGAGATTGTAGGCCACCCAGTTGCCTGTCTCCTTGGCCCTATTGAATAGTCTTTTCGCCTCGGTTCTGAGTTTCCCAAGTTTGTCGTTCCACCATGGAACATCAGGCTTGGTTTTCCTTGCCCCCATTGGGCAGCTCAACTTATAGGCGGAAATTAGATTACACTGAATATCAGCCGCCTCATGATCGATTTGTGTCGTGCTCAAAATAAGCCCCCTCGAGCACTTAGCGGAGTCTTCAACATAATACCGAAAGAGGTCCCAATCTGTCCTCCTGGGATTACGGAAGGACTGGATAGTACCCAAAGAACCCGCAATGTTAAAAACCAGGTGTTGGTGGTCCGACATTGAAACTTCCGAAGATACATGCCAGTCAAAAATGGCGAAGGAAAGATTAGAGCTAGTAAGTGTGAGGTCTAAAACCTCCGATCTAACTACGTTCCTGAAAGTGGGTTCGTCACACCTATTCGCTATATTTATGTTATTACTACTAATAAACTCTAGCAGGTACTCACCTCGCTTGTTGTTACCTGTACTTCCCCAAGTAATGTGATGAGCATTGGCAGAATTCTACAAGAGCTCTCACTTCAGATGTTGGCGCCTCATCTACATCTCCCGGCAGGTACGCGGATGCAAGTACCACCTCATGCTCACCAGATAGGGAGGGTGTAGTGTATCCACTCATTCTACCATTACCTTAACACTATTGTAAAGTACAGTGGAGTGCAACGCATCATATTGCACATATGAAACATATGTGTCATGCACAATACACTCAATCAGAATCTAGGTTAAGATTTATTCACATGTTAGCTTTATAAGCAGGGACAAAATAGAAAATAAAGACAGTTCTTAACAGACTAACAATACGCCTTTAAATTTACAAGGCGGACCAGCATTCGCCCCATAAGTTAAACCTTTACATGGCGATCCTGCGACTTTTCTAGTGCTCCCCGATAGAGCACTGAAAAGAATAAGTCCTGGAAAAAGGCACCTAACCCACTCCACGGTTAGAAGGGCTATACGGCCAAAGTATAGTCGAAGGAAGTTCCCTGTTGGCAAAAAAAAAAAAAAAACAGGAAGAGCAGCGAAAACTCTTTTTTTGGGCAGCCATCACCAAAGAGTGCAGCCGTTACAACACCACGGTGGAACCATCATCCAAGGCCGGATTTAGGAAACAAACTTATTTTTTTTTTAAATCGGAGTGCTCCTTGTTGAGCACCTAGTTGAATGGAGGCGACTTCGCCCATGTTCAGTTATAACACAGTAAATAATTAAATACAAATTGGATGGAAGAAAAACTTCCAAGATGCCAACATTTTAATAATAAACTAAATATGTTGAAAACTAAAACAAAATACTACTTAAATCCTGCTAAAAAAAATATATATATATATTGCCCTTAAAGTGCTTTAATAAATAAATTAAGAAATCAAATACAAAAATTTTAAATATGAATATTATTTTCATCCTCTTAATTTCTACTCTTCATATTTTTGTTAAGAAAAATATATGAAAAATCTTTTAAAAAAATAACAATTTTATAAAAATATATATTTTAAATGATTTCTAGAAAAATAATATCCTTATTACTGATTACTTTGATCTTATACCTAGTATATAAATTTTAAAACATATATATTTAAACAAACCAAAAATTATAATAACAGACGTATAAATGGAAGAACATCTAACAGAATTAAAAGACATACTAGCAAATTTAAAAAAAAGTCCAGGAAGGACATACTCAGAAAAAACTGTACAGGTAAAGTTAGAAACTATAGACAATATAAGAAAATAATTTTTGACAGCACAAAGTGAAGAAAAAGACGAAAAAGAAATAGTAGCATTAAAGTTAGAATTTAATACCATTTATAGAAAAATCAAAGAATATTTAATACCAAATACTAAAGGTTTAGACACCAAAATGGCAGCATTTAGTTTAGAATTAACTTCTAAGGCACTCCCAATTTTTGCTGGAAATTATGAAGAACTAGAAAGTTTCCTAATAACAGCAGAACTCATCGAAAAGACTCTGACTGACGCAGCAAAAACAGATTTCTTGCAATATGTCTACCACGCCTCAGGTGTAAGGACAGCGATAGGTAGTTACGCAAAACCAGACAATTTCAATACCTTAAAAACACTCGTAAAACAAAGATACAAGAATACAAAAACTATCCCAGAATTACGGTCAAAGTTAAACAACATATACAAAGGAAAACAATCAGTAAGTGCATATAAGGACAGAATCATTACCATTATAGACAATTTAAATATGTTAGGAATTGGGGAATTAAACAAAGACGCATCAGAACCAGAGAAAAATGTTATCATTAGATTCAATGCTAAACTAGCGTTAGATTCTTTCAAAAGAGGTATCAATGACAATTTAAAAACAGCCATATTTGCAGCTCGTCCTAAGACTTTGCAAGACGCAGTAGAACTTACGATAGAAATAGAAAACGAACATAAGGTAAACAACAATTCAGTAATGCACATTCAAACACGACAACCTAACAGACAACATAATAATAACAGATACAATAGTCTTTCAAATAGGAATAGCAGTAACTTTAACAATAACATATCCAATAACTTTCAAAATAGAAATAGTCATATTACCAATAAAATACCCAATAACTTTTCAAACAACAACAATTTTAACAGTGACAGATCTAATAATTTTAACAATAGAAACAACACAAACAACAGCAATTACAACAATGATCGGCAAAGATCCGTCAATGACAATAACTACGATAGAAGAAATCAAACCAACACAAATAGAAGATACGTACAATAAATGATGAGGGAAACGAAGTGGGCTCGGAATACATGGATATTCCGGACAGCCAAAATTAAGAGTATATAAAGTTTGCAACAATAATACAAATTTCATAATCGCTAAATACAAAAATGAACAATTTACATTTCTTGTCGACACAGGTGCCGACATATCACTATGTCGTATTCGAACAAATCTTGAAGATGAACCAATTAAGAAAGAGAACAAATGTAAATTAACAGGTATTACTACAGAAGAAATACACTCACTAGGGACTATTGGACTGGAACTTTTATTCACAGACCAGACATGCAAACACAAATTTCATCTTGTAGATGACAACTTTCCAATAGAAACAGACGGAATAATAGGAAGTGACTTTTTAAAAAAATATCTCTGTAAAATAGACTATGAGACTTTCACAATATCATTATTCATAAACAATACCACCATAACTATTCCATTGCAAACAAAAGCTCTTACGTCATTACAAATAAAAATACCACCAAGAACAGAAATAATACAAGCATTAAAACTAAACCTTAGCGAAGATAGCATAATTTTTAATAATGAAATTAAACCAGGAGTATTTTTAAGTAATTCAATAGCACCTAGTAACGGCATGACCCACATAAAAATTTTAAATACAACAAACGAAGAAATAAATTTAAAAGGCATTCAACTCCAAACTGACTCACTCAAAAACTATGACATATTAGGTTACAATAAAGACAATATTCCCAAACGTTTTGAACAAATACTGAATGAACTACAATTAAATAATAATGACGACTATGCAAAAACAGAATTAATAAACATTTTTCGTAAATATCAAAATATTTTTCACCTTGAAAATGAAAAATTAACAGTAAACAATTTTTATGACCAAACAATCACTACCTTAGACAATACACCAGTGTACATAAAAAACTACAGACTACCGCACTCACATACAAACGTAATAAACGAACAAATACAGAATATGCCGGATGACGACATAATAGAACCATCCGTTAGTCCATACAATGCTCCACTCCTTTTAGTACCAAAGAAAAATGTGGAAGATAAAAAGAAATGGAGACTTGTAGTAGACTTTAGAAAACTAAACGATAAAATTGTCAATGACAAATTTCCCCTAACTAGACTAGAGGATATTCTAGACAAACTTGGTAGAGCCAAATGGTTCTCTACACTTGACATGACTAGCTCATTCCATCTAATCGAGCTTAACAAAAATTCTAGACCGCTTACAGCCTTTTCGACCTCATTACCAATTCAAAGACTCCCTTTCGGACTAAAAAATTCTTCAAACAGCTTTCAAAGAATGCTCACAATAGCACTCTCAGGACTAGAATCAGAAGCATTCCTCTATGTAGACGACATAATTGTTTATGGATGTAGTTTAAATCAACACAACCAAAATTTAATAAAGGTATTAGACAGACTACAAAATTATAATTTAAAACTTAATCCAAAGAAATGTTGTTTTCTAAGACCAGAAGTGGTTTACTTAGGACACCTAATTACAAAAGATGGTGTAAAGACTGACCCATCTAAATACTAAACAATAAAAAATTATCCAATACCAACTAACGCTGACGAAGTAAGACGATTCGTTGCATTCTGCAACTATTACAGAAAATTTATACCCAATTTTGCAGATATAGCCAAAGACCTAAATACATTACTAAAGAAATCAACAAAATTCATTCACGCTTTTGAAGAGCTAAAAAAAAGAAAAACCATTAATTTTAACAACTGACGCTTCAAACTACGCGTTAGGTGCTGTATTATCACAAGGTGATATAGGTCAAGATTTACCTATTTCATACGCAAGTAAATCTTTACAAAAACATGACATAAATAAACCAATAATCGAAAAAGAACTTTTAGCAATCCATTGGAGTATTAATTTTTTTAGACCATACTTGTACGGACGTAAATTCATAGTAGTAACAGACCACAGACCACTAATCTCTCTGTTCTCACACAAAAATCCATCATCAAAAATGACAAGAATCAGACTGGATTTAAGCGACTACGACTTTACAATAATATATAAAAAAGGGAAAATAAATACCAATGCGGACGCATTGTCCAGAAATAAACTCAGACATACTAAAACAGATGATACCGTTAGAAAACGTCGATAAAGAAAAAAGAACATTAGTTATAACAAGGGCAATGAACAATAAGAAACGCAATGAGGAAAACATAATAAAAAATAAAAAAAATGAGGAAAACAACGTATAGAAAAGAACGACATGGAAAAATACGATTCTCAGAAGTCTGATCAGCTTCAAATATGGGAATGCATATCCGTTAATGATATAAAAAATATGAAGAAACTGCAGTTTAATACAATTGAAGAAATAAATGAAAAAGATATATTTATTGAAAATAATATTGTGCACATAGGTCGTAATGATAATTCATCAAAACCAGTTTTGACTAAGAAGAAATTAGCAAGATACAGTGATAATTCAGCGAAACTAGATTCGATACTGAAGAAACTGATATCAAAAATGAATAAAGAGAATATAAAAGAATTAGCACTTGCAGGTGAAGATAAAATATTTAAAAATTACAGTAAAAAGGAATTGATAGAAGCATATGCAAAGATAAAAATAAATAACAAGGATCCTCAACTAAAAATATTAATATATAATAAGCCCAAAAGAATCACAGAAGAAATTCTAAAATACAAACTAATCGACGAATTCCACAATGCTACACATGCAGGGCACTTGGGAATAGGGTTGCCACTCGTACTGTTTTAAACAGTACATGTACTGTTTTTGAAAAATGTACTGTTTTATTCACAACACCTAAAACAGTACGCAAAAGTACTGTTTTTTTGGTTTTGTACTGTTTTTGTACTGTTTTTTTGTATATTTTACATATTTTTATATAAACAAGTTTTTTTGCGTGTACAAAGAATAAATATTTTTTTAACCATGTTTTTTTTCATGTGCACAATTTTTTTTTCATGACACTGCCCAATGCAAAAAGTAATGGCGTCCAACCTAATAATTTTAGCCAATTTGACGAAATTTAGTCAATTTGATGAAATTTAGTCAATTTTACTTCTTTAGAGGATGTAAACTTGACGAAATTTTGTTGATTTGAATAAAATTTCTTAAATCTTAAAAAAAAAATTGGCAAAATTTCGTTAAAGATCTACAAAAATTTTTTTGTTGATTTTACCTACGCTATTTGGTTCGGTGTATTAACTTATTTTAAGTAAATATGTGATGTATTGTAGTAAAAGTTATGTTAACAATAAATACAAAAATGTACTGTTTTTTTTGAAAAGTACTGTTTTTTTTTCATCAATGTACTTTTTTTTCACTTTTCAAATATGGCAACCCTACTTGGGAATAAGAAAGACAATTATGAAACTAAAACAGCGCTACATCTGGAAAAACATGAATAAGATGGTAAAGCAATTTGTAAAATATTGTGACAAATGCAACAAGAACAAGCAAACTAAACACATTAAGGAACCACTTACATTGACAAACACTCCAAGTAACAGTTTTGAAATAGTATCAATTAACACAGTAGGACCTCTTCGAATTTCGAATGAATACAGATATATTTTGACCATACAATGCGAACTAACAAAATTCGTTATTGCACACCCCATGGCGACGAAAGATGCACTAACAACCGCAAAAACAATAGTTGAACACCTAATTCTAAAATTTGGTAAATGCAAAGTACTGAAATCAGACAACGGTACAGAATTTGCAAACGAACTTTTGCGTAATATATGCTCACTACTTGAAATTAAACAGACCTTTTCGACACCTTACCACCATGAGACAATTGGGTCATTAGAAAGAAATCATAGAGTCTTAAATGAATTCTTACTAACATCAGCAACTAATTATGAATGGATTCCATATTTTACTTTTGCCTACAACACGGCACTCCATATAGACACTGGCTACACGCCATTTGAACTTGTATATGGAAGACTACCATGTTTGCCATCTGAAATATATGACACAAAAGAAACTAAACTATATAATTACGATGATTATGCCACAGAGCTAAAACGTAAATTACAATATTCTTTAGACAGAGCTAAAGAATTAACAATTAGAACAAAAGAGAAAAGAATATTAGAAAATAGATACAACAATAAATTAAACTTAAAGATAGGAGACTTAGTTTTAGTCAAAGTAGGAAATATGAAAAAGAATCAAAGTCCATATAAAGGACCTTACAAAATAGTTAGGAATAATGGTGTAAATACAATCATAGATTATAATGGAAAAGAAAAAAAAAATACATAATAATCAATTAAAACCCTATATAGCATTAAGAACAAATGAATAATAAAAAACTTATCATTAATAAAAACAATGTTATATAAGGAACTACAAAATACAAAAAAAAAAACAAGTGGAAGCATTAAAGTCCGATGTGCCGAATTTGGTAAAAAAAAGATTAAATTCGGCTGTGCCGAATTTTTGGATACCCTCCATCTCGGAATTGTTTGCACTTTCCTCCAGGGAAAGTGCAAACAATATAAATATCTATATTCTTTGTAAAAATAACAAAAATAATGGGTTTTTTATAAGTAAAACAAAATATGACTGATTGATTAATGTATTTGGGATGTTTCAAAAGAAAAAACGTTTAATTAAAGTGTACTAAAATGAATCTGAAATTCTGCATGCTTATAACAGTGGGTATTCAAAGGTGAATGAAATGGTTATTCTGATTACCTAAAGAAGAACGTGTCGTGAAAAATATATATATTTTCAAAGTTCCTTATGATGTTAAAAAAACTGTTGTAAAATTCGCCTGTTGTTTGTCTCTTTGGTCTATATAATAATCAAAGAAATAAGGATTATTAAAATATATTTTTGGATCGTTACAAGAGATGCAATGAATACAAACGCATAAAACCAGTTTCGAATAATCAGAATTTTAGATAAATTTAAGTGAACGAAAATACGCTTGCGGAGACATACATAATGAAATAATTATTAAATACACGTTTACATTACAACACATGTGTTTATACTATTCATCACATAAGTAAAACGGAAAGTGTGATAAAATTAACTATGTCAGAAATTATAACAGAAAATCTTTCGAGTGTTTAGGGTGTTTTCGAGACACAAAAAATTAAAGAAACTGGTATTTCAATTTATTGTTTTTCAGCTTAGTTGCTTGTGCAATTCTCGCTTACGACTCCTAGAATAAGAACCCTAAGAAATTTTCCCAAAATTCGATTGGTTTTTACACATCAATACTTTAATTTAGATTATTTTTGTATGTATCAAATGAAAATTAGGGCTTTTAAGGAAAACAAATGCATATAATCAAAAGATTTTAAGATGAAGTATGCACCTTATATGTCTTAAATAAAAAAGTTCTGAAAGTGAATGTCCTTTAAATTTAATGGGGTTTTTAATAAATGTAATTAGAGTGTAAGAGTTTCCTTGCAAATTTATTAAAGGTTGAGAATGAGAATAAGTAGAAATAGTGTACGAAAAAAAGTTATGAATTTACATTGTTGAATTCGGGGATTTTATTCCTGGATATGTTTTTGATCTGATAACGATTAATGTGTCTGGCAACTCCGGTTAATGCAGTCAAATAAATGATTTTAAGTCAACTATTTTGTTCTACCTTTTTTCTAATTGGTGATTTTTTTATTTGTTGGGGTTAACAAAAAAAGTTATATGGCAAGCCTGGTATGTGGAAAACAAAAGAATACTTTATAAATTAGCTTAACAATTTTTCGAGGGCTTCTCACATTTGCACTCATAACCAGTGTTGCCAGGTTTGCAGAGCATAAAAATGTAAAATTTTCTAGAAAAAATCGTCATCATATTTTGAAAAATCGTCAAAATAAAATATATTTGTTAGAAGAGGGATAAAGTTTTAATAAAAAATAAAATACAATAATGTTATTCACATTTCAAATGTTAACGTGTTGTAATATAACACGATTTTTGACACTTCTCTTTGGTTTAAACTTCGAAAATCATTATATTTTACAACGATATTCATTTTATAAAATGTTGAAACTGTGTGCCCCAGTAGGCTATTTGGTAGCGTGCTGGCTTATCAGTGCGGGGGGTCGTGGGTTCGATTCCCACCAGAGGCACTGATCTGTTTTCGCTACAACGCGCCGAAGGCCATAGTAGCTAGTGCTCGGTTAGGGTAATAGTATATAATTTGTAATTATATGATTATTAATTAATAAAATAACAAAAATATAATGTTGAAAGATCAAATAAATACAACTTTAAATCAAACAAATTTTACCACTTGAACTGTTAATCACTTATATCTGCATAATTCTGCGAACAACATTTCAGTAGCACAACTTTTTAAATCTTAAATTCTTTTACAAAATTTGGAAATTCTTTAACAATAAGTCTGTTCGATTACTTTAGCTGTAAAGTTCAGTAAAAACTACTCAGTAACAAAATTACAAAGAGTAAGACAAATTTACAAAAAAGTAAACAGACAGAAAATTTGTAGGAATTATTAAATTAGATAAAACAGCTTGTTTTAAATATTAAAAAAAATCAACTGGTCATTATGGAAAAGGAAAAAGTTAATTGAAATTATTGTTAATGTCGAAGAACCCTTGACATTAAATACGATTGGGAAACCCTATATTCCTAAAACGTTTTGCAACTCGATACTAATCGTACTAAAGATACAAAGTATCTTTCTCTTTCTAAATATTAGTCCGAAAATTAATGTCAAAGTCCCTAAAAATGTCGTGGATACTACTTCCGTCATAATCATGAAAATAACTCCTTCTTGTTACTTCTACTGTCATACTGGTAAGATCGTACTCCATAACTTTTGTAAATAAAAATATTCCAAAATTCTAATTTGTTTGTTTTCCATTTCTTTTATTTGCATTTGGTACATTTTTCTTGTTCTTTCTGAGGAATAAATCAATTGGTGATTTTATTTCTTTTCAGAGTGTCAATTATCTCATCCAGGTTTCCAAGCAGTCCATTGCCCCTCGCTCCACCATATTTCAACGAAACATTTGGTCCAATCGATCCGGATTGTTTTTGTAATTGGATACTCTCTGAGATTCTACCTTTATTGGAGTACATACCAGTCAACTAACGTCATCTAATTGCTCACATCACAACAACAATAAAAACAGGTTCGTTAAATTTTGCTTTTTTTCCATATATTGTGTTTGATAGTGCGATTAGTTGGTTTTTTTTCCTACAATGTCATTCCTTTTTGTTTGTTAAAACGTTACACCGCGTGTAACCAACATAATTTAATTTTTTTTACAAATAATAAAAAAAAAATCCAACTTAAAACCAGAAAACAAGAAGAGAAAAAATATATTTGAAAGGAGAAAAAAAACTATATAGTGTAAAAGTTAAAAAAAAAAAAAAAGTTTAAAAAAAAGTGGTTAAAAATTCTACAAATGCAGCTGAAATTTTTGTTCTGAAAAGCGGAAAATTAAAGATAGATAATTAGTTATAGGTGAGCCAAGAGGAAGGTTTTCATCTGTAAAAATTTTTTTGTTCCATCGGGAGATCCAGGTTAATATGTGGGAAAAATTCACGGTGAAATTTGAGTCGGTGAGTTACTGGAATTTGTAATAAATTATCGGTAAATTTATATTTTAATTTATTTTCGGTCACATAAATAGTTTTGTAAATAAGCTGCATGAAACTTTTGTGACATAGGTTTGTTCGTACTCTGAGCCTACTTTTACATTTCGAACTTGTTTGATCCAATTCAAGCTTTTTTTTTAGATCATGTATGTATGAAGATTATTTCCCCGTTTTTTTTTTCAGCTCTGCTTTAAACTTGATTTTTTCTTACTTGGAATATAAAAACTCTCTTAGAGCCTTTACTCTTACCCTTTGACTCCTCCCTAATTAATTCAATCTCCTTAAACTATATTCTCTTACTACTATTGACCTCTTTATTCCAAAACTAGATTTTGCTGCTCTTACGGTTCAATTAATATTGGGTTTACTCCAAACAAACCCACACTCACGTGTATGTACGAGTAATAAGAACTCAGTCGTATTTAAATTATTATTTTGTACATCTGTTTGTTCTTTTTACCGGGGTTGGATAATTCAGTACTTTGAAACTTTTTATTACATGCAACATTAAGTTATTGATTTTCATTCAAATTTGGTTTGTAAAAATAATTGATTTTATAAAAGAGAAAAGAAAAGTATCTGATTTCATAAATCAATTGTATTTTTCTTCTAATTCATCACATTTAAAGTATTGTGATCTGAAAATTGTAAAACAACAAGTTGTTTTTTTTTTCTCCAACAATTATAACATTTAAAATGGAAATTAGTGCAATTATTTGAAATATCGGTGCATTTCTAAATAAGAGTACTTGATTAACCTTCGGTCCACGAAAGTACTATCTTAGTCAGGTTTAATACCATTTTAAAATTCCGAACTTCCATCCCCGATATAAACTAGTATTTTTTTTCCATCGTGTAGAGGCGAACGTGTTGTAGAAACCAGGGGTAAGTAAATTGAGAACTTTTCCCAATACAATTTTTTTGCAAGACTGTGTTAAGCGAACTTCAAAGTTTGATTGCTTTTCGGTTCCAGATACTTTTTTAAATCCAGAACACATATCGTTTGCTGAAATACCAAGGGACTCGATGTGATTTTTTTTTTTCAAAACTTGGGAAAAAGCTGGAATTTAGAAAGTTAATAGAATATACCAACATCACTGGGCATTCTTTTGATAAAGATTTTATTTTGCCATTCAAATCATCGCTTTGCTTTAAAATCTTTAAAATATAGCACATATTTCAAAATTTATCTTCTATGTTGATATCATTTTGGATATTTATTTAATACTTAAAAAAAAATATTTTTTAGTTTTTTTTCCTCTAAAAAGAAAGAATTTGTTTCTTCATTTTTAAAATCCTTTTCCTATATATTTACAAAGAATTTCATTTACCTACTTTAAAGTTTATGGCTTTTTAAAATCAATCTTTTGTTTTGATAAAAATTTTATTTTTTTTGGGTTTTTAAAAATCTATTCAGTATTTTTAAAATTTCTATATCGTATTTAAAATACTATTTCGTATTTCAAAATACATTTCATATTTTTTGTTGAAAAAAGGATTGAGGTTTAAATAAGTTTAAATATTTTTCCTACGTTTTTTAAAGAAAACTAATCTATATAACCCGATAAAGATTTTATTCTTTAGTATTAAAATCTTTTTCATATTTTGAAATTTATTTTGTATGTTAATAAAGATTTTATTTCCCAATTTTAAAAATTTTTTTTTTCCACTTTATTAAATTGCTTAAGGAAAATAAATTACGAAATTTTTTATAACTGCTTGATCTAGTAATCATTGTCGAAGTTTGTCTGTCCTGATTTTTCGATTAGATTTGTTCATTTAGATCAAGTTTGAGTTCTCAAGTTTATACTTTTCACTTTAGTCCAAAATGTCACTTGACAATTTTATTCGGTTAGCCGATCGTTTGGTTGAATTCGAGGCAGACCTTAACGATAAACAGATGCCCATTACTTCCTGCCATTCAACTGATATCCATAGGGAGGAGCTAAAAACTTGTTGGGCCAATGTCAAGGCTGCTTATGATGAACATCTTTATAACCAGGATAATGAAGAAGATGATGATAAGAACAAAGGTGTCGATTTAGAGACTCTACAGGCCAAATATAAGAATACCTATATAACATATTGTCGGTGTCTTACCAAATTATCGGAGGCCTACGAGGAGATACAAGCGAAGAAAGCTCCAAAGCCCACACAACTACCAGACTTTCAGGACCTTGACAACAAAATTTCAAAACCAAAGTATTCTGGTTATGGTTTTCAGCTCCCTCCCTTTAAGATTGAACCCTTTGACGGGGACTATGCTTCATGGCCTAAATTTCGCGATCTGTTTACTGCTCTTTGTATAAATAACTCCAGAGCCAGTGGCATAGAAAAATTATTCACTCTAATTGCTAGTACAAAATTAAAAAAGCAACGTCTTTGCATAAACTGTTTTTCGAAAGCGCATGCCGTCAAAAGTTGCACAAGCAAAAATAGTTGCTTTAAATGTCAAAAGCGACACAATACTCTACTCCATAGAGACACTGCAAATCCAAAGGCCAACCCATCAGCTCAACACCCAAGTTGTAGCACCTTAAATCCGAACTCAGCTTCATTTCCTTCAACTTCAAACTCTGCTATACAGTCCGCTAACAAGTCGGGGGCTAGGGTTCAAAATTTTTTCACTACAAACAATCAAGGTGTGTTGCTAGGTACTGCAATGGTTGATGTTTGCATCAGGGTACAAGGGTTAGAGCTCGCGCTCGCATTGACCCCTGCTCTGAGGGATCTTTTATTTCCGAAGGCACTCTAAAGCTCTTAAAGCTGCCAAGCAGACGAACTAGGCCACAAGATGTTTCCGGTATGGGTGACTTTGTTTCAGCTTCACCTCAGCGAATGTGCTCCTTTGTCCTTAGTTCGCCATTGGACGATAGTATTGAAATTCCAGTTGATGCGTTGGTAGTTCCACAGGTGTCAGCTAGTCTGCCTTCTAGGCCCATTGACTCGTCATATTTTTCGGATCTTCCCCAGATTCACCTTGCCGACCCCCAATTTTACAAAAGCTTGAAGATAGATATATTAATTGGTGGTGAGGTGTACCCCTCTATAATGCGTTCTGCTAACAAACATGACGTTTGCAATTCCCTTATGGCACAAGAAACCATTTTTGGGTGGATTCTTACTGGGCCTGTTTCTCCTAATTCAGTTAGTTCTAACTCCACTGTTGCTTCATTTATGTGCAAGGTGTCCTTAGATCAACAGATTTCTCATTTTTGGGAGGTGGAGAATCTTCCAAGGAAGAACTTTGTATCGCAATCCGACAAATATTGCGAAGATTTCTTTGTCAATACCACAAAACGAGATAACGATGGTAGATACGTAGTTTCTCTTCCGTTCAAAGAAGGATATCCCCATAAATTAACAATTGGTCAATCTAGAAACAGTGCTTTGGCACAGTTTTTCAGAAATGAGGCCAGGCTGCTTCGTACGCCTGCTTTTAAAACCGAGTACGACAAGGTTATCCAAGAGTATTCTGATTTAGGCCACATGTTTAAGGTTTTCCCTTCTGATTCTTCAAAAGTTCCGATGCAGTATTATTTACCACACCATGCGGTTATAAAACCGGAAAGTACAACTGCAAAAGTCCGTGTGGTATTCAATGCTTCTTCTTCATCTTCAAATGCTTTAAGTTTGAATGATATTTTACATACTGGTCCAGTTCTTCAGAGTGATTTAACTCTTATGCTTCATAAGTGGCGCTTTTTCAAATTTGTTTTCAATGCGGATATTCAGAAGATCTATAGGCAAATCCTTGTCAATCCAGATCATACATCCTTTCAAAGAATTCTTTTCCGGGACAATCCGAATGATAATGTTCAAGATTATGAACTTAAAACTGTAACATTTGGTGTTAATTGTGCCCCATATTTAGCTATCCGCACTATGTTACAATTGGCGGATGATGTTCAGTCCATTTATCCTCGCAATTCCATGTATGTTGATGACGCCCTTGTGGGCGCTCATACAATTTCAATGGCAATCAAATCCAGAGATGAACTAATTAATGCTTTGAAATCCGCTGGTTTCTCCTTACGAAAGTGGACCTCAAATTCAAAGAAAATCCTTTCCGATTTGCCATCTGATCATCTGTTATACGAAGACTTTTTAGACTTCGATGACAGCAGCACAGCAAAAATGTTAGGCATTCGATAGAATGCCCTTTCTGATGAGTTTTATTTTTCAACAAAGCCATTTCCGGAGACTGGCAAATATACAAAAAGAGAAGTTCTCTCACAAATTTCAAAATTGTTTGATCCAGCCGGCTGGCTAGCTCCTTGCATTATCCTGGCAAAAATTATTATGCAGAGAATATGGATGGAAGGCACCGATTGGGATGAGGTCCTTTCTCCTGATACGGTTTCTCAATGGAAAATATTCCAATCAAGTTATACCTTTTTGAATGAAATTCGAATTCCTAGATGGATTGATTATGCTCCCAATTCTAATGTCCAATTTCATTGCTTCTGCGATGCCTCAGAGAAGGCATACGCAGCTTCAATTTACATCCGCATTGATAACGGTAATTCCATATCTTCGCATCTAGTCTCTGCTAAGACAAAGGTCGCCCCAATTAAAACATTATCCATTCCGAGACTTGAATTATGTGGCGCTGTTTTGCTAGCTGAAATGCTTGATAGTATAGTTCCTAGATTAGAAATTTCTAATTACTCAATTTATTGTTGGACAGATTCCACTATTGTCCTCTCATGGTTAGCAAAACCACCTTGTCTCTGAATGACCTTTGTCGCTAACAGAATTTCCAAGATTATCGAAATAGTTGATCCAGTACACTGGCATCATGTCGAGTCCGAATCTAATCCTGCTGACTTAGCGAGTCGAGGACTGCTTCCTCAGGACCTTATTGGAAATGACATATGGTGGCACGGTCCATCATGGCTTCAAGATTCAGCAGACCTTTGGCCAAATTGTAGTCCACATGAAATTCCGGATACTAGTCTTGAAAGGAAAGTTATAAAAGTTAACTTTTCTTATGTAGTGTGATTAATAAGTCAATATTGTCGTGCAATAGCAATCACTGTCATGTACTTGACACTTAATTGTGATTGGCTGAAAGCCGTACTTTTTTGGTTGATTAATTTGACACCTTCATAATATGAACCGTGGGAACCACTCATTTGATGGTTACCCACAAAATATAATTAAGGTAAATTTAAAGTAGAATAAAGAATAATAAAACAGTCGCTCAGTAGAGCTAAAAACAAAAAGGTGATATTCTTATTTTAAAAAACTACTTCATGGCGATCCTGCCATATTAATAAATTATAAAAAAAAAAAAAAAACGAAAAATAAACATTTAACATACAAAATTAATATGTAGTTGTAAAAATATACCAAGTATATTCAAAACATAATAAAATAATCAGAAAAGACAAAAAAAAAAAAAGCTAAATCCAATGTATTTAAAGCAAAAAAAAAAAAAATGTTAAAAAGTACATGTAAAAAAAAAAATTTCGAAAAGCTACACTTTAAAACCTAAAAGTTAAAAGTTAATACAATAAATAATATTTCATGAGTATAAAAATAACTTTAATGAAAAAATACCTATTCTAAACCAATGAAGGAAATATTAAGAAATTTAAAATGTATTAAAAAAAAAAATTAAATGAGTAACAACAAAAGACATTATAAATGACGGTGGTATAAATGTGAAAAAAAACCACAACATTTTCCAAATGATGCCGCAGTAGTTGTGTACATATTTAAATTGTTATATGTGTTTTAATAAAAAGAAGATAACAAGAAGAAGCAATGTGGCCAAAACATTGCGGGGCAACATGCCGGGTTGCTCCAAGGATGGTGTAGCCTAAACACCATCAGGGAATTAAGTATACAACATTAGAAACAACAACTACAGCAACAACAAAAACAACATCAACAACAGATTTCAACAAGGTAACATAGTTTAAGCTATAACGCCGTCTGCTTCGTACAATTCAGTCTTTAAATGTTAAATTTATATATATTTATATATAAGTAATAATTAATTACAAAGAGATCTTTAAACAAATAAATATGAAAATATATGTGTGAAACTTTTTAAAAAAAAAAAAAAAAAAAATCAATTTTATAAACATATTAAAATACTGTATAAAAAGAAGAAGAAGATGAAAGTCTAACACCAGGCAAAATTTTTTTATATATATAAGAATTAAAATTAAATTTAAAATGGGGAATCGCGATTCGAAAATCACTAACCCCAATGCAAATGTCATTAATGAGGTTGAAGTAGTAGTTCAATTTCCTGCAACTTACTACATTATAATCATCTCCATTATGGCATTGCAATTACTCACGACCATGTATCAACTACATAAGAGGTCGTTGAGAAAAAACTATATCAGAACCGCGTTCTTAGGAAACGGTCTTGATAGAGTCTAATTTTTTATTAACACTTCATTTTTGTCCTAATTTTTTTTTCAACTTAAATTGATCATGCCATTCTATGGATTGGATAGACATAGTCGCCAAAGCAAGACTTCTGAGAGAGGATTTCGACAAATCCTTTAAGTGTTTAAATACCTGCAAAGGACCTTTAAGGGACGAAACGGTAGAAAAACACATTAAGAATTTGTTCAACAGTCTTGAAGAAGTTAGGGCGTTATTTGACGAACATTATTCTCGTCTCACCAATAATCATCAGTTGGCGGCGAATGCTTTCTTCGATGACATTCGTAATAAACTTTTCAAACCTCTTAACCAAAAGGAATTTGAAAGCGGAATTACCAAAAACTATCCATGAGAGAGTGGTCTACGACCCTGCTCTTGTTAACGCTTGGACTAGCCAAGATTTAAATGTAGAATCCGAAAAACCAGTGATCCAAACCGCGAAAACCACATCTAACATGAATAGTGGTGGCATAGTGTCCAGTATAAAAAACACAATGCCTCAATCAATAACTGAATTTCTCGGTTTGGCATCGAAGATCTTACACGATTTCGATGGGAAACCGGAAAACTTACGAAGTTTTCTTGACGCACTAACCCTCCTGGATTCCGTAAAGGATATCCATGAAGCGGTGGTGGTAAATTTAGTTAAAACGAAACTGAAGGGAACTGCCCGAAATTTAATTTCAAACGAAAGCACTATTAATGAGGTGATAGCCACATTAACTAGGAGCGTCAAGGGCGAGAACTTATGAATGTCCGGCAGGGCGGCAAAAACGCCAATGCCTATGTATCGGAAATAGAACTACTGACTCGATCCTTAGAGAGTGCATATATTACGGATGGCCTCTCGCAACAACTTGCCCAGAGGTATTCAACCCAGGCGGCAGTTAAGGCAATAACGAAGAATGCGACAAACGAAAGGGTTAAACTGGTCATGGAATCAGGAACCTTTTCGAATATGAACGAAGTGACGGCAAAATTCGTCAATAGCTGCACGGAAGCTTACGGGCAGCAAAACTCCGTTCTATTTACGAAAAATAAATTTCAAAACCGTAATGGCAATAATCGCCGAAATCGGTCAAATAACAATAGTTCCGGCTATCGGAATAACAATAATCGCGGTAATAATAATTACAATAACAACCGTGGACGGAACCGTTCAAATAATAACGGAAATCGCCACAATATACGACACGTGACCGAAAATGTTTCGGGAAACGAGTTAGTTCCCCTGAATATAAGCGAATATACAACATAAATTTAAGTCTCTATAGCTATCTTCCCTGTAGAACATCTTTGAATAATGGAAAGTCAACATTTTTAGTTGACACGGGTGCAGACATTTCTATATTAAAAATTGGACAAATCCTTAACGGATACATAGACGAGACTATAACTACCCAATTAAGTGGAGTCGGCCAAGGATTGACGACTACCCTCGGTGAAATTCATACTGATTTAAAATTTGAAGAACTCCTAATACCACATACATTTCATGTGGTCGAGAATGATTTTCAGATTCCCTCAGACGGAATCATTGGTATGGATTTTTTGCGAAAATATAAGTGCCTTCTGGATTACCAGGATGACCAAGATTGGTTAGTCCTGAGATCCAACGACCTTCCACAACATATTGCAATAGCAATGCGCAGCGCTCCACAGATTAACGCGATCTCATTACCAGCAAGATCAGAGGTAATTCGCCACGTTAACATTCAAACTGATGAGGAAAATGTATTAATTCCAAGTCAGATAATTCAGAATGGGATATTCATAGCAAGCACAATAGTCTCAAGGTCAAGACCACTAGTCAAAATTGTCAACACAACCAATAGGGATGTTGTTATTTTGAATACTAAAGTTAAAACCGAAAGTCTTAACGACTTTAAAATTGTACACCCAACCAGAGATCCTCGCGGAGATCAGGAAAAACTATGTAGATTATCCAGGAGTTTCCCGGAATTTGCAAGAAAAAACCTGAGAAACATATGCTCTGAATATATTGATATTTTTGGATTAGAATCCGAAAAAGTAACTGTCAATAACTTCTACAAACAGAGGCTAAGATTGAAGGATAATGATCCTGTATATATTAAATCATATAGGATACCACACTCTCATAAAACGGAAGTGCATAAACAGGTTGATAAGCTTATAGAGGATGACATTGTAGAACCCTCCATTTCAGAATATAACAGTCCAATCTTATTAGTACCTAAGAAATCTCTGCCGGGTACGGATCAAAAGAGATGGAGATTGGTCATTGACTACAGAGGAATTAATAAAAACCTCGTAGCGGATAAATTTCCACTCCCTAGAATAGACGATATTCTAGACCAACTGGGCAGAGCCAAATTCTTTTCTTGCCTTGACTTAATGTCAGGTTTCCATCAAATTGAATTAGAGGAAGACTCCAGGGACGTAACATCTTTCTCAACGTATAAGGGTTCGTTTCGATTCAAACGATTACCCTACGGTATAAAAATTGCTCCAAACTCATTTCAGCGAATGATGTCGCTAGCTTTTTCGGGATTATCATCCGAACAAGCATTTCTTTATATGGATGATTTAGTAGTAATTGGTTGCTCCGAATAAACATGTTGAAAAATTTAAGAGATGTTTTCGAAACTTGTCGAAAATATAACCTGAAATTACATCCAGACAAATGTACCTTTTTCTGTAACGAGGTCACATTTTTGGGACACAGGTGTACGGATAAAGGCATATTGTCTGATGATGGTAAATTTTCTATAATTTTAAATTACCCAACACCAAAGAATGGTGATGAAGCTAAACGCTTCGTAGCCTTCTGCAACTATTATCGGAGATTTATTCCTAATTTTGCCGAACATTCAAGGCACATAACAAAACTATGTCGAAAAAACATACCATTCGAATGGAATAATGATTGCGAGAAAGCATTCAACTATCTCAAAAACCAATTATTAAACCCAACAATTTTGCAGTATCCTGACTTTGAAAAAGAATTCTGCATAACAACAGATGCAAGCAAATTCGCTTGTGGTGCAGTTCTGAGTCAGAAGTACTTTGATAAGCAGCTACCTATTGCTTATGCTTCACGATCCTTTACGAAGGGCGAGAGCAATAAGTCTACTATAGAACAGGAATTAGCGGCAATACATTGGGCAATAAAATATTTTAGACCATATATTTATGGACGTAAATTTTTGGGCCGAAGTGACCACCGTCCCTTAACATATCTATTTTCAATGAAAAATCCATCGTCAAAACTAACGAGGATGAGATTGGATCTGGAGGAATATGATTTTACAGTGAAGTATATCAGGGGAAAGGAAAATTGTGCAGCAGACGCACTGTCCCGACTAGAAGTTGAGGACATACGAAATACCAATAATGGTAACAAAATACTGAAGGTAACTACAAGACTTCAGTCTGCCAAAAATTTGGACAAAGTGACAGCTAATAAACCAAACACAGAATCGGTGGATATCCGGATATATGAGGCAATAAACGCCCATGAGTACAATAAAAATGCAAGATTGCATTTTACTAAAGATAGGCTGGTTATCCAAAAAGGGAAAACCAAGCTTTTCCAATTTGAGTCACGAGATTTTATTACTAATGGAAAGGTAGATTTAGGTCACCTTTTTCCAAGGCTTGAAAAAGTAGCCAGTAATTTGAAAATCACGACTCTTCGCATGTCTTTGGACAGTGTGTTGTTGGCCAACGTAAAACTAGACCACTTCAAGAAAGTAGGAAATGAAAAGCTTCGAAGATTAAAAATCGTACTCACACCACCAATTACGAAAATCGTAACGAATTCTGAAAAATTAAGAATTATAGAGTTGTACCATAACAACCCATTGTTTGGAGGTCACCCTGGCATTACAAGAATGCTCAGGAAGATAAGATTGAAATACCACTGGAAGAACATGACGAGGGACATTACCCGTTATGTGAAATCTTGTGTAGAGTGCCAAAAGAACAAGTCATTACCAAAAACAAGAGAACCGATGATCGAAACGCAAACGCCAACGCGTGCATTTGATACCATCATTATCGATACAATTGGTCCTTTTATGAGATCGAACAAAGGTAATGAATACGCTATAACAATAATATGTGACTAGACCAAATACTTAGTCACAGTACCAATTCCTGACAAATAGGCTCGAACAGTCGCCAAAGCGATTTTTGAGGGTTTTGTTTTGATTTACGGTCCCATGCGGAAAATGATTTCTGATATGGGAACAGAATATAAAAATCAGACCATAATGGAATTATGTCAATTGTTGAATATCGACTTCGTCACTTCAACAGCCTATCATCATCAAACACTGGGTACCATAGAACGATCCCATAGAACATTCAATGAGTACGTACGTTCGTACATATCCTCGGATAGGACTGATTGGTATGAATGGTTAGCTTACTTCACGTATTGCTTTAATACAACACCTTCAACAGTACATACTTACTGTCCATATGAACTAGTCTTTGGTAAAATATCACCATCCATAGACGCTTTAAAGTCGGATAAAATTAGTCCACTTTATAACATAGACTCATATGAGAAAGAAGTGAAGTATAGACTCCAGACAGCACAGAAGAGGGCTGCATTCATGCTCGAAAAGGCAAAATTGACCAACAAAGGCATATATGATGAGTCAACAAGGCCGATAAGCGTAAATATTGGAGATCTAGTTCTTTTAGAGGACAATGCCGGTCATAAATTAGAACCACTCTTTAAGGGTCCCTTCGAAATCAAAGAAGTGGATGACCATGGCAATTGTTTATTAGCAATCGACGATACACGGATTATGAAAGTCCATAAAAATCGTCTTAGAAAATTTCAATCGTAAATTTTGTAAATTATTTAATTAAATTCTATTATATTTTTATACATTATTTAAAAAAAAAATTGTAGAATAAAAATTTTTTTTTTTAATAAAATTATAACTTATATTTAAAATTTTAAACTTTTTAAAATTAAAAATAATAATTAAATTATAATTTTTACATTAAATAAAAAAAAAAAATTTAAATAGATAACAAATAATTAACAAATAAATAAAATAAAAGAAAAATATTTAATTTTTTTTTTAAAAAAAAATAAATTGTAAAATAAATATTAAATAAAATAGAACTATAATATATAAATTAATTTTTAAACTAAAATTAATTTTTATTTAACTAAGTTATATAAAAAGATTGATCAATTAGCTACTGATCAATCTTTTTCCCGAAAAAAGGAGGTGTAGTGTGATTAATAAGTCAATATTGTCGTGCAATAGCAATCACTGTCATGTACTTGACACTTAATTGTGATTGGCTAAAAGCCGTACTTTTTTGGTTGATTAATTTGACACCTTCACTCATTTGATGGTTACCCACAAATATAATTAAGGTAAATTTAAAGTAGAATAAAGAATAATAAAACAGTCGCTCAGTAGAGCTAAAAACAAAAAGGTGATATTCTTATTTTAAAAAACTACTTCACTTACTTCCAGAACTTCGATGATATTTTAGAAAGATTTTCGTCCTTTTCAAGAGCTCTACGTGTGATCGCATACGTGTACAGATTTTTCTACCGCACTCACCCAAAATATAAATCCAGCTTTTCAAAAAAATCTATAGTTATTACAAGCTCGGAAATTGTCGCGGTTCGTGACAGCCTTATATCAATGAATCAGAAGGCTTGGTACCCGAAAGAATATAAGGCTCTCTCTTCACGGCTGCCTATATCTTCGTCCAGCTCTCTTTTAAATTTAAATCCATTTATGGACCAAGGAGGCCTAATTCGTTCATGTGGTAGACTCGAATCTTCTCCAGGCTTGTCATACAATGAAAGACATCCTATTATAATTCCTTACAATTGTCAATATTCTAGGCTTTTGGTAAAATTTGTCCATGATGTTACTCTCCATGGGGGTAACCAGCTAGTCCTTCGGAGTATAAGGTCTCAGTATTGGATACCAAAAGTTAAAAATTTAATAAAAACTACCATAAATAAATGTAAGCCTTGCATACTGTACAAAAAGAGGTGTCAAAAGCAGATAATGGCGGCGTTACCTCCTGAAAGGTCCGAAATATCTCGTCCTTTTATTCACACTGGACTGGATTTTGCGGGTCCGTTCGACATAAAAAGTTATTCCGGTAGAGCTTGTCGTATTACAAAAGGATACGTGTGTTTATTTGTTTGCTTCTCCACAAAGGCAATACACTTGGAGGCTACATCTGATTTGTCCACTGCGGCATTCCTGGCTGCTTATAACCGATTCGTATCCCGCCGTGGCTGTCCGCTGCATTTGCATTCCGACAATGGTACAACCTTTGTAGGGGCATCCAAAGTTCTTGCAAAGGAATTTATTCAAACTTCCCACCAGGCAATTACCGCCAACTATGCTCATCAGAATATAACCTGGCATTTTATTCCGCCAGGTGCTCCGCATATGGGTGGATTATGGGAGGCAGGAGTAAAAAGCTTTAAAGCTCATTTTCGCAAGATTTCAGGGTGTTTTAAATACACTTTTGAGAAATTTTCAACCTTATTGTCAAAAATTGAAGCTTGTTTAAACTCTAGGCCTTTGTCTCCACTTTCTCAGGATCCTTCTGATTTGTCAGCTTTGACTCCAGGGTACTTTCTTATAGGATCACCCATATAGACCCAGAGATCAATGAGCCAGCTAGATCTATAGTCAACCGTTGGCATCGGCTTAAATTTGTCCACCAAAACTTTTGTACTCGTTGGAAAAGCGAGTACCTAAAAGAATTGCAAAAGAGAGTCGAGTGGCAAAAACCAGAGAATAATCTCCCTGAAAACGCACCTCCTAATTCCTGGCGTCTAGGCAGAATTGAGAAAACTTATTACGGTTCCGATAAACGCATTCGTGTGGCTGATGTTTTCACCCAAAAGGGCGAATAACCAGGCCAATTACTAAACTAGTATTGCTTTCGTCAGAATAACTCTATATTTCTTTTCATAGTGTTTACTCGTTACTTACGTTTCTAATATATTTTCTTTTAGATTATCATGCCTAAAAACTCCACCGGTAAACCTAAAAACAATAGACAACCTCGTCGACATACCCCTCACTCAAACCTACCATTAAAATACAACTCCTATCTCTGCCAGATATGTAATCGCCCTCATCCTTTGAGAACTTGTAGAAAGTTTTTAGCCATGGATGCTGATCAACGTATACGAGCTGTTCAGGTTAATAAATAATGTCCTAATTCTCAGCAGACATGTTTTACTAAGCATGGATGTAAGAGGTGTAGAAAATTTGTCGAAAAACTTGATTTGACCACTTTGACATTACAGGATGAGACCATATGTCCACTAACTTTAAAATCAAGGTTTGATTCCAACTCAAAAATAGAAGGAACGTTCCGTGTTGACAATCGTCTCACTCTTCTAACTCCGACTAAATCGCTGCCAGAGTCTTTTAGGAAAAACTTCCGCGATTTATTTCTCGCCGACTCCAAGTTCTATGAGTCGGCCGGTGTAGATGTCATTATAGGGGTGGACCTGTATCCAAGGGTGATATGTGAGGGGGTCATTCGTAAAGTAGGCTATCCAACTGCACAAAGTACCATATTTGGATGGACCATCTATGGCTCCTGTCTAACATAAAATAACGATCTATCAAACACATATATACAAGCAAAATTTAACCGTACTTGTATCTTTCGGATACTATACATATAGTAATAAGTCAATTAATTGAGTTGAATTGAATTGTTAAAAAATATGAATTGAATTGAATATATCTATGAATTTTATATACAAATTTAAATTTTACAATCCTTATATTAATATAATTTTCCTTTTCTTAAGTTGGACTACAGAAGTATCTACGACATTAAATTACACAAGTATTTCTTAATCTTTTTGCACATACGCTGCAAGGCGGGCGGTAATGTTAATGTCAAAGAACCCTTGACATTAAATACGATTGGGAAACCCTATATTCCTAAAACGTTTTGCAACTCGATACTAATCGTACTAAAGATACAAAGTATCTTTCTCTTTCTAAATATTAGTCCGAAAATTAATGTCAAAGTCCCTAAAAATGTCGTGGATACTACTTCCGTCATAATCATAAAAATAACTCCTTCTTGTTACTTCTACTGTCATACTGGTAAGATCGTACTCCATAACTTTTGTAAATAAAAATATTCCAAAATTCTAATTTGTTTGTTTTCCATTTCTTTTATTTGCATTTGGGATATTTTTCTTGTTCTTTCTGAGGAATAAATCAATTGGTGATTTTATTTCTTCTCAGAGTGTCAATTATCTCATCCAGGTTTCCAAGCAGTCCATTGCCCCCTCGCTCCACCATATTTCAACGAAACAATTATCGACCAAAAATAATTTAAATGTATTTTAACTTCTTCCATAGTTAATTATTTAATATTTTTCACTTTCAATCCATTAACAATTAAAATTTAATTTAATTTTTGTTTTTGCTTACTAAAAATACAAGCATATTTTTTAGTCATATGTTTTTTTCATCTTACAAATTCTTACTGGCAAAAATGTATCCAGTAAAAACTTGTAAGTTCTTTGGCATCAAACTGTCACTTTACTCTCTCTTTTTACCAGTTTTTAATGAGTATTTGTCTAAACGAACACCTTCCAGTAAAAACTTGTACAATTTTTTGTGTTATCGAACAAACTTAATGTTATATTTTTTAATTATTAAATTTTGCCACTTTATTTATATTATTAGGCCTGTTTTTTTAACCACCGGATTTATTTTTGGATTTATTTTGATTCATTTAAAGTTGTATATATATCATCTTTCAACATGAAATATATTCGGGCTAGAGATCTGTTTGTTTCGCAAAAAAGTCCATGCCTTGTTTTTTAACATAACATTTTTTTTATTTTTATTTAGAATCTAACACCAATTAAAATTTATAAAAATTTAAAAAAAATGTTCTAAACATATAAACACAGAAACTAAATTAAGCTAAACCCGTAATGAATTTATAAAAAAAATAAATGCGGTTTGGATTAGCTTTAGCTTTCAATAAAAAAACAATGTTTTTTTAATTTTTAACGAAATAATATAAATTTAATAAAAGATCCGGCGATTTTCTGAGAATAATAAATAAGTAGATCTTGCTGACATATTAAATTATTGTCAAAAAATCGTCATTTTGGAAGCAAAAGTCGTCAAATAGTCATTTAGTTATTTTGGGTATTAAATATCATCAAAATGACGACAAATCGTCAAACCTGGCAACACTGCATGCGATTGCTACTAATACATACATACATACTGTATTACAAAACAAAAAAACAACAACAATATTTTATGGTTTTTTTTTTGTTTTTAAGTGTTGATCATGACCATGGATGGTAACCGATTCTATGTGGTTATTGGTACCGTTAACGCTATCTTCTTTTATTTCGGTAACGGTATTTTAGGGGTAACGATACTTCAGTTATTTCGGTAACGGGATTTTAGCGTTAACGGTATTTTAGCGGTAACGTTATTTTAGATATTACGGTAACTTCATTTTAAGGGTAACGTTATTTTAGTTATTCAGGTAATGTTAATGCACACCACAATTTTTAGCCCCATTATGCCCGAGTTTTAATGACTGGCTAGTTTATGGTCATACTTTGGGAAAATATATCTATTTACAGAAGTTTTTTTATTCAGATCTTGTTAGATTATTTCAGTATATACATCGAGATTATTTTTATGTTATTTTCAATTTATAACGAGCTTTCAACCTCCGTATATTTACAAAAATAAAGCAAATCAAACATATTAGCTAGGTTGATTTTGCCTAATAGGATTATTGGCTTTATAGGTAGCTTGAATCTTTAGGGTAACTTTAGGCAGCACAAAAGACCTAAGTTGGTCGCGGTGCATAGTGCCATATAATCTAATCTAATAGATTATTTCAGTAACGGTATTTTAAGGTAACGGTATTTTACGGATAACGGTATTTCAAGAATATCGGTAACGGTATTTTAGGGATAACGATAGTCAGTTAAAAGGTGTTAGAATCGGGGACGGTATTTCAGCGATATTGACAGCCAACCCTGATTGCGTATATTCTTGTGTATAGGCATTGAATGTATGTATGATGAAATAAATAGAATAATTTAAAATTTGCTTCAAAATTTTTAGTGGTCTTCCCACATTTTCACTCATAACTTTTGAACGCGTTAACCGATTTTGATCATTTTCACTAAAAAACTGCTCATGATATCAGCAAATAATTTGACTGAAAATTAGCAACACCTCTTCTGTATTGGCGGAGTATTTTGTATTTCCACAGACAGACGGACGGACAGACGGACATGGCTATATCGACTTCTCTATTCATGCTGATCAAGAATATATATAGTTTATGGGGTCCCAGAATTTTTTTAAAAGAATTACAAACATTTGACAAAGTGAATATACCCTCCACACTATGGGATGGAGGGTATAATTATGTATATTATTAATAAAATTTTAGTATTAAAATTAAAACATTTCTAGAATAATAAGTAACAAATACAAAACTGACATATTTTAACAAAATTATTACCATTAATACTACAATTATTATTAATTTAAATCCTAAAATTTTCTCTTAAGGGTGGGGGTGTAGTGTATCCACTCATTCTACCACTACCTTAACACTATTGTAAAGTACGATCGAGTGCAACGCATCATATTGCACATATTGCACATATGTGTCATGTACAATACACTCAATCGTACTGATATAGACTCAAGTATAATAATTTTAAGTTATTTGACTACACTCAAAAAAATAAGTTAGTAGAAAAGTTAGTAAAACGTCTTGTAAATCAAGTATACTATTTTTTAGCAAAATTTTTTGCTAAAATCGTGTTTTCAGCTAAAATTTTTGTTATACTTATTCAGCACTTAACTGTTTTATACTAATGCTTTACTAATATACTAATGTTTTACTAATTAATTTTGCTAAAAAAAAATTGTGTTGATAAGCACATTAATTGTGTGGACGGCAACCAGATTGAAAGATATACCCAGAATGAAGTAGATGTCGCGGCATGTCAAGATGTAGTAGAGAAGAGGAAAATGATACTAAAAAGTACAACTCTAATAAGACATAGAAAAATATCAACAATGGAAGTTTTTGTATCTCTTTTTCATACATAAAACAAAATTGAGGATTAAAACAACTTAAATTTTGCATTGTCACCGGCTTGTGAAAATAATTGTCTATTAATTAAATAAAAGACAAAATAAAATATTTATTTATTTAAACTTTTATATTATATATGTATGTATGTATGTATGTATGTATGTATGTATGTATGTATGTATGTTCTTTATTTAAAATATTAGGATATTATACAAATAAAGAAATTAAATAACAATGACATATAAGTCGTCTGTTATATTAAATGAAAAACATTAAATAATAAATAAGTATAAACATGTTTTAAAATATATATAGTTGTAGTAGATATTATCAAAATATATATAGTTGTAGTAGATTTTAGTATACAATTACACAAATTCCTCAATTATTATTTTTCTATACTTTAAAGCATTCTCGACATAGTTATAAATCTTATTCCACCCATTGGGTATTTTACCATTCAAAATGTTTATAAGTTCAATTTCATTGAGGTATGGTTTTTCAAAGTATCTGTATCGGAATTCCCTAAGTATGGGGCATTTTGCCATGAAGTGTTGTAAATTTTCGTCTTCTCTAGTATTACATAGTGTGCACGATTTATTTTCAGTTGTACCAAATTTATTTGCGTTTAATGGTAGTAAATCTGATCTTGTTTTAAAGATTATTGCAAGTTTCCGTTGGTTTTTTATGGTATCGATATAATTTACCGGCAGGTTATGGTTTTATATTATATATAACTTATAGATTAATAATAGTGTGGTCAAATTGCAAACAAACATATACAGAAATGTAGACAGAGTAAAGCGAAAGACAAAGACACACATCTTAGGTAGACTTTTATGGTTCCTTTTTCTTATTGCAAAAAAGGGTTGTTTTTTTCGTTTGGTTTGGTTTGGTTTGTTTTTGTTTATTTTTTCGTTTCGTTTCTATAATTATCTTCGGCAGAAGCGTCATTTAAACGATAGCATCATTTAGACAACCATTGATGTAAGTAATTGAAAGAAAATTTTTGTTATGTTATATATATTTATTTCTATATATTTTCAGATATTAAATTAATTCATGTCGTCAATGTGGGAGTATGAACCTTTTTTATATTTCGTTATTATAGTAAATTATTTTTAAAAGAATCACAAAAATATGTTTTATGATTTTCAGCAAATAAATTAACTAAATTACAATTTTTCTACAAATTTGTTGCGTTTTTTTTCAGTCTATTAAAATTCAGCAAAAAATTTATTAATTTTTAGCAAGGCTTTTTTATTTCTAATCTACTAAGTGTTAGCAAAACTTTTGCTGAATCTACAAATTTTGTTGCTAAAAATCAGCTCGCTGATTTTCAGCAAAAGATTTTGCTGACATTAGCAACTTTTTTGCAAGCATCCTCCTGACTAAAATTTTGCTGACTCAGCAAAATTTTTTGCTGACTTTACAAACTTTTTTTTTGAGTGTAACTTAAGAAAGTGACTCAGAATCTAGGTTAAGATTTATTCACATGTTAGCTTTATAAGCAGGGACAAAATATAAAATAAAGACAGTTCTTTACAGACTAACAATACGCCTTTTAATTTACAAGGCGGACCAGCATTCGCCCCATAAGTTAAACCTTTACAAGGACACCCTAGCCCGTATGGCAACCAAATCCCCTAAGATAAACTCTGAGATGGGAAGAATGGTTAAATTGTTTCTAACAAACATGGCCGTTCTAGGCCTCTCATGTTGATTGTTATATATGAGCCTACCTTGTTTTGAGTTGAGCCCTTTTATTGCTCCGGCTGCTTCTTCTGCTGAGTGCCTCTCCCACTTTCTAGGCCTGTTGCTCGTAGGGGCCGTGGAAGCCTTGTTTTTGGCCCTCTGGCTATTTTGCCCGCTAGAAATTGACCTTGGCACATGCTTCGAGCAGCTTGGTTTATCGTCTGAGGTAATTGGCTTTGAAGCACTCTTATCAGACTTAGCCGAAGTTACTGAAGCAGATACATTGGTCGTTTCGAGTTTCTTGCGCTCGACCACATTAGGTTGACGGGTGGGTCGTACCAGCTCCGTTCCAAAATCGAATTTCACCCGATAGTTCTTTTGTTTGAGTACATGGGCAAATATTGGATCGATCGAAAGAGTGATCTCGATTACACCACCCTTCACAACACTATTCAATACCTTCCAGTACTGAACCGAAAGATCACGGTTCTGGGCTTCAACCAGTCCAAGTATGAAGTTAGTTGAGGTATCCTCCTTGTCCGGAAAGTATCCCACGAACACTTGGGCCCTCGGCACTTCATCCTCAGCTACGACTTTGAGAGCAGCACCTTTCCATGGCTTTATTTCGGGGACATGCGTCTCCATCCACTGTACCGTCTCTTTATCGTCACATACAAAGTTGATCCATCCTGGTTTGAAGGAGCAGTTGGAAAAACTGGGCTTCAGGGGGCCCTCTGAGCTCAACAATTTTATACAGGATGGACCTTTTGATGGAGTATAGCTGCTCGTCAGACCATCTCGTTGCCGGAAAATCAGGCGGTATAACGCCAATTTTTTAGGGCGGCAACGACATCCTTGTATGAGGGCACCATTTTTTTGGCGGTTTTGCCGGCACGGTTGTGGCTGGTTTCATCAGTTTGCCACTGTCCACCTTAAGGGGCGTGCCATCCGCAGCTGCTCCAGCGGTCCTCTTTGCAGGCTGTTTCGTAGTAGGTGGCGTTGATCCATCGGATCGCACTCTCTTACGAACACCTGTCAGTGCCTTGACTTCTTTTCGAGTCTCTCGCATCGGTTTTTGGCATAGCGTGCGAGCCTTCTCGATGTCAATACCATCTTCCAAGTATTGCTTCATGCGTTTTCGAGCCGCACCAGTTAGTTTGACTTGATTGTTTGTCGATTGCTTCGACACAGCACTTTCAGCAGTTACGGCCTCATGAGGTTGCGAGTTTAATAGTGCATCCTCATCGTCCGTTGGGATGGTGAAGTCATCAGCCACGGGCGGACCTGAAGTCGCAATAGCCTGCTCCACAACATCCATATTTTCTGCAGGTTCGGACCACAATGTGTCCATTGGCTGCACTTTATTTTTGTCTTTAGCACATTCCAGGCCCTGAGGCACACTGTTTTCTTTAGATAGATCTGCTTCGATCTCTTCTTGCTTTTTATTATTTAATTCATGAATGTTCTCCATCTAAAATATATATAAAGTAAATAGGGATTAAAAGGAACACTCGGTAACAGAGCCCTGTGCTACCAGCGGGTTAGTACAACCAGGGTTCAACTCGCCCTGGAGGAATCCGTTCAAAAACACACTCACGTAGTCAATTCCGTCTTTGCCATAAGGGCACACGGGGCCCGTGCCCAGGGCCCCAACCTCATTGGGGCCCCGAAAGGCCGATATATTCGATTACACGAAAGAAAGAAGTTAAATATTTTGTATTTTTCTGGTGATTTTCAGCAATTTTTTTGTTAATTTTTTTTTTTTTTTGTTAATTTCAAAAACAAAAAGGAATAGAAAAAAAATTTTAACCGAAACTTAAATATTAACAAATACTAAAAAAATGTATTTGGGCGATTTTTCAACTGTATTTGGCGATACAAACAAAAAAAAAAAAACTGGCAACCCTGGCTGGTGCAGATAGTAATAGTTGACATTGTGTATATTTAGGGGATTTCCCGTATGAATGTCAAAGTTTAACGCAGTCAATAAGTGTAAGGTCAACTCAGTGAAGTCGTGTAAGGCTGGGTTTTTGAGTTGTAGTTCAACCTGAGTTTTCGGTTTACTTTGGTTTAAACCTCAAATGCTGTTTTTGGGATCTAGTTTATTTCGTTTGAATTTTAGTTTAACCCTGCAGGATTGGCAAGTTAACCTAAGTCACAGTTGTCAAAAGTAATCAGCTGATAAAAAAAACAAAAAAATATCGCGTGGTTAGTAACTTTAAATTTTGTTATTTGTGGCCAATTTTAATAAACAATTATAAAACTGGATCATATTTAATTTATAACAATAAATAAACAGCAAAAAAAAAATAATTTAAAAAGTTTTCTAACACAAAATTCAACTTATTTAATCCATTTAATTAATTTAAAAAAATGGAGTATTCGTCGGATGATGAAGACTTTAGTGATTCCGAAAGTTATGAAATTTTAAATAAAACTATAGTACGGAAACCTAGAACAGTCAACACGCGCCCAAACCATTTCCATCTATACACAGACAAGGAATTTGTCCAACGTTTTCGACTGACAAAACTCTCAGCCTACAGAGTATTGGAACTTATTGGGCCACATATCAAAAACCCAACAAACTGGTAAGTACTTTTTATAATTTATATTTTGTTTTCTCAAGAATTCTATTTAAGGAATAACGCATTGTCGGAAGAACAAATGCTTTTAATAACTTTGAGGTTATATGCAACTGGAGGCATGCTAATGACGATTGGTGATTTGAATGGAGTAGTGAAATCAACTATTTCAAAAGTAGTTGACAAGGTGTCCCATTATATAGCTTTGTTAAGAGAGCATTTTATTAAATTTCCATCTACAGATGAGGAGCTCCGCCAGAGCAAAAAGGAATTTTATCACATTGCTAAGTTTCCGAAAGTAATTGCAGCTCTGGACTGCACACACGTCAAAATAATATCCCCAGGTAACAAAATTACTATTCTTCATTTTTAAGTAAAGTGTAAATGTTGTTTCTTCTTAAAGGTGGACCAATTTCAGAAATTTATCGTAACAGGGGGGTTATTACGTAATTCGATTCGAAAAGTAAAACGTTTCGAAACGAATTTCCGTTTCGAAAGTAAAATTGTATTATCTAATTCGTTCGAATGTTTCACAGAGTTGTATTTGTGTAAAAAAGGGTAAATACAAGTGATGCCAAATTTTTATCGGTTAATACATAACTTGGCAGCATGTCTTATAATGTCAAAGTTGTCAGCATTGTGCTTAAATGTCAAAATTTGAAACAAATATTTAAAGAAAACTTTATTAAAGAAAATATTTATTTAAAAAGTCGAAGCTTAAATGGATTGTGTTTTATTGTGGACAGAAGATAGTGATGAAAAAATGATTCCATTCCGGAAAGAAAGGAAACTTATAAGAGATTCGTCAGATATAATGAATCTTAATAAGACAAAGTAAGAAAAATTTAAAATTTTACCTTCAAGATTAAATATATTCCTAATAATATCTTTTTAGTTTCATAAAAAACTTTAGGCTTAGTAAAAATGCTTTTACATATGTCTTGAGTTGTGTAAAAGATGAATTTAAACCAGCAGAAAGGTCAACTGCCATCTCACCTATATTAAAATTAGCTGCCACACTTAAATTTTCGGCGCAAGGTGGATATCAGCATCAAATTGGCCAAGACCGCCTATTAGGATTTTCTCAAGCATCAATTTCTGCGTGTTTGTCTGAGGTTTGCGATGTTATTGAAAGAATTCTTTGTCCCAAACATATTGTATTTGAAATGACAGAGGATAGGAAGAGAGAAGCTAAGAGATACTTTTTTGAAAAATGTGGAATACCTGGAGTAATTGGAGCAGTAGATGGTACGCATATTCAATTAATCAGACCTATAAGGGATGAGCAATTATATTTCAAAGGGAACAAAATTTTCTCGGCCCACCTCCAGTCCCTGAAATACTATTTCGGTTTTCCCGGCATTTTACCTTTATGTGGTGTTTATAATCTGGCCACACCTATAAACATATGTAAATTTGAATAATACCAATCTATAAACCGACAATTGATAAATTGAAAACGTACTTTTTTAAATTTCGTTATATCATGAGTCGGAGGGCCAGCTGCATCCAAATCCAATCTTGTAAACAAATCCTTGGACTTGCTTCTAGCATTCGCTACATTTAGATGACCTTTAGCAAAATCCACTCCTTCAAAGATTCAACATCGTGAAAAAAAACAATGTTTAGTGTAAAAACATAAAACATTTGATGTTTTTTATTTTTACTTATTTATTTAACACTTTTTCTTATATTTTTTATAACGATACTTACATTTTAATTTTTTTTTCTTTTTTCGACAACAAATTAGCTCTCGAATAAAATACGAATGTTTTAACGTTTGTGAAGTTCGCTTTCGTATTACATAGTTGCATTTACGAAAGGGTAATTTTTGTTTTCGAAAGGGGGATAAAAAACGGCCGGTTCGAAAAAAAGTTTCCGTGCGTTCGTAAATACATTTTCGAAAATCGTACTACAAAATTCAATTCATACGAATTTACACATTTTTTCTTTCGAATCGAATTACATAATAACCCCCCAGAAAAGGTTTTTTCTCAATAAACGTACAAACAATGTGTGATGCAAATTTAAAAATTACAAATATAGTTGCTCGTTGGCAAGGATCATCACATGACTCAACAATTCTTAGGAATTCTAAAATTTACTCCAGATTTGAGAGTGGTGAATTTGGTGACAGCATAGTACTAGGAGATAGTGGGTATCCCAATAAAAAGTATTTAATGACACCACTACTGAACCCGAAATCTCCTGAAGAAACTCTTTATAATGAGTCTCAGATTCGAACACGTGGAAGTGTTGAACGGAGCTATGGCGTATGGAAAAAAAGATTCCCGATACTGTCTTTAGGCATTCGTTTGAATTTTAAAAAAGTTCAAAGTATAATTGTTGCTACGGAAGTGCTTCACAACATTTGCTGCATAAACAATGAAACCGAATGTCCAAGTTTGCCAACCGATTTACAAGATGCTGTTGACTACGTACTATCTACTCCTAATAACAGAGAAAATCGTAATGATAAAGACAATTTTGTTCGTCGTCTCTTAATTAAAGATTACTTTAAAAAAATATTGTAATTCGTTAAAATATTACAAAAAATGCGGAGTTATCATGCAAAAAATTCACTGGTTCCCAAAAAATGCAGAGGTTCTCATAATAAAAATTCGATTTTGTTGGACTATGAGAGTACAGAAACGCTCATAGTTTTGTTCGATCACTTCGTTCTTTTTTTATTATTAGCAAATATGTAAAAAACAAACTTAGTAGGTGGGTTGGGGGAGGGGTGGGGGAGGATATTTTTAACGGGAATATTTAATTTTGAAAATTGTTTTAAACAAATCTATAATCCAAATTATATACATTTTCAAAAAAGTATGATATCACCTATCTCAAGTTATTTTTAACAATATTTTTTATATTCTCCACAAAACTACCTAAAACAGTGTTTTTGTTACTAAAAAAAATATTTAGATTAAAAAAAAATATATCTTACACCAACAAAAAAATTTTGGATTAAAAAAAAAAATATATCGTACACCAAGAAAAAAATTGTTCACTCAAAAAAAATTTACTCTCATAATTTTTTTAGTGATAAATTATTTTGAGTGTACATTATTTTGTTTAACATTTTTGAGTGTAAAAATATATTTTTTTTTTTGAAAAAACACTGGTTAGGATTTTTGTGAAGAATATATCGTTAAAAACAAAAATTCCTTCAAATCCACAATTCCTTCGTCTCCTCCTTTTTGAATACACAATTTTTAGGATGTATTGAAAAATGAAATTGAAGTATAGTTTTGAGTTATCAAGTCTTTTTCTTATTTTTTTAGATATTTAAATATTGAAATTTCGCTTTGTTTAAGAGCTACGGCACATATCTTTCAAATATATTATAGAAAATTCATTTGCTATTAAAAAAGTACTAAACGAATTGATTGAAAAAACTTTGAGTATTACCATACTCTGTGGACTCCAATCAACCCGAGTTCTTAGAAGAGTAACTCTGCATAATGTTTTTGTTCACTTTTGTTGCACTGTGCTATCTCTGTCCCCTTAAAACCTCCCTTTACAAGTAAAACACAATGATTTTTTACGATAAATTTTATTAAAAAAAAAAAAAAAAACTTAACATAACATAACAGAGTTTACAATTCATTTAATTAATTCAAAAACATAAAACACTTTTAAAGTATTCATAACAAAACAAGGGTTTGTAACCCAAATAAAAAAAAAAAAAAAAAAATTTAATTGAGATCTCTTCTAATTTTTTTCCAAGTTAAAAATAAATTTACCTATAGAAAATTGAATTGAGTCTGTGACATGCCACGTATTTTAAAATTGTCCAAATATTTCAAATTTTCCATATGTATTTCAAAATTGTAAAAATTTCAAACGGAATTGAGTCTGTGACATGCCCCTACATTTGGCTAATTTTAAAATACATTTTGACACTTTTAAATAACAAAATGCAATTTTAAAAAACATTGGAAATTTTCAAAGTTCATTTGGAAGATTTTAAAATACATTTGGACAATTTAAAAAACAGTTTTAAAATTCATTTCGAAAATTTTAAAAATTCATTGAAGATTCATACCAGCTTTAAATTTGTTTATGGTACATACGTAAAATTCTGTTTTAATAGTTCAATTTCTAATTCCAATTTAGTTTTTTTAAGATTCCCACTCTTCCTGAATGATCTTCATTTCCAAGTTGTATTTTTTTATTTTTGTTTGTGCAACATCGGCCCATATGTCTCTTGTCTTCCTTTTCTCTCCTATATTAAGAGCTGAGTTTTTTGGAGTTTTCAGCATTTTCGGGGTGTATTTTTCCCATTTAGTATTTTCCTTTTGTACTTCAATTTCAATGCACTGAATGGAATCATCGCCTGAAAATAATGTATAGTAATAAAAATATTAATTATAAAGCAAAGACAAAAAAGCAATTGATGGTGTTAAATTCGACTGATCCAAATCTTATACAACCCTTCTAAATGTAAACAAAAATAAAAACAAGTAAAAAAGTTAAATTCGGCCTTGCCGAATGTAGTGATACCCTCCACAATTTCAAAAAGATTATTGCAAAAAACTTTATTTAAAAGGAAATTACTTTTGAAAAAAAAATGAAAAAAATAAATTTCCGCGAAAACAAATTTTGGTAAAAAAAAAAATCCGCGATCTTTTTCTTTTTTTGTCAAAAAATATGTTTGTACTTGTTTAAATACCATTTGGTGTTCAATTATGTTCACATATGTCAACCAGAAGCCGAAATAAAGCATATACGAAAGGCACGTCTTAAGCTTTCGAAAAACTTATTATCTTTGGTGACCTGCCCTCTCGAAAGAGGGCGTGACCCCTCCAAAATGAGAAGTTAACCCGACTAAGGAAATACCCCTTTGTCGATAGACAAAGTTTTAATATGTTTGAAGCCATGTCGGTATTATTGTTTTATGCCTTTTTCTGTGTACGTAAACATAAAAAAGTCCCCAAAAAAAAAGTCCTAAAATTGCCATCTCTGAAATGGTAAAAAAAAAATTAAAACGTAAACACTAACATCTTTTTTTTTCGATAAAGATATTATTGATATAAACTTAATTCATATATAAATATATACAATAGCAAAAATTGTTGTGCTTCAAAAAGATTATTAGATGAACAAATACCTAAAATTCGAAACGATGGAGCTCTGTGTTAGGAATATTGTTGTGCTAAATGTGGTGAACCACTTTAAGAATTAGCTGAAGATGAGCAACAAAGAAATGAAGACATAAATTTAGAAACACACACTTTAACAACATCACATTAAGAACCTTAAGTAATTGGAAATGATTTGCAAAAATGTAACAACCCCAAAAGTCCCTAAAACTGATTCACTAAATAATGGGAGAGTGAACTACTGCAGAATTCTATGTGGCGTGCCTATAAAAAGCAAATGTATGCAAAGGAGGTGGGATTGTGTTTTTAATATTTTAAGTAGATTTGGATACGCAAGAACCCTTTCTGCAGGAAAATTGACTGGTTTCTTTATACAAGTTGTACTTTGACAACTCAATTTTTGACGCCTTCGCCTCTATGTATGTATATGATACTAAACTTGTGATTCGGAAATTTTCATGTGAATTTAAAAGTTGTCAAAGACAGA
The DNA here is from genome assembly GCA_021234595.1 of Delia radicum. Classification (NCBI taxonomy): domain Eukaryota; kingdom Metazoa; phylum Arthropoda; class Insecta; order Diptera; family Anthomyiidae; genus Delia; species Delia radicum. The sequence continues at coordinate 171,745,613 of CM037854.1, read as the reverse complement.
ACAGAGGCTTTTATCTTTAACAACCTGCATATACAATAAACATTTATAATTTGTTGTCAACCACTGTATATAAAAGGTGTCAAGTTTGTGATAGGTTTTTTGGGTCCGGGTGATATGTCACTTGACCTATGACGGACCTGTCACTTTTTCTGCAGGGATAAAAATATTGATTAATTTTTTAAATTGCAAACATTTCAAACGTAATTTTTGTGATTAAATAAAAATAACAAATCAAATTAAAGATATGTATATATCGCTCATCACTAAAAAACATTACTCCATTGCATTAGGCGGCTTTTACACAAAACTTACTTTTACAGTTTTTTTATTTTTTATAAATTTGTTTTATTTTTTGGACAATGAATTTTTGTGCACTATATCTCGTTGAAGATAGAGGGAAGGTATGTTGCAAGGAAATGTTGACGTTAAAAAAAACATACGGGTCAGCCATACATTCGACTTCTCTAGGACCAAATTTTATAAAAAGGTAAGTTTGTAAGTTTTGTATGGATGCCGCCTCATGTAATGGAGATAGGATGAAGGTATGATCGGAAAAAATGTTGGCTAAAAATTAATGGTGGTGTGTCTCACTTTTTACTCCTCTAGAAGGCACAATAGGAGCGGATTTTAAAATCAGGTTTTTTTGAGTAATGTCATCAGGTTTTTTGAGTAATTTTTTGAGCGATATATACATATCTTTAATTTGATTTGTCGTTTTTATTTAACCACAAACATTGTGCTTGAAATGTTTGCAATTTAAAAAATTTATCATAATTTCTGTCCCTGCAGTAAAAGTGACCAGTCCTTTATAGGTCAAGTGACATATGGTACATAGCACAAATAGAAAAAAAATTACCTAATGCGTTGAAACCCGATTCATCTAGCGTATCATCAGCTGGAGCTGCTTCAATTTCTAAAAATAGAGAATTTTATAAAATGTGTACTAAAATTAAATTAAATAAACTTATACTTACTGCAACCAGATACGAAATCATCGTCATAAATAGACTGGTGACCAGCTATTTGCTCCTCCTGAACATTTGTAAAATTTCTTCGTCTATGGAAGTAACATTTGATGCTGGTTTGGGTCCACCACCCGTTTTGTAGGACTCTTGTTTGTCCTTTGCAAAATTTTTTTTGCACTTTTTTTCAAATTTTCGTATTTTGTTTTCAGCGTTTTAAATGACCGAAAAGAGTCAAACTCAGCATTGAAATCAGCCTCCACTTCCTTCCAGGCACGAACTTTGTCTTCGGCTGTCGTCCTATCCGATTTCTTGCATTCAATTGTGCCTTTTTTATTTTCAATTAATTGAATTAAAAATTCAATTTCTTTGATTGAAAAATTTGCAGCTCTTTTCTCTTTCTCACTCATTTTATTATATTATTTTAAAATTTATATTTCACTAATTGAAGGGAATGGATGAATGAATGGATGAATGAATGTTCCAATGGATGAATGACAATTTTTTTAAATTTATTATGTTTTTTATGCGTCCTTTTTTATTATGCGTCTTATAATTTTAGCGCCATTTAAATTTTTGCAGATGACATTTTTCGATGCTACCAATATTTTTTTCTGCAAAAGTATGGTAACATCTTCAAAATTGACTGTTCTTAATCTACCACTTAAAAACGCCATGGTAGATTAGCACAAGTTTAAATTTTTTTTAAGTTTAACAAACTAAACCGAAAACTCAGGTTGAACTACAACTCAAAAACCCAGCCTAAGTGTTTAATGTGAATTATAGAACTTATTTAAAAGAAGTTTTTACCAGTTTGACGTCTTAGTTGTAAACAACTTGTCTATATTGTTTTATAATTAATTTAATTATGTCGAAAAGAACATATTTAAGTGGTTCACAAAAAAGAAAAAAAGTTCTAGCTCAAAAAGAAATTGCCGAAAAACTTCCTAAACTCACTTCATTTTTTACGGTGGAAGAAAAAAACAGGCTGACTGATTCTTCGCCTTCATCATCTCAAGATCCGGTTACTTTCGAATTTCAACGGGAAAAAGAACTTACGTCTGACAAAAATTATAATATTATGCAAGTTCGAGATGTAAAGACAGTAACAGGTACATTTAATGCTGTATCTCCTGATCCTGGTACGTACTGTGATGAAATTTTAACGGAAGAAGTACGCGATATTTGGACTCAAAAAGGGCCAGAATTTTTTCAAAATAAAGAGTGTGACTTCTCCGAAACTTCTAAAATTTTTCCAGATTCAAGCGGTAAAACAAAAATTAGATACTTGACTAAAAATATGTTCACCCGTATATTGACGAATGGTGAGTCTTTAGAAAGAAAATGGCTCTTATTTTCACCGTCAAAGAACTCTGTATACTGTTATTGCTGCCGTCTTTTTAATACTACTACTGGTACTGGTCATAATTTGAGTTCTCCAAATGGATATAAAGACTGGAAACATATAAGTAATTTACTAATGGAGCATGAGAACACTTTACAACACAGGGAATCAATGATGAAATTTGTCGCAAGAAGCAAAACTACTGGGCGAATTGACAGCGATTTTTTGTCCCAATATAATACACAAGTCAATTATTGGAAGAATGTACTTAAAAGAATTGTTGCAGTAGTGAAATTTTTGGCTTGCAGAGGACTTGCTTTTCGTGGTGATAATGAAATATTAGGGTCTCAAAATAACGGAAATTATTTGGTCCTTTTCTTGCTGATCACATGCGAAAATGCGGAAATAGTGGAAAAGGAAATGCATCATATTTTCTGCAAAGTACTACTCTATTAGTGTGGATTCTACACCAGATCTTTCACATGTTGACCAACTCACCTTTATCGTTAGATACGTCAAAGACGGAGAGCCTATTGAGAGATTTTTGCAATTTTTGCCTATGGATGAACATAATGCTCAACACATAGCAGGTGCCATTTTAAACTTTCTGAAAGTCGCGATATTCCTATAAAAGATTGCCGAGGGCAGAGTTACGATAATGCATCAAATATGGCAGGAAAGTATTCTGGTGTTCAGGCAAGAATAAAAGAAAAATGTGAATTTGCCATTTTTGTTCCATGTGCGGCACATTCATTAAATTTGGTAGGTGTTGAAGCTGTTTAATGTGTTTCAGATGCAGTATCCTACTTCCAATTCGTCTAAAAATTATTTAATTTTTTCTCGGCTTCGACCAAACGATGGAAAATTATGACAGCGAATTTGGGAACAAATAAAGTTTTGAAGTCTCTCCCGGATACTAAATGGTCTGCACGTGCTAATGCTATTAATGCTTTCCAAAACGGTTATTTTCATATATCTGAAGCTTTAACATCAATTGCAAATGACATCAATCAACCAGGAGAAACAAGAAACGAAGCTCAAAGCCAAAAAAATGGAAAAATTTGAGACTATGCTTCTAACGGAGATTTGGAATGATATTTTAGGAGTTATAAACAAAATAAGCATAAGTTTACAAAAAAACACTTTATCACTGGACGTTGCTACAAAACTTTACGCATCTATAAAGATATGTTTGAAAGAAAAAAAATTCGCAGCACACGTCTTACTTTTTTTGACGGATCAGCGGAGACTGTACAGTTAATTGGCAAACAAAATTCCGCGTAGAAACGTTTATTCCCATAATTGATACATTACATGTTCATTTAAAAAAGCGTTCTGTTGCATACCAAGAAATTGATGAAATTTTTAGTTTTCTTTCTCAATTAATAACAATTGATTCTGACCAGTTGTCAAAAAAATGCAAAGAATTTGCCGAATTCTACCACAAAGACATTAATGCTAAGGAGTTCATATCAGAATGTTTTCATTTAAGGCAGTACCTCAAGAACATAGCAACGGAATCATCGGATTTGAGTATCTCAGCTTTACATAACCTAATAAAGTCCGATAAGTTAGAAGAAACTTTTCCAAATGTTGAAGTTGCTACAAGAATATTTCTTTGTTTAATGATCACTAATTGTAGTGGAGAGCGGTCATTTTCTCGGCTAAAGAGAATAAAAAATGAATTACGAACGTCTATGTTACAAAAACGCCTAACTAACTTGTCAATTATGTGCATTGAAAGTGATGTCCTTCAAAAAATTGATTTTGAGGATATAATAGAAGATTTTGCAGCACAGAAATCCCGAAAAAACCTTTAGCGTAGCCAATTTAAATCAGAACATAAATACCTAGGTTATATTTCTTATAACATTAAATAACATGTATTAAATTTGTATTATACATAATAAATTTAAAATCATAACAAAAAAATTCTTGTCATTCGTTTTTTTTACTTTCCAGTGGGGCCCCAAATTATTTTGTGCCCAGGGGTCCCGACATGCCTTAAGACGGCCCTGCACGTAGTGCTACACATCCCATGGGCACGGGTCGGATGACACCCGGGATTACGGGTTTTTATCGAGTTATTCCACTCTAGAGCCGCCATGTTCTGCGAAAGTAGGGGCAACCTCTAACCGGGTGTGGCTCTTCACCACGCATGGTCGGTCTTGATCCTTGAATTAAGCTGAGGCATTATCGATAGATTTGCTGTATTCGCATTCAAGGACCCTGTGGCTCACACTCACTAACCAACCAGTGAGCAGGCACCACTGCCCCCTTTACTATAGCTTTTACGGCTGAGCGTGTGGCATACTGACCCGCGATTTGAGATGGCAAACCATCCGAGATGTATGCGTTTTCCAATTTTTTTGTGAGGTCTTCCACCTCTTTTACATATGCATTGGCATTTTTGCCTTGTTGTCTAACATTCATCAATTTTGCATTGACCACATCTACGGTTTCGCCCCGGACTGTAGTTTTTAATTTCCCAATAATTTGTAGTAGTGTCGTCTCCGTTGAGATAAGATTTCTAGATGTGCCTTTCAGCATCGTCTTAAAGAGGTTTACTGCTGCACTCTCATGGCCTTCCCTTATGGAATCCACGAGGTTTATGGCATCGAGAAATGTTTGTAAATTCTCTAAATTGCCATCAAATTCCGGGAGTAGCTTTGATGCTAATCCTAAAAATTCGGTAATCGATTGAGGCATTTTCACAGAATCCTTAAGAAAATTCTCAGGTTATAATTCGTTAAGGTCCGAATTCTTTTGAGTATCCATATTATAAGTTATTGTGTCGTGTAGAGTGACCGGGAGTTTTACCTCCAAACCTCTTCTTGATAATACGTTAGTGAGTTTGTCTCTAACGTCAGTGAAGAAACCCTCTGCAGCGGTTTTATGCGCTACTGTGAGTCTACTGTAGTTAACGTTCAATAAAACTCTAATCTCTTCAAATCGATCGAATAAGATCTTCAAATGTCAGTCAGACCATTTGCCACAGAAGAGGCTCGCATATAGCTATGATGATAATGAAGTAAATTGGTGGTATCTCTACCGAAACTGTCACCCTCATTTATCACATTCGCGTTAGGGTTCCCCACCGTCGATTCGGTGCCACCCATTTAAAAGAATAGTTCCGTTAACCAAAAATTATTCAAAATTGTTAGTATGAATTTCCAAAAAAAAATTATGCTATATATGTCATAGCATCCACCATCTGTCCCCTGCAGGTAACAGATTGTAGTTGGTATGGCATATATCGGTCAACTCTCTTTGGCTGACCGTCTGACCGTATGAGTCACCCCAGTCGATAAAAAAAAAAAAAAATTACTGCTGAAAGCAGTGGGTTAGCTTTTATTTATACATAAAAGTTTGTATATTATATTTTTCATAATATTTTATTAATCTAAATTATATATTCAATTCCATATATCAATTTAATTTGTCTATATTCAAAATAATTTTGTAATAAAACTTTTTTTTTATATTATTTTAACTATTTATGATTTTACTATGTTAAAATTTTTTTTATAAAAATTACTTTTAAAAAAAATTACATAAAAATTACTTTTAAATAATTCTTACGGATTTTTATCATGCCATGATGATTAATATTAAAGCTGTGTTTAAAGTTGACCTTTTGCTGTCGTTGTTGTTGTTTTTTTAAGCAGCATCTTCCTTCTTATTATTTTGAGTTATTCATTAAAAAAAAAAAACGTAGACGATACTTTGCAGTCACGAAATATGTAAACAAACTATAGGAATTGTCGCTAACATCTTTTTTTTTTTTTTACATCTTAAATTTCTTAATATTTCCTTTATTGGTTCAGAATAGGTATTTTTTTTATTATATTTTTGAATATACTTGGTATATTTTTACAACTATATATATTAATTTTGTATGATAAATATTTATTTTTCGTTTTTTTCCTTGTATAATTCATAAATATGGCAGGATCGCCATGTACAACACACCAGTTAGTTTTGGCATCAGCAATCGACTGATGCTTATTAAAAAAAATTCAACTTAATCTACTTATCAAAAACTAATACTAACATAAATGCATAGTGGGAAAAAGCTTACTTAGCATATTCACATGACAGGCTTGTGGAATGTATGGTGTCATATAGCCCGTCTACAGCACGGCAATGTACACCATAGAAGCACACTACATTACATTTTATATGCAAATTGAGTTTAAAAAACAGTTTTTACTGTTTTTATTCTGCAAAACGTGTGCTGAGAATATATTAAATAATTGTATGTGCCTCTCTATGTACGTTTTTTTGTTATTTTGCTTTGAAACTCTCAAAATTCCAGTTCATTTTCATAAAAGCTAAATACGTGGATAGTGCTTGGTGAAATAAAATTTAAAGTATTCTTTTATTCGAAAAATTAAGAAAAATGCTATAAAAATATGTATATAAAGTAAAATAAGTAAAAATAAGCATTTAAAGCAAAAAAAAAAACTGAAAGTATGCAGTAAAATTATGCATTTAAAGCAAAATATATAGAAATATATATATATAAATATATGTATGCATAGCGCATACTTTAGGGACACGCTCAAAATTGTCGCCGAAATATGCGGTGTATAGAAAAAATTGTCCTCATCTTATTCGCTAGATGTATGAAAAGGCGCGAAAACTTTGGGGACTGTCCGCAAAGTTTTCGCGCCTTTTCATACATCTAGCGTATAAGATGAGGACAGTTGGTTCGATACACCGCATATATATGTGTATGCGCTGTGCATACACATATATATATATTAGAGTGTCCCTTAAAGTTAAATGTTACAAATGTTGAGACGCTACCCTCTAACTTTTTTGTATTTGTCTTGAAAATAACTCATGTGATCAAAACATGCGTTTATATGGGAAAAAGGGATATTTTTTTTAGTTTTTGCTGTTTTTTTGCAATATTGCAATAGTTTTTACTCTAGATAATAAATTAATCGAGATTAAGATAAAATTATGTATTCAAAAAGATATAAAAATCGGTTAAGAATTACCCCACTAATAAATAATGCCCCAGACCACTAATGTGCCAAATACCACTTCAGCAAGAAATTCGAGCTCAAATTTTAAACGTGTTTAAAATTGATTACTGAAACATAATTTTTTTATTTAATACACTCATAATTGTGAGCCATAAAAGAAGTTTTTTGTTTTGGATGGCGTTAACCTGTCCTACGGTGATGTCAAAAACAAACAAAATTTTTCGGGCGTTTTTCAAATCTCCAATTTCAAATTTAAAAAAAATTTCTTCAACAAAATTGAAAAAATTTACATTTTTTTTGCTTAAACTTGTTTAAAACATCTAAGAGATTAAAAATAAAAAAATTTTAAAATATCCCCCAGTACACTTGGGTAGGGCAACGATTTAAATTTTACGGATTTCGAGGAAATTGTGTTTTTTAGTAATAAAAAGGTTTATTTGTTGCCATAAAATATTTTAAATCAAAAATTAGCTACTTTTATAACTTTTATAGTTTTATTTTATAAGCATTACTCAAAGTAAAAAAATAAAAATATTTCGAACATTATTAACCCATGTGGACCTGCGACCCCCCACACTTATTTATTTAAATTTTCTAAAAACGTTAAAGATTTTCTTACTACTTTTGAATTTTAAGAAACGTGATGTAAAAGATAATAACAGAATACTTTTAGATTATGTGCCAAAAATTTTGGACATATTGAACAACGTTAACCCGTACCATGCCGCATTCAGATTCAAGGAGATACAGTGCGTTTTTATATATATTTGAACAAAAAGTATTTGAATTCTTTTCTTACAACCCTGGCTAAAACCATTCGATAAATTCATAAAAATATATTCTGTACTAAATTAACCCTAAGATGACTTGAATATAACACATGTGTAATTTTGCGCTTCTACGAAAACGCTTTCCATAAGCGACTTGGGGTCGCAGGTCCACATGTTAATGTTAATAATGTTCGAAATATTTTTGTTTTTAACTTTGAGTAATGCTTATAAAATAAAACTATAAAAGTTACAAAAGTAGCTAATTTTTGATTTAAAATATTTTATTTCAACAAATAAGCCTTTTTATTACTAAACAAGTGGAAGCATTAAAGTCCGATGTGCCGAATTTGGTATAAAAAAGATTAAATTCGGCTGTGCCGAATTTTTGGATACCCTCCATCTCATTGTTTGAATTAACCAGTGCAAGTGCAAATAATATATATATATCTATATTCCTTGTAAAAATAACAATAACAATGTTGTTTTTATAAGTAAAATAAAATATGATTAATTAGTGTATTTGGGGTGAAGAAAAAAATGTTGTATCAATTATCGTTAAAAGCGAACTGCACTGTATATAAATACAGATAAAGATTTAGACAATTCAATATATATGGTTTGTGTCTTTGCTATAAAAAAATCGTCGATATTCAGGCGCTGAAATCGCTATGTTTAATTTCTATGATATTAAATATATATTTGAATTGGGAGTTAAAATCCAATTAATATTCTTTTAAGAATCCAATTGCAATTGATGGAAACGTCCAATTGGGAAAATTGTCAATAGCGCCATCTATTAAAATATAAAGGGATAGGTTTAAAGGGACAGTAATAAGAAAAAAATTGTTTTAAAAATAATAAATATATTGTGAATTGTGCGCCCGGTAGGCTAGTTGGTAGCGTGCTGGCTTATCAGTGCGGGGGTCGTGGGTTCGATTCCCACCAGAGGCACTGGTCTGTTTTCGCTACAACGCGCCGAAGGCCATAGCAGCTAGTGCTCGGTTAGGGTAATATTTATATAATTTGTAATTATGTGATTATTAATTAATAAATAAAATAAATATTGTGAATTAGTAATTTAATTTAATATCTAATTGTAATTGAGAAAGGACCTAATTGGAAGAATAACTGGCTCCTCCATTTAAATTGTGAAGGGAAGTTTATAAAAAAAAAAAAAAAATAGAAAAGAAATATTCTTAGGAAAAAAACTTTTGTTTTATAAATGAAACGAATTTAGTAGAAAAAAATCTAACACTCGATTAACGAGGGTTATGTGGTCAAAAATAAACTCAGTTTATTGCAATAATTAAATGCAGTTTGCTTATAACGCTTGAAATAGGGTAAAAGCACAAATCGATGTCTCAAAGTAATCAATATTTGTAGAAAATAATATTATCCATACATGAAATATTTACATATAATGTAGCACTGAAATAATTATTTTTCTATAAAACAAAACCCGTGATTTTAGTAGAAAAAAGCCACAAAATAGGCTTTTAGCAATGTAAGGAAAATGAATTGTATTAAATACAAAAACACTTTAATTTTAGCGAAAAACATACCGATTTGATCTAAACATGCTGGGAATATTATATTTTAATAATATTAATAAAAACTTTAAATGTTTTTCATCTTATGTTTCACTGAAACACAAATTAATGTTCAAAGTTATTCTGCAGGTTTGTTCTCAATGAAGGAAGTTTTTTTTTTTTAAGATAATAGTTGGTTTTAAAATCAGTAGTGACAATTTAAGAATCAATTCTATATATTCTATTATAGAATTGATAAAAACTGTGGAAAGAGTTGAGAAATCGTTTGCATGCACTGACAGGAGTTTAATATTACATTTTAAGCAAAGTTATGCTTTTTTCACATGGACTTTTAAAAAAGCATTTAGGGGTCCAAGAAGGTGATTACGTAGAAACTTTTGAACTGTTTTGTAAATACTACATTAACATAGTTTAAGTGGCATTCGTTTCAGTTACATATATTCAGTCGAATTGGACAGAATTGAAGGGAAATGCAAATTGAAGTATTTATGAAATCTGTGGATATAAGAAGTCCGTTATATGAGACATCATTTGTACGGAGTCTTGTTGACGAGACAAACAATTTAAATAAAATGAATTCTTTATAACAAAGATCCATATTGCAATTTTTATTGTTATTGAATTTCAGAGGGAAATTAGTGTGTTAGTGAATTAGTTTTAGTGAATTTAGGGTTTAAAAAGCATACGCGAATTAAAAAAAAAGATTTAAAAAAAAAATGCGCTTGCTGAGACATACATACTGAAATAATTATTAAATACCCGTTTACATTACAACACGCGTGTTTATACTATACATCACATAAGGCAAACGGAAAGTGTGATAATATTAAGTTTGTCAAAAAATTAAAAAAGAAAATACTGTGTGTGTTTAGAGTGTTTTCGTGACACAAAAAATTAAAGAAACTGGTATTTTTTCAAATTATATAAATTAAAAAATTAATCCGGTGACAAATTAACATGTTTTGCTGACATATTAAACTTTTGTCAAAAATTCGTAAATTTTTTGGAAGCAAAAATCGTCCAATAGTCATTTAGTTATTTTGGGTATTAAATATCGTCAAAATGACTATAAATCGTCAAACCTGGCAACACTGCATGTGATTGCTTCTAATGCATACATCCATACATACATACATACAGGCACGTAGCTAGGAATTTGTTTCGGGGGGGGGGGCTTTTCGATTTTTTTTTTTGATTATCTATTTTTTTTTGCACACTAAAGTAACAGCTTTTTCTTTTGTTTGCTAAATTTTTGCTAAATTTTTACCTACACGTAATGGGCAATCATGTATTAATAATAGAAATAGCTTTCTGATTTCATTTTGAAACAAAAACCTCCCGCATAAAGTGCATTTCCTTAAAATGCATTTTTTCATTTATTACTTATTGTGTTCATTATTTTGCGAATTTTGATGTCTATATTGCGAAATAACGCTTTAATCTGTTTGATCACAAATTTGAAAATGTTTGTGTACTTTAAGTTGGATATGCATCGTTATTGTCTAATTACGTTAAATTTTTAGCTAAACATTAATTTTTAGTTTAATTAAATAAAAAAAGGATTATGCGGAAAACCTTTTGAAAACCACGAAAAATAAAATTGCGTTACTTTACTTTTTCAAAATATCTATTAATCTTTTTAGACTTTAGCCGCTTGCAAAAGGTTTACAACTTTATAATTTGTAACAAATTCTATAGCATTTGGAAATTTTATTTATAATAATATTGTGTTTTTTTTTAAATATGATATAATATCAAAATATATATTATTTTGCAATGTCTAGGTATATAAATATATCGTAATTATTAATTGGATTAGTTTTAGCGTATTCTAAATGCAATATACAATTATACGCAACTATATATGACATCATGTTAAATTTTTTATACGAAATTAATTTTATATATGAATTTATATAATTATGTCCGGTTAAATCCACTGGCAGACAATACCTTATAAGTGTATATAAAATAATGTATTATTTTATGCAAAAGTTTTAACTCGGGAAATTAAAGATTTATAACCGTCCAAAAAACAAATTAAAAGCAAATATCCTATATAATTTGCCTGACACTTACAAGGAAGCTTTTCCGATGCGTTCCCTTTGAAATTAATGAAATCCGGATAGGTGATAAAGCAGCAAAAATATATGGAAAACGTATCTATTTTTAAAATTGGTGGTGAAAATCAACACATTTTTGTATGAAAATATGTTTAAAGTTTAGGAAATTTAGACTTATTTAAAAACAGCGTTCAAATCCTCGAGAAAACACACATTTTGAAAACCATTTTGACACTATGTCGTGGACCCCGGCTGCCACTTATTTGAATTATTTTAACAAATTATTCACTATTTTTTCCCCTTTTTCATATATCCGACTTCATGTATTGTATTAAAAAAATCGTAAATTTTACAAGCAAGCGTGATTGTAGTCTGAAAGAAATAATAAAGAAAAAATATAAAATTGGAAAATTTAAAAATATACCTGACATCGCCTAGGTCTTATTTCCATCGCCTAGGTCTTATTTATTTCGTATTTCCAATTCACTTTGATTTATATTTTGGACAATTTCAAACGCTTTTCAAATTGTCTTTAATCAATTTTTTAAATAAAAACCCTTTAAAATGTCTAAAAAAAAAAACTACATCGTTATTACTGGTTTAGCTGCTTGATTTTAAAATGTCGCATTTCAAGGAGCGCCGATAGAAATTTGTTTACATTTAGTCTAAAAAGAAATGGAGAAAATTTGAGTCCCATTGGACCACGTTAACATGTTATGCATATCGATCAAAGTTTGAGGCTTAAATTTGTTTCAAAAAATTAAAAAAATATGAGATATCGAAATATATATCGTAAAAAAAATACTGAAAACTATGTTACCAGATGCGTGCGTAGCAAACCAAATTTACCAAAAAGATTGCACTGTAAGTAAAGTAACGACTTTTACGGCACAAGTAAACTTAATTTTGAGTCTTAGTGGTAGCTCCATTTTAAAAGATTATGTCAAAATACACAGAAAAAATCATTGTCAAAAAAAAAATTCAATTAAACTTTTGTTCGATTTCAAACTTACTTTCAATTAACTGTTTAATTGAAAATGAATTTGGTATAAAAAAAAATTCTCAGTTTTTATAACGTTGAACAACATTGAAACAAATGCAAAAATTTTAAAAAGTCGCCAAAATTAAAAAATCGTTTAAAGTTGAAAATTCGCGTTTCTTTAAGTTTGGTCATTTTTTTTTTGAATTTTGGCGTTTATTTTGGGAGTTTTTTAAATTTCTGCAATTTTGAGGATTGTTTTGGCAATTTTTTTTTTTCAAATTTTGCGATTTTTCAAATGGTCTAATTTTTCCCAATAGTAAACAATATTCAATTAAATTTTTAATAGATGTGAATAAAACTATATGTAATTGAAAATAATATTAATTAAATAGATACAAATTATTTTAGTTGTTACTACAATTGCATCAACACGACCGAATTTAGTTAAACTTTTGCTGAATCAACAAATATTTTAGTTAAAACTCAATTTTAGTTTTTTCTGTTTAGTTTGCATTGTCTCAAACAATTTTTTGATTATATTTTAAGTCAAAGACTTCGAAATCTCTTATGAAAAGATTTTATTTATTGCTTTTTGTCGAAAATCAACTCTAACAATGATAGCCGCCCATTTGCAGGTGATGTTTTCTAACGAAATTTTAAGATTCGAATCATATAAAACTATTTCCTATTTGATCCAAGTCAAAAATAATTATTTTCATATTAAATTTATCAATAACATTGTTACTTTCTAACGAATTGTATTAAGTTTTTAAATTTGTCAAATCATTTCGTGGAGGGGGAGGGGGAGGGGGGGGGGGGCTGTAGACCCCAAGCCCACCCCCCCCCTAGCTACGTGCCTGCATACATACCAGTTATAAAAACCTTCATACATACATACATACAGGGTGGCTGATGCATATTGTTACAATAAGAAATTTAAATAACTTTTTTATTTTTATTTCTTTGTTTTTACATTTGAAAAGCCATACATTTTTAATAAGTATTTTTAATGGCTTTTAAGAAACAATTTATTTAAAATGACTAACACGTCTGATGACATCAAATGCAAGCGAAATTCCGTGCAAATTACAGAGAAAATTCCAAGCTAAGGGGCAAGTCTACTGCGTTCAATTGCTTGTTGTTTGATTTTTTTAAATGAGAGAAATGAAAATCCTTAAGCAGAACTGTCCGTATTGACTGTCTGGTGATAAGTATATGAGCAAAAATATTCCATGTCGAAACTCTAGAATTGACTTGTATTGCAGCAACTATGGCAACAATTGTTTCTTACATTCGAACTGAGAAATTTTGATTAAAAGGCGTCCTAATGATTGTTCCACGATTGACAAAATAATTTACGAGCCCAATCTGCTCGGAGGAGTGCCGCCTAATGTGCCCGTTAAGTTTGTTTATGGGGAAATGCCAGCCCCCAAAGCATTGTAGTGGCGCACAATCAAAATGTTAGTTTCATTACCCCATTCGTTCATTTCCTTAAATTGAAAGACGAATCAATGAAACCAAAAAAAATAAATGGAACCGATTAATAACTCAGAAAAAAAGTTATTACGTTTTCTTTTGTAGTGACATTTATCAGCCACCCTGTATTACAAAACAAAACAAAAAAACAACAACAATATTTTGTGGGTTTTTCCCAGATTTTTTTTAAAAAGAACTACAACTACTTTTACAAAGTGTGTATACCCTCCGCACTATGGGATGGAGAATTATTTTTACAAACACGCTTGCGGAGACATACATAATGAAATAATTATTAAATACCCATTTACATTACGACACATATGTTTATACTATACATCACATAAATCAAACAAAAAGTGTAATAAAATTAAGTTTGTCAAAAAATTAAAAAAGAAAATAGTTTATGTGTTTAGAGTGTTTTCGAGACACAGAAAATTAAAGAAACTGGTATTTTTTCAAATAATATAAATCGAAAAATGGATCCAGTGACAAATAAATATGTTTTGCTGATATATTAAACTTTTGGCAAAAATTCGTAATTTTGTTGGCAGCAAAACCCATAAAATCATCATTTAGTTATTTTGGGTATTAAATATAGTCAAAATGACGATAAATCGTCAAACCTGGCAACACTGCATGCGATTGCTACTAAACATACATACATACCAGTTATAAACAACAATATTTTGTGGGTTTTTTTGTTATTGTACGTGTTGATTATGACCACGGATGGTAACCGATTCTATGTGGCTATTGGCTTCGTGAATGCTATTTTCTTTTATTTCGGTAACGTTATTTTAGGGGTAACTATATTTAAGTTATTTCGGTTGCGGGCTTTTAGCGTTAACGGTATTTTATTTATTTCGCTAGCGGTATTTTAGATATAAAATAACGTTACATTTTAGTTATTTCGGTAACTTTATTTCAGGGAAAGATTTTTCAGTTATTTTGGTAACGGCATTTTAAGGGTAACGTTATTTTAGATATTCAGGTAATGTTAATGCACACCACAATTTTTAGCCCCATTATGCCCGAGTTTTAATTACTTTCTTGCTTATGGTCATACTTTGGGAGAATATATATATTTAAAGAAGTTTTTTCAGATCTTGGTAGATTATTTCGGTAACGGTATTTTTATGGTATTGAAATTTTAATTATATCGGTAACGGTATTTTACGGATAACGGTGTTTCAATTATTTCGGTAACGGTATTTTAAGATATTGATATTTTATTTATATCGGTAACGGTATTTTACGGATAACGGTATTTCAATTATTTCGGTAACGGTATTTTTGGGTTAACGATGGTCAGTTGGAAGGGGTTTGAATCGGTTACAGTAATTTAGCGATATTGACTGCCATCCCTGATTGCGTATATTCTTGTGTATAAGCATTGAATGTACGTATGTATGATGAAATAAATAGAATATTTTAAAATTTGATTCAAAATTTTAAGAGGTATTCCCACATTTTCACTCACAACTTTTGAACGCGTTAACCGATTTTGATCATTTTCACTAGCAAACTGCTCATGATATCAACAAACAATTTGACTGAAAATTAACAACAGCTCTTCTGTATTAGCGGAGTATTTTGTATTAACACAGACAGACGGACAGACGGACAGACGGACATGGCTATATCGACTTCTCTATTCATACTGATCAAGAATATATATAGTTTATGGGGTCCCAGATTTTTTTTAAAAGAATTACAAACATTTGACAAAGTGATATATACCCTCCTGCACTATGGGATGGAGGGTCTAAAAAACACAATTTCCTCGAAATCCGTAAAATTTTAATCGTTGCCCTACCCAAGGGGGATATTTTTAAATTTTTTATTTTTAATCTCTTAGATGTTTTAAATAAGTTTAAGCAAAAAAAATTTAAACTTTTTCGATTTTGTTGAAGAAATTTTTTTAAAATTTGAAATTGGAGATTTGAAAAACACCCCATAAATTTTGTTCGTTTTTGGCATCACCGTAGGACAGGTTAACGCCATCCAAAACAAAAAACTTCTTTTATGGCTCACAATTATGAGTGTATTAAATAAAAAAATTATGTTTCAGTAATAAATTTTAAAAACGCTTAAAATTTGAGCTCGAATTTCTTGCTGAAGTGGTATTTGGCACATTAGTGGTCTGGGGCATTATTTATTACTGGTAAAAGAAAGAGTTTATAGTTTTTTCTTTTATTAAGTAATTTTAATGATTTTATTGATAATTAAATTATATTAAATGGTTTTAAACAATTAGCAATTATTTCACGACGTTCTTTCTCTATCGTACGAGCGAGACTGACATTTTCCAGCCGCAGTGCTGCCATCGTGTTCGGTTCTAACCAGTGATGCTAACAGTCGGCCTTTCCTGAGAATTCGGAGTGACCTCACTACGGCTATCGTGAGTATCTTCATCTTCGCTAGGATCATCCTCGTCATCGCTAAGATTGTCTTCATCATCTTCGGCTAGTGTACACCAAGGCTTTAATTTGTCGGACGCATAAACTCCCGTATAATGACGTTTGTTCCTGGTTCTGATTGATCCAGGTAGATCGGTGATGACATAACGGTCGTTGTCCAAAACACGGCTGATTAAATACGGTCCTTTGTACTTAGGCTCTAATTTACGGGATTCACCAGTGCTAGGTGCTTCGTTTTCGGCGAGAACCAGATCATCAACATTGTACTTTACAGGTGTAGAATGTTGTTTATCATAACGTTCCTTAGCTTTTTGTTTCGCTTGAGATACTCGCTCAACAGTAGCTTCTCGTAATTCGTTTAAATCTTTTTCCTCATCATCGTAATCGTCTTGGAGAATCAGAGTTATTTTGTTTTTCAAAATGTCACGGGGTGTAAATCCATATACTAAATCGTGGGGTGATTGTTGTGTTGTCTTATTACGCATAGTGTTGATTGACCACTGGACGTTTCGTAACTGGTCATCCCAACGTTTATCTGCACTTGTGGTCGTTTCCAGCATGGACAAGAGAGTTCTATTAGTACGTTCAGCGTGTCCGTTTGCACGGGGTGTTCGAACAGCATTTTGAATGTGTTTAATGTTATAATCATTGCAATACCGGCCAAAATCTTTGGAGGTAAACGCTGTTCCTCGGTCGGTAACAATACGTGTTGGAACGCCTACATAGCTGCTTACTTCATCAAGAACTGCTAAAACATGTTTTGTTGCTGTGCTTTTTACAGCTCTTATAATTGTATATTTCGTGAAAGCATCAACCAAAACAAGGATATGTTCATTTCTACGGCTACTTTTAGGAAATGGTCCTAGGTGATCCAAATGAATCGTAGGAACGGTTGAGGATCGACATCATCATAATAATACACACCTTCTTGTTTTCCACCTGGCTTCTTGTTGTACGCGCAGTCGACACACGACTTTATGTATGATTTTACGAAATTCCTCATTCTAGGAAACCACATGTAGTCCTGAATACGTTCAATTGTTTTATCGGTCCCTAAATGACCCGCGCTGTCGTGATTATTGTTTACTATTCGCCATCTTAGGGATTTTGGTACGACCCAAAGCTTTTTACCATTTACTTTGCGATAAAGTCTGCCATGAGTTAATTCGTACTCCTTTAGGGATATTGGATCATTTTCGTTTAACTTCTTTATAAATTGTTTAATATTATCGTCCTGGAGTTGCATACTAAACAGAAAATCTTCTTCGGCAATGGTGGTCTTCATAACCTTAAGAGAGGCTGTTTCAATTTCGTGGGACTCTTCCACTGGATAACGGCTTAGTGTATCGACATGATCCATTCGTTTACCTGGACGATGTTCAATCGTTATATCGTAGTCCTGTATGCGTAACCACCATCTGGCTATTCGAGGAATTAATTCCCGTTTTTGCATAGCAGTACGAATCGCATTACAGTCCGTTATCACTTTGACTGGTTTACCATACACATAGAATCTCATACGCTCCAACGTTTCGACGACGGCTAAAGTCTCGAGTTCGTAACTATGGTATTTTCGTTCATCGCTACTTGTAGATCGACTATAATAAATCACGGGCTTCCAACCATCATTTTCCCGTTGTAATAATACACCTGCCAAACCAATACTACTAGCGTCAGTATGAATTTCGTGATCACTTTCAACTCGATAAGTTGTCATGACCGGTTGTGTTGTTAGTGCGTTTTTTAATTTTTGAAATGAAGCTTCTTGCTCCTCATGCCACTCGAACGGGACATCCTTCCTTAGAAGTCTTCTTATTGGCTCCGAAATTACGGCATAACAAGGTACAAATTTTCTAAAATAGCCACTCAAACCTAGAAATTTACGTACCTCGTGAACGTTCACAGGTGTTTTAAACTGCTGAATCGCTAACGTTTTGATCGTTCCTGGGCTTATACCATTCGGTGTAAGTTTATGACCAAGAAACTCAACAGAGTCTCGAAGAAATTCGCATTTTTTTACGTTAAGTGTCAAATTTAGTTCGCGTAACGCCGTTAAAACTCTTGACAATTTTTCGAACATCTCATCGCTAGAATTACTACCGATAAGGATATCATCCATGTAGTGAATCATATCATCTGGCTTCGTTTTTTCCTTGATAAGCATCATAAGTCGTTGAAAAACAGCTGGCGCGTTTTTAAGACCAAACGGCATACGTTTAAATTCATAAAGTCCATCAGTTGTCACAAACGCAATATATTTTCTATTTTCACGTGCAATAGGAACCTGGTAGTATCCACAATTCAAATCAAGGGTCGTAAAATAATTATACCGGGTTGCATTTTGTAATCTCTCTTCGATATTCGGCATTGGATATATTTCCTTTTTAACGTGACTATTTAACCGGCGGTAGTCAACACACATACGATCAGAACCGTCTTTCTTTTTAAGTAAAATTATCGGACTAGCGTAAGTAGATTCAGATTTCGTTATAATATCGTTACATAAAAGTTCATTTATCATTTTATTAACCGTTTCTTTTTTTGGTTCCGGTACGCGATATGGTTGTTGCGTTATCAGTTTATCGGTATCCAGTTCGATATGCATTTCAACGGCATCAGTTTTTCCGATTTCAGTTAAATCACTAGCGAACACATCGCGATATTCATTCAAAAATTCCGTTAAATTGTCTTTTATGGAAACGTCGTCGCTACCACATATAATGTCATTTTTATCAATAACCATTTTATTTCGATTACAGGCAACAACTTTTACATTAATTTCCTCGAACACAAATTCACCATTTTGTGTACTTACATTTGTGTTATGAAAAATGCTATCACCCAAAATCAAATCTGTTGTCAGAAGCTCATCATCCACGATTAAAAGTTCTATTTTCCTCTTAAGACCATCCATTTGGATGTCTGTGTAAATCTTTTGTGTGGCAAAACCTGCACCACCGCAAAATCTGTTAATTTTAATTTGACACTTTAGACGTTCATTTGGCAATGTTTTTGACACCGTTTCGCCAATCATATGACACTTACTGCCAGTGTCCAAAAATGCTTTTAAGTCCTTACCGTTTATACAGACAGTTTTCACAAATTTTTCTTCACAATCGATTATATCCGTTTTGTTAACGTTTGCTTTATCTAATCTATTGCCACAATTTTCGGGTTCACCGCGTTTATGCACTTTTCGACAATCGTTACAACGTTTACGCGTACGGGGTTTTGTACATTGACTCGAAATATGACCTTGTTCATAACAATTGTAACACGTTATTGGTTTTTTATATCCACTTGGTACGTTCTCTTTCGTTTTATTAAAATTGTTAT